>WBMY01007378.1:0-86296 GCA_013397315.1 Donacobius atricapilla | reverse complement strand
TCCGGAGGGCTGGCCCTGATCTCGGCCCCTCGGCCCGGCCGCGGCTCCCGGGGACTCCCGGGGCCTCCCGGGGCCAGCCGGCCCCTGGGCCCGGGGCCCTCCCGGCCCGGCCGCGATGTTACCTCATGGAAGGGGTCGGTAGAAAGAGGGCGGGTCTCCCAAGATTCCTGTTTTTTAAGCGGTGTCCCAGGGGGTGTACACCTTTTACCTGATTGGCCAGCTTAGATGTTAGTTCCAAAATGGATTAACAATTGGTTTTTCCTACCATTTATGCTAAACCAATACAAGGCTAAAGGCAGAGATCTCAGTAGCAGTAGCAGAAGAAAATGATCTCCTGGAGGAGTCCAGCTACTAGATTTGTGCAGGCTCAAATCATGAATTGCTGTAGAAAGGCAATATGGCAGCAAGGATAGGTGTAATAAAAGACATTTTCTAGGCTGGTATTGATCACCACCATCATTCCTTCTTGCTTTTGTTTCTATTCAAATGAATTCAAGTAATTCCAAGCATATAGACTTGATTTCTCTCTGGATTTATTCTTTCTCCTTCCACTCGGGTTTATTATGCAATAACACTGCAATGAGTGCGAGGTGGGAAGGAATGATTCATTTCATTATTTGTTTGGCTTTGATAGAATAGCTTTCTAGAATCTTCTTTGGAACACAACATTTCTCAAAAATCTTAGCAATTATTTTAACATTGTAATCCAGCAGGTGCTCAGATGGGCTGGACTAGTAAAACATGAACAAAAGCTCAGAAATAATGAATAAACATTTCTACTGTTTAAATATAAAAACAATAAGCAGCTCTTTCTGTTCTTCTATTCCTATGGAAAAAATAAAGACCATTATTTATCTAAATTAAAAGCAAAAATTTCCCAAGTATCTCACTCAGTACATGAAATTTTAAAATCATAGAATAATTTGAGTTAGAAGTGACCTTTAAAGGTCATCCAGTCCAATCCCTCTGCAATGAACAGGGACAAAACAAAAAAGTAACAGGCTTTTCATATGTCAGCTCTTGCTTTCAGTGTTAGAGCTGATTTTACATAGGAAGTTTCCACTGCTGTCTTTCTGAAGCAGCAGCAGAAAAGCATTGTGCCACTCCTATGCAATCCTGACTAGAACTTTTAGCAGCCTCATAGCAAAGCTAGCCGAAAGGTGATAAAGCCCACTATGTTGAAATCATGAATAAAATGAAAAGCAGAATCCCTCTTACATGGATTTCTAGTCCTGCCAGCAAGAAGAACACAACCTCCTAAAGTACAAAATGACAGGACTGGTCTTTGCAGAGCCAGTACTGAATCTTTCTGGGAATTACCCTTGGTTACTCTACTCACTGGGGTGTGAGAAACCCAATTTGGACCCAATGTCTGATTACCTGTTTTGGCAAGGAGGTCCCAGTCCCACTGTGTGTCAGATGTGAACGTGTTAATATTCAGAGGAATTGGCACAAAATGCTAAGACTCTTTCCAGAAACAGTCATATGCGTGAGGTTTTTGTTGATAATTATTGTGGCAGGAAAGCATCACGCTTAAAATACCCTTTTAAAAATGTTTCACTTTATTCATGACACTTCACACTTTATTTGCTCTGGAACAGTGCGAATGCCCTCAGATGTCCTGAGGAAATCTCTCTGCTCAAGACAGAAAATAGACTGTGATCATATACAATAGGCATCATTCAAAATGTAATTGATAAAAAAAGATCCATATCTGAGTTTAGATACAAAGAAAACAGGTTTTTTTCCCAGTAAAATAGCACGGATGATGGAAGCCGTAACAATTTTAAAGTGGGTTAAGGATCCATAAACTTGAAAAATTATATGCCAGAGAATAGGTAATAAAAAATGGTAATTTTGCCTGGGTATGTTTTTGACCAAGTACTAAAGTTTTAGAGACATAAGTTTTAAATAGCTTAAAATAGCTTTTAATTTAGAATAAGTCAGAACTATATTCATTACATTTTCTCCAGTACAAGAGATCATTATTTTAAAAAGACTGCAAATGTTTTTCATTATGCAAAGAGAATAAGATTCAGCAAGTGGAAAAGCTCTTGTGTACCACAGGTAAAAGTCGTGTCAGAAAATTTTTCATACAGGAACTATGCATATAATTGGTATTTGAAAGTAATAAAATAAGAGGGTAAAACTGTAAGAGGGTACAATTATTCCACTCTCATCTGAAGAAAATAAATGCGTATGGGAGAAACACATGCAGTATTTTTAAGGATAGACTAGTATATTATTCTAGGAGTCAATTCTGTCAAGACCTTGTTATTCACACTGTAGTACTTTTGTGAACGTGAAATTTTTTTGCAGTTTCTGCTTGAAAATCAATGTGGACTTTCACTGCTTAAAGGACACTTGATAGAGCACTGGAAACAGAGGATCATGTCCTTTCTGTTGTGAACAATTTCATGTTTGGCTTCAAGAGAGGCAGAGATCTCCACAGTGATTCTTTTTCTTTTCTTATTTTGTTTTATCCTTTTTGTGCGTAAACATATTCTGCCATGTAATTTTTTTGTATCTATGGTTATAAATGTTTAAGGTGATAGGAAAAACAAAATTTGGAAGCAGAAGTAATTTTTTTACAACACATACTGGCATATTTTTTAAAAGTTAGGGTATTTCAGCCTCACAATCCCTCCTTAAGGTCTTCATCACATTACAACTGTCAGTTGAGTATGTGGTTATCAGTAATTAAACAAAAAAAAAAAAAACAACCCACAATACAGTCCTTTTAAAATTTCTCCAGAGTTTACTAATAAAAACTTGAAGCAATATTATCAATACATTGATTTTTAATCAGTTTTTTTCCCAACGAATCAGCTAATAAAACAGTTTTTAAAAGAAAAAAATAGGTGAAGCAACTAAATTAAAACTTCATAGTCCCTCTAGAGCATAAACTGTGATGTGAACTAAGCTGGACCTTGTCCACAACTCTAAAAACACAAAAACAACTCCAAAATGAAGGCTGAAGTAGTTGGTTCTCTTTGCATGGTGATACATTTGTTTAACATTAATAACATAAAAAATGTAATTAAACCTTTTAAAAAACATTTTAATTCTAAATATTCAATTTATTTTAAGCCTCCCATAAAAATATGTTAAAGAGAAACTGTTTTAATTAAAAACTTCAATTTTAAATTAAATTAATAATTTAATTTTATCCAGGAAAAAAAATTAAAATAAATGCATAAGCATTTCCATCAAAAAAGAAATACATACTTAACATTTCAACAACGATGAAATGCTTTTACAACAAAACAAATTACAAATTCCTCTCTCAGTCCATTCATTAAACCATTTTCTGCTAGCAATATTTTCAGTAAGTTCCATGGATCACACAAAGGCAATAACAGTTCTCGATGAGACCTATAGACTTCACATGAATAATACTGATAATAATGAAGAAAAATTGCTGTCGGTTTGCCTAAACCTATTTACAAATTCTTCTTGAAGTACTTTGAATATAAACAACCCCATTTCCAGACAGACTGAGACCCCAGTCTATCCACCACTACTCTGATGAGAGTAAAAGGCCACTAAAAGCCTTGGCCAGTCTCAGGCCAGAAACTACATCTACTTCACCCAGGTTGGAACAATATATAACATCTAGCACAGCAGTGCAGTTCTCACTGCAGAACTGCACAGAGCATTGCACCCTGAATGGCTGGCTCTGGAGGTGTTCCCTAAATCAGGCTTCCCTTCTTTAGGCATAAATATTCAACTGTTCTCTAGTTCTGAGAAGCAGCTCTGCAAAAAACACACCACCTCCACTCTGGACCTTAGACCAGAAAAACGCCACACTTGAATGTCCTTATTTTAGGAAGATGTGCTCAAGATGTATACAGACAACTAAAGGTTTCAGTATTTTCAGTAGAACAGAGAATACCTGGAGCTGTAGCCAACAAGATCTAATCTGAAGAAGTTGAAGGTCCTTTTCAGGACTAGCGAGTAAAATGATAGGATAATGATAGGATTTTGATATTGAAGACTACTGATCTTTCTTCATTAGACAGCAGGGTCTTCTCTCCTGTGATGCTCTGATTCAGGTGTGAACGGTGATGATGATGGAGGCAAACTGTTCCATCCACCTACCTTTCCTCAGTCACAGGAGGTGCCTTGTCAAGAAGGGTAGGTAAGACACTTAGCTTTTAGATGGCTAAACTAGGTGAAACTTATTTTTTCCTAAATAGTATGGGAATAGCGTACTTTCTATTTTCAGGTTTATCTGTTAAATTATGGAAGTTAGAGTAGCCAATCAAAACTCAGAGATTATTCGTTATAAACTGTAATTATGCAGCCATGGGGGAGTAAGTATACTAAAGACTTTAAAACACTAATTAACTCTCGGAAGTAAAAAATGAAATGTGACTAAATGCACATTATAATAAATGCAGGATAAATTATGCTGCAGTGACAGCTCAAACAAAAGACTCCTCTTTAAGTTAAAAAAAGGTGATTTCACATTTAAACTGAACTCTCACTTTTTAAATTCTAGGTTTGCAAAGGGAAATTAATACAGGATATGTAAGATAGCAAAATGTCCACAGATTTTCTATTATATTCTTCAGTTCAACACCCTCAAAATATCATGAATCTTTCATCTGACGTAAGTTTAGCCACCTCTCGTTGTCAAGATGGGAAATCTATTTGGAGAATTTCAAGGTTGTCAGCTGCAGTAGAACAGCTCACCCTTAATTCTTTTCTCCCATCTATCTACCTTGATCACCTCCAACTGCACCTGAATTTGACTGGTTTTTAATTTTTTCATTCAAATAAAAGACATTGCTCTGAACTCCACCTCCAACACCTTGAAAAATTTCCCTTTACAATATCTCTCCCATCATTCATCAACTTCTGCTTTCCTATATCCTTGTTATGGGGATTTCAGTTTTTTACCATAGCATTCCTGCTTAAATACATGAACATATGAACAGCATCCAGAGAAAGGAGCAAGATAAATTACAGCAATTTGGAAACGTTTCTGACTTGCATTGATCTTCAGCACAGATTTTTTAAAAATTCTCATGACTCACAGCAACATCTGAATTCACTGTGAAAAGAAGTTTAACTTAACCTAAACCATCAAAATTCAAGTCCTAGGAACCACAAAGCAGGAGAAAAATTTAATAGAATGCAGTCTTCTGGATCACATCATTTTCCTATAAAATAGATATGTTCACTTTCTGGAGTGGTGTCAATACGAAATACTTATGAAGCACCCAGATTGCATATTATGAACCGTAAAGGCACTGAGAAAAATGATTTTTTCTTATTTTATTAGTTTTCATTACCATAGTGGAAATAATATATATGTACATGCATTATCAATATGCAAATTCAGATGTATGGAAATGAGTCTCCAGTCATAGTTTCAGCCTGTTTTATACTGTTTTAAATATGTGTGTGTGTATTTATATATATAGATATATATAAACATATAACTTGGCAATACACATACAGATGTATTCTTAAGGTAAAAAATAGGGGGTTTTGATCAAATAACTCATCACTATAATTTTTTGAGAGGAGAATTACCTACTTGGGAATTCTGCAGACAGTCCCAGAAAGCATTAAAAATGCTTGTACTGCAGTATTTTACTGATTTGATGAGGAAGGAAGGTAAACCTATGCTCAAATGCTGGAATATTTTGGAGGCAAAATGATTTATCAAAATTATTGGGCTTTTCTAACTGGAAGGAGGTTTGAGGAAAGGAAAATTACAGAAGATGTGTCTACATATTTCTTACCAAAACAAACAAAAAACAAAACCCCACACTTAACTGATATTTTCCTATCAAAACCAACACTGCTTACTTTTCCATCTTTCAGATAGGACAAGAATAAGAAGCTGAGTTCCATGGCCCTGCTGGACATCCAGGACATTATATTGTCAAGAGATATATGTCCACATTTTTTACCCTGCAGTGCTAATAAATAGGTTTTAAGCCACCCCTCGAGCATGACTGAACAACGACCCCCTTACTAAGAACAGCATGTTTTGGAGGTAAAATTCCTTAGCTGAGGAACAATCTAGTTTAATTTTTGAAATATAAGGCAGCTATTTAAAGTTTCTTGGAGGCTTGGAGCAATAATTCTTTTCTTGCCAAGGTTTGTAGGTTTGTAGACAGAAGAGTGTCGAAGTAGATAATATATTAGAGGCAAAAAAAATTGCAGTTAATGATCTGATCCTGAAATTTAATATATATTTATTACTTTGCCAATATTCACTGTATCTGTGATAGACAGAAGTAGCTGATCAGGCCAAAATCATAACAAGTTGTTAATCTGTGTTCAGGGATTATTTTAATAAACAGTCTTAAAATAAAAAGGCCAAAAATGTGGTTGAACCACAATGTAACAAAGATAGTCTGACAAGTCTGAAAAGAACAGATCAACTGATCCTGCTAGCACAGGAAAAGTCAGCCTGGATAGCTGATATTCCTATTTGTAGTTTTAAAAAAAGGTGCCTGCTAACCCTCACTCGAAGCCAGGTGCCCACCAAAACCACACTATCCCTCTGGTCCTTAGCTGGTCAGAGTAGAGAAAATACAAAAAAATGCTTGTAGATTGAAATAAGGACAGGAAGAGATCAGTTACTGCCACAGGCAAAATAGACTGGACTTGTGGAAAAACTGATTTATCACCAATAAAATCAGAGTAGGATAATGAGAAATAAAACCAAACCTCAAAACACCATCTCCCCATGCCTCCCTTCTTCCCAGGCTCAACTTCACTCATTTTTTCTACCTCTTCCCCAGGGAAAGAAGGAAACATGGGGAATGGCCAGTTTGTGAAGTTGTCTCTTCCACTCCTCACACTCTTCTCCTGTTCCCCTGTGGATCCTTTCCACAAGGTGCAATTCTTGAGGAACAAACTGCTGTAGTGTGGGGTCTCCCAGGGGGTCATAAGTCCTGCCAGCAAACCTGTTTCAGTGTGGGCTCCTCTCTCCATGAGTCCACAGGTTCTGCCAGGAGTCCACTCCGCTGCAGGCTTCCCACGTGGTCACGGCATCTTTTGAACACCCAACTGCTCTGGGATGAGACCCTCCAGGGGCTGCAGGTGGATCTCTGCTCCACTGTGGATGTCTGTGGGCTGCAGGGCCACAGATGCCTCACCACGATCTTCCCCATGGGCTGCCAAGGAATCTCTGCTCTGGCACCTCAAGCACCACCTTCCCTTCCTTCTGCTGACTTTGGTGTCTGCAGAGCTGTTCCTCTCACATGATCTCACACCTCTCTCTTCTCCTTCTTAAGCCTGTTATACCAGAGGCTCTACTTCCCTGGCCAGCAGCTTGGAGCCAGCTGGCGCTGGCATGGGGAAAGCTTCTGGCAGATTCTTCTCTACAGAGGAGCCATCCCTGTAGCTCCCTTCCACCAAAAACATGTCCCATAAATCCAATGCGCACACTGACTCTCATTTCTCCTGCTGAAATAAAGACCAGGCAATGCCCACAATGTTAGCTGATGACATATTCATTATTGCAAATGCTAATTAGGTGACTAAAAAGGGAATGAACACAGAATTTGAGAGAGAAGATAAGATACGGCAAAACATTACTAAAACAGAAAAAAAAAAATAAGAACACCATGTTGACAGATTCTTCAAAATTGCCTTCAAACTTTCCTACATCTTCCTTTGTATTATTCATTTAAATACAGTTAGCTTAATTCTATAATTCTGAAGTACTCCAAAAATCTCTTCCCATACACCTATGCCCATTTTTGCCTCATTTAAGAGAAAAACATGGCAGGGTTGGTTGGGAAAAGAGCAGCAGAAGAGCTGCCTCTCACAGTGCTATAAAAGCTGCAAGGAATAAGACAATGAAGAGAGTGGACCGGAGTCAGCTGGGGAAAAGTAAGGCCAGCTACAACCTATAAGAGCAGAAAATAGAGGCTACACTTAGGGCAGCTGCCATCTGAAAACATGAAAAATTCTGTTGGTAAGAATTGAGCTTGAAATTCAGTTTCTTTCTAAAAGCTCCATTTTCCTTCCCTGACCCATATTGTGGTACTGCAGGAACCCTAAAAAAAGGTAATGTCTTTTGAATAATATGGCAAAATTTAAGCTGAAGTTTGCTCAGATGATTTTAATTGTTTTACTTGCTTTATGTCTATTTGCAGAGTTCCTGCTGATGCACAGGGTCGATGCATATTTACCACATATATCTCTAAACAGATTTATATTTAACATTTCTTATTTAACGGAAACACAGGCAGTAACATCGTAACACAGCTCAGAGAAACACAATTGAAATATGCCCCTACTAAGAAAATGATGTTATTTATGGGCCGACAACTTTTGCCAGTGTGTTCTGCACTAGACAACCCTCCCTGTCTCATGCCATGCAAGAGTGGAATGACAGCTGTTAGCATCCTGGCAGTAAAACACAAGGCTGTCACACCACTGTAAGAGGCATTTCTCTGGGTGAACAGCAAACAACAAATTTCCATAAATACCTTCTTAAAGCTAAATATTATGTTAAGAATCATGACTTTTAATTAAAAAAAAAAAAAAAAAGGAAAAACCCTGTGCAGTCGATATGCATTTTTAATACTTTGAGGCTTACGAGCTCCTGCAGCACTTACAATCACTACCAATTGCATTGAGTCTCTGCAAGGGTGTGTGAGAAACTTCCCTTTTCCTTCTTCTACAGAGAGTTTTCAACTATTTAGCTTTCCCAACCTCCAGACTTGTAGATTAGTTTGGAAATATGCCACCGTCTGTTATTTGGCCTCTCACATACTGTTGCTTCTCTTCTCTCTTTCATTTCATAAAAGAAAATGTAATACCATGTTCAATAATTTCACTTCACAGCCAACACCATATGAAGTATTCATAAACCCAGTACAAAATGTTCTGCTTTGCATGGCACTTCATGCTTTCACGACCTTTTTCTCCCCTCTTGCAGAGCATAGTCAACTTTCCCTCATAAGGAGGATGTGGGTCAAAGCCTTGTACTATGAAAATTTGAATTTGTCACCACAACTGCTGCACTTTTAAACAAAGGGTACCACAAGACAAACATTCTTCAGAGGAAGGACTCTCAGCTTAGCTCTTTCCACTGCTGAGTCACTGAGATCATGCAAAAGTCAGCATGAAAATATCTGGCAAATGGGATTGTAAATAGGAGAATAAAGTACTACGTGAAGAAGCACAAGATAAATTTATCCTTGAAAACTCAAGTGTGCTAGTCCAGGAGGGTATTGTTTTCCATTTAGTTTGAGATAGGTCATTTACAGATTGCATGAGTTTTAAAAGCTCATTCCTAAATAAGGGAATGTGAAGGCTTTTCCTCTGGGACAAATGTGTGTATGTCAGCATTCTACCTGATCCATTTTAATACTCAGGGGAAAAAGCTGTATCAGTGGGTAAGGCAAGTAGATGCTATAGCAGATAACAAGTTTGGTGAAAAGCGACTTTTCCTGAAAGTTGATGCAACACATCCGTAAGAGATGGAAGACCCATGGAAGTCTGTATACTGCCAGAATGTCTCATTAAAACAACCAAAAAACCAACTAAACATTTCCTTAGCATCTTTTCAGCATCTTCTTTTAATTAGACTTTTATTATTGCAATTACATTTTCATAAATAACTTTTTTAATTGTTTACATTTTATTACTGAAAAACCAAATGGGATTAAAAAAAAAGAACCTCAGCCTATTTACCAAGAATCCCTAGATAAGATGGTGATAATTTATTTACCAATGCAAACAAAAATATTTTGGTTTAAACTCAGATCTTATAAAAACATCTGCAAACAAACTGCCACATCAGTAATACATCAGATAGTTGTTGCATTAAAAAGAACCTTTAATATGTTTTACAAATTAAATAGTTTCCTCTAGCTGGTAATAATGATAGACATTATTCAGCCTTTTTTTAAAGGGACATCTTTATCATGTCATGAAATCATAACATACATGGGTATATGAATATATTAATCTGAATTCACTGAAGACATGCAGTTTTATATGGCACATTTATTCTAATGTTTTTATCTATATATTTATAATCGGTTATCACCACTGTTGGTCACCAGGGTTCTAAATTCAACTTTATCTAGCTGCACAGTTTCAAAATATCATTTTTGAGTGGAAAAATCTTCATTTTCTTATTTTGAAGTTCACTATTTAATATTCCAAGTGCTGGTGCACAGAGTATCAAAAAGTGCAGCCTATAGGTCACACAGCCTGTGAGAAACATTTGTATGCAGACACACACAGTCACGTAGCTCTTCTGGCCAGCCTTCCAAGGCCATGATTTTCTTATGCAACTCCACATTACATCCTAGCAATTAAACAGTCTTTAATGAACAAAACCTTGAGGGCTACTCCATTAGTACCCTAATGACAACACATTCAAGCAGCAAAATCCTATATTTGCACCTGGTAGGTAATGCATTATTTTTCAGGCACACACACTCTTTGCCTCAAACGAAACAGAAAAAAAGTCTTGTTATATGCAGGGAGCATTCAAAGCCAGGTGCATTGACAGTAACACATTATTTTCATCCACAGACTCAAAAAAAATCCCATACCCTTAGCTCTTGTTCTATCTCTGTACACCAGCCATCTCCTCACAGGAACAGTTTTCTTTCTGCAACACAACTCAACAGCAAAATCCAGAACAAAAGCATATGAAGCACTATTACCCTCCTGCAAACTTTCCAGACAGAGGGAGCATTTGCAGTGAAGGATGGACCTTAGATTATCATTCCTAAAATACAGTAACTATGTTACAATATTTTGCAGATTTGACTTGTGAATGTTGGTGTATTCTATTTAGCAGCTAAAGAGGCTCCTGCTACAAGATGTTCACCATATGCTCCTTGATTGCTGTTGCTAGACAGAAAGGTAGAATACCACCAAACCCACTGAAGCATTGTCATATACCATAATATTCATTTTCAGATGCCTTACTGTGCTTGACTGTAAGTGCTTCAGCTCAGGAACTGGTTTGTGTTTGCTTCTATTCGTCCTGCCATTTGTTGCAGCAAGATCTGCTACAGAACAAACAATAGGAAGCACCAGTTGCCTCAGCCACACAACTTAAATCCATCTGGTTTTGTCTGCATTTCATTAATATCTCAATAAATGTCTACAAGTTCTCCCTTACTGCTGTAAACAGTGAAGATATCTAATAGATGAACAAATGCTAAATGATATAAATATGCAGTCTGAAATAACATGAAAATCAGCAGAGTGCCAAGTTCCAGTGTATAGAGATGCTCTGCACAGTAATCTGATTACTCCAGATGTATTTGTTTTGAAAACTATGAAATTGGCAAAGACAAAAACAAGATCTAAGGGCAAAACAGAATGTAAGAGCAACCCAGCCTAGTAGAAGACATCCCTCTCATGGAAGGGGAGTTTGGAACCCTTTAAGGTTCCTTTTAATCCAAACTGTCCTACAATTCTGTGAAACTGTAGACCACATTCTGAAATACATTTACACTGAGAATGATCCTGGGGTCATAGTAACTGAGCTAATTCAGCATGAACATTCAGCAAAGTACTATAGATAAGAAAATGACTGTGATTCCTGGATGCTTAAGCCAGCAAATACTAAGATTACTGAAGAGTCAGTATTTATCTCTGTAAAGATCATTAGTGAGACCATTACTGGAATATTATGTCATGCTGTGCAGTACACAATTTAAAAATCATTGAGTCACAAGTTAAAGGGATTAAAAATGTTTTCAAAATAACTTGTAACCTGAAAAATCCAACTGTAAAAGTGTTAATAAGCTCTAATTACTTTATTAGTTAGAAGGCTAGGATATTACTTGTTCAGCTTCTGTAAATATATATAAGTAAAATATTCATGGCTTTTAGCTCTGTACTGTAATAATTTTAAAAATGTATAATGTGATTCTAGATAACTAGAAAACAACAAAAGAGATGAAGTTCAGGCTCAGGTTTATATTTCAGCTGTGAGCCTAAGGAATCACTGGGAAAATACTAGGACAGACGTGTATTCAATCATTTTTGTATTTCTGAGTTATACCTTTTTTTTCCACATATACCAACCTTTTTTTTCCACATATACCATCTCTTATGCAGAAATAATGCACAGCTTGGAGACTGTAACTAGATGAATATAATGGTCATCTTTTATTTTAAAATTCATAAAACTGAGTATTCCTGAAATTACACGATTTTTTTTTTTAAGGAAGGGATTCCCCAGGAAAAATATCTTTATTTTCCCATACACTTCAAGCAGATGTCACCTAGAACAGTATCTGACTGAATTTCATAGTTCTTCACAGTCTATTTCGAACCTGTCATATTCAGTATTCAAAGATTAGTTCCTAAAGATATCATAAGAGCCACAAAACTCGGCATCAGGGTTCACCAAAGACAACCACAGACAACACTGAGACCTGAAGCACATGGTGTAAGGCACTCACAGGCAGAGAGAGTTCCAGCAGACTGTTTCTAATTAAACTGTCTCTTATAATGCTCTAAAAAACATATCTGCTTTGACCATGCAAGAATAAAATCTTCTGCTACTATGCACAGTTTGATTTTCAAAGCCTGTTGTAAATTCTTCCCTGTACAGGGTAGCAGCTCTCAACAGCCACTCCGCTGCCTTCCTTTAAATTGCATTTTCACCTGCATGTCTGGGATGCTTATAAAAACCTTGAGAACATTTAGGCTGCTAATGCTCTGTAACAAATTTCCTTTTTGGTGACTGTTTTGTCTTAATCTACTATACTCTTCATTTATGATACCCCCATTTTACCCCAATGGTTAAGACATATGCTTCTGGGGACAAGGACAGCCTTTTTCCTGAGCCCTGTACAGGCCTGGGCCAATAGAGTCCTAGGATATACCCATATTCACTGGCAATAAGTAAGAATTTAACACAGTTAATTGATAAAAGCCCTGCAGTTAACAATAATTTGATATCTCCAAAACGCAGAACAGCAGATATGAACTACAGGTCACTAGTCCATATTTACTACTGCTGCTGTCCCCAGCTACCAAGTGTGTTTCCACTCATGGTGCACACAGAAGAATGTTTCAGGACTGAGAAATCTCCCTTCAGTTCTGGAAGGTGAGTTCAGCTAACAGCACATATAACCTCAGATTGCTTCAAAAATTACTTTTTCCCAATAGTCAATTATTGTGCAATGTCTTCAAGTACTGAGGTTTCCAGCAAGCCCAGGAGTCTTTTCTTTCAAAGAATATTGTCCACTAAATATCACATATAATAACCCAAAGCAAACTGACAGAATTTCTACAATTGTTCTTCACTTTTTGTCCTGCATAGCATTGTACACTCTGTATAGCTGTGTGACTGCCCATATTCTGCACATAGTGGGCTTTGATTAGTTATCTTCCTTTTAACTCTTGCACTAAATTCCTCATTTTCTTTTGTCTTTTGTTCTTTCTTACACAAGCAACTTAGCTACAAATGCTAAGATAAACATCAGTACACCCATGCCTTGTTTTAACATTTGATTTAACCAGAATTGGTATTGATAAGCACCATTTTGAAACTGCAGTCTGCATAGGAGAGGAGCATTAATGAAGCATGGTTACAAAAAGTGATTTAATATCAGTCTTGTTTTGCAAAAATAGAGGGCACTTTAGACTCATTAATTTGTTCATGAGGAACTTTCACCAAGATGGGCTTATTGCGAGGAAGGAAGGGTTCTCCTCAGATAAACTGAAAGGATACAGAAGTTTTCAAGGAGAAACAACACTCTAGTTTTCATTACTCTTCTTTACAGCAAATAACTGTAAATATGGTTTGACTAACTTGAAAGTACTACAATGGCACAACACACAGAATAACAGAGGAACTTATTTATCCATGGTCATCTTGGAAGAGTAGGCAAAAAGCAGTCTTTCTGAGTTCAGTTAAAATAAACCAATATTATTCATACATTAGCATACATTTCAAATAAATACTGAATGTACAATCAAAATTATATCTCATGAAGTCTTCATCTTATTAATGCAATTCTGGTACAAGTTTTAGGACCAAATTTTGAGAACCAAGACCATCCAGACCTTAAGTTTATGTCCAGAAGGATAATTTATGACATCAAATGTGCCTGGCACCACATGTGTCTTTATCCATCTTTTCCCAGTATTTTAAAGTCAAAATTCTGTTATTTATACTCACATCCATTCTCTTCATCAGTGGATGGTGGCACAAAGTCAAGACTGCTTTTAAAACTTCCTCTAGAACTACTTTACATAAGCTGTTCTATGAAAAGAGGAAAAAAAAGGAGGTAAACAGAAAGCAAAACACAATTCTGCTACTTAGCAGTGTCTAGATGAAATTACTTTCATAAATAATTTATTAAATCTCCTGTATTAAACAGGTTAAAACATTTTTATTTGATGGGCTTTGGTGGTATTAATCCTTCAGAATAAGAATTGGAAATCGAATAATCTCGCATTATTTGTAACTGTGGTGGAGATATGTGTTTTGTTTAATGCAGTTATAAAGGAACTTTCTGAGCTGTAAATGTACTTTATTAAATTTCTAATTATTACCATAAATGGATGCAATGGAAAAAATTTTGCCCAGGCCATTCCAAGAACAGTGCAAATTTCAAGGAAGGTAGAAGCATGGTTCTTTTTAAGCTTCATTCCCATATTTTTCTTCCTGCTAATTCTGAAATCAGGCATAATCTGGGCTATCTGCTGTGCTATCTATTCTTCCTATTGAGAAATTAATTTCCCATAGAAACTTGGAAATCCATGACTCTCCCATGACTCTCTCTATTCAAGTGAATTATTTTTAATTTCAAAATTTCAATGACAAAAATCAGGTGGAAAAATTATATAGTTGAATCAAAATGTAAATCTTTGTGGTCTTGAACAAAGTAAAAAAAAGTAGGATTTTTTTTATTTCAGAATGAATTAAGGGTCTCTCTTCTCTCTTTTTTTTTTTTTTTTTTTTGAGCACCTAAATATTTGCAAATAATGGAATAGACTGAGGCAAAAGTTATAGAATTGATTGGGAAGGTGCGGCCTCTTCTTTTTTTTTTTTTCTCTCCAAGAGGCTTAAGAGTAGGGCCTTTCAGTCACCTGTAAGCCTCATGTTCAAACACACATCTGCCCTTTTTTGATGGTATTCAAACACTATGTCCAAGGAGAGTTACTAACAGGTTTCTGTGTATTTCTCAGTAATTTTTTTTCTCATTCCCTCTTCTTGGCACCAATAGTTTTTATAGGAAGTGTTACGTATTGCATTGGAAAGGGAGTAGTAACTATTATACAGCTGGTAGAAAAAATGGGCTTAGCTTGGGTTTTTTTACTGCAAACCCTAATTTTCAGTCTGTGCCTCACCTACAGTACATTTTCTGCAAGTGAAATCAACAGTCAGACCATGAGGGATGACATGCTTACAATTTTTTTATAGAAAATTTGGTCAAAAATAGGCTACAGAAGAATATTTGGTTTAAAAGTTCTGGCATGCACTGTCTGGTTTTTTGGGTTTTTTTCTGAAATATTTCTTCTGAACAATCAGAAAAATCCAGTTCAAAACTCACATAGTTTTTTTTTGTTAAAATAATTTTTAGCATCTTAAATAAACAAAACAGCCTTAAGCTATTTATATCATGGGTCAAAAGGCTACTCAGACATTTCTGAAAAAAATTATTTTGACAGCTGAGGCAAAACACTTATAATGCTGGATTTTAAGAAATGTCTGTTTCACTGTCTTCAAATAGCAAGTTGGCTCAGTACTAGCTCCAATATCTGAAAATATACTGGGTTTTAAATTTTGCTGTTGAAAAAACTTGTAAGGGTTTGCAGATATCTGTCTTATGTTCTACTATAATTTTTTGTTCGTTTTTCCTAGTAGGTCCATATTAAACAAAACAAAAACAAGCAAGAAAAAAATCCCAAATTTTGGTCTACATACCAAACTAGGAGAAGATTGCAGTGCACCTCCAGCTCAATTGTATAACCACACAGGCAACCAAAAATAATCACTTCTATTTTTCTGGTGAAGTGTTGAAAGAGCTGCTATTTTGACCAGCATGAATTAGCAGGCAATATTTTAGCTATCAAAGTGAACCCTAATTCAATCTCATGATAAACCTCAAATGTCAAAGTGTTTTTAAACTGCCAAAGCAGGCCTGTGAAGGCAGAATAACCATGGTAGTGAAATCCCTGACGCAGCCGCAAGCCTTCCTGTATGGCAAAATGGCACAGAGCAGACACAGTGATGGTTTCAGCTGGTGGTCCCAATGAAGTACAGGTTTATCCCAGTGACACTTGGTTAAATGAATTAACTGTGTTTCATTAGCAAATGTATAATTCTTAGGTCACTTCTGCTGCGTTGCCTCCAACTCCAGTTTAGTGGAAGGAGTCATGTGAGTTCTAGTTCAGGGATGTCTCTACTGGACTCCTCTATCTGACATGGGAAACCCCTGATGAGCTGAGGGACACAGCTCCCTGCAACTTTCAATGGAGTTGCCACAGCCCACCTTGTTTTCTGGGCGGGTTGTGGTGGTGTGTTATTCTTTATGCATATTTTTGTAAACACTTTTGAATTGTTTGTTCATATTTCTCCCCTCAGGTAGATGGTTTTACCCGAAGTTTTCTCCTCCCTCGCCCAGTTATGATTCACTCCCTAGACCCACCTGTTACTTCATCTACATAATATCAATCCTCCCAATCCCTGCCCTTTGTTCTAGAGAGTTCCTTGTCAGTCCATGTTGTCCCAACCCCCCGCTTTATACCCCACCTGGGAATTCCCCTGTTCCACAGAACCCCATTGGTCCATGCGACCCTTTCCACTCCTGTTGTCTTACCTATTGGATGTCATATTGTGAGCCCCTCCCCAGTCTCCTCCCTGTTGTAACCCTGACTGGTTGAACAATTGTATCCTCCCCCTGCACCTCCCCTGTTTATAAGACTGCGCCGAACGCTGGTTTTTGGCTTTTCATCCCTGACCCTCTCGGGGGATAAACTCCTCTGAGGAGCACACAGAAGGCCCTTCCCTGTTCTTTGCCCCGATCCTTGGTGCTGGACCCCCGGCTGCCATGGAGAGCAGCAGCAGCCCTGCTCTGCTCTGCCACTCGGGCCAGAGGCGGACCTGAGGGCGGCCACTCCTGGCACGGAGCGGAGCGGGGAGTGAGGGCCAGCTCGGGGGATATCACCCGCAATCGCGTCAGTGGGTGTGACTTAAAAGTAAATATTTTTTGCTATGATAACACGTTAGATGGAACACATAAGATATGCACACACTTTTAAATAAAGAATGCTTCCCAAAGAACAGAAGCAAGTATGAGAAAACAAAAATGTAAGCAGTACCTGTTGAAATTATTTTAGGGAATTATTCCAGAATGCCCAAATAACCCACAGCAACTCATCAAGACAGCCAGCTGGCAAGCCCACAGCAGTTCCAAAGCAACAGCCAGACTGTAGCAGCTGCCAGCGGATCATATGTGGTAGCTGTTGAGATACTATTTTCCGTTTAGAATCATATATTTATATCTAACTCCATTACTATCTAAAACACACTTTTTGTTCTCAAAAAATAGAGATTATGATGGAAAATTTAGACATTCAATATTTAAATGGCAGTTACATTCCATATTCCAAGAATGCACAGGGATCACAATCTGAGTTCACCACCTCTGGCTCAAATACTTCAAGGGATATAGCATATGAATAAATTTGAACGTCCAAAGAAGCAAAACCCTTTGCTCTACAGAAAGGCCTTGTACAGTGCCCACGCAGAGCTCTGCAGAAGTGATTGCAGGAACTGGTCAGGGAAGCCCACTGGAGCACATTGGATTATAAATTCGAAAGGAAACACTGTTTCAGCAGCGCTCTCAGCCTTGAAACAGTATTGTGAGACAGCCTGAGAATGGGTGCTTGAAGGTGCAAAGCCAGGAGTCTCCTGAAAAAGCGGGTTCTACCCTATGTCCCGAGCTGAAGTCCAAACTATTTGCTTTTGCAAAGCACTGGTTGAAGGAAAGAGAATGAAAGAAAGGTGACAATTGATGTTCTAATGAATGTTGTTTTAAAATCAGATCCCTGGACTCAGCTCTGACTCATGGCCAGTGAGCTGCATGAACTTTTACAAGGGTAAAAATAGCACATTTGCACATTGTTAATTATATACAGTAAACTAACTTCTTTATACCTGCTGCTATGTATCACTACAGTGGCTAGCTGGGCATTTATTTCTAAGGTTCTAGGAGGTGTACTAAGGAGAAAAAAATATAAATAATGTAAACTTCTTATCCTGTCTCTCAGGGTTATGAAATTCAAATGGCCACATATTTTTTGATGCTGATTCTCTTTTATCGCCTATGATTAGGTACTAAGGAAGTTAGCTAAAACCATATCTTCAAAAAAAAAGCATTATGTGACATCTTGACTGAAATACTAGATGTAAGCACCTCTTCTTCAAAGCTTTTATTAAAAATCTCAGTGTTCAAAAAGAACAAATTAAAAACATTCCTCAAAGCTTAATAAAGACAATTCAGAGGATGTGCACTTGATTGAATCAGCCCAATCTCCTTATTTCTTCCCTTTCCACACCCAAGAGCTGTTACCTTAAGGAAAGAGACCAAGTCACATAAGGAAGAAGAAAAAAATTTGAGATATTCCTACCTGTGTTGCTTGCAAGCCTTTGATCTACACGTACAAAGATGGATTTGCTATTTTGGCTATCTGTATTGTCAGGGCCAGCTGTGGAAGAGAAAGGGTTGGAAGAGAAGGGGGGAATATTTCCTACAGGTTTAATTTTCATATCAGAATATCTAGAAAGATAGCAATGTATTGGAATGGGTGCAGAGAAAAAAACAAAGAATGGGGACAAATTATACTCCTCACGGAATGAAGTAGTCAAAAGGTACCACATTAATCACAAGCACGTTCCCATCTTCTTGATGCAAACTCAATAAATACATGTCTCAAATTATAGCTAGACTATAAAATTACAAATTAATGATACACAGAAGAATTTATGTTAAAAGAGCACTATTAAAGCTGCCATTCAGCTGCTGGAATTCAGACTTGGGAAATGACGGAACTGTCTGTAGAGACATCATCATTCACCTCTCATCCTCTCCAGAAATATATAAGCTACCACAACATTTTGTTGCATAATCGTACTCTGAGTGCAGACTGATCAAATCTCAGAGTTACAGGTACACAAGGGGCTCACATCCCATTCTCTCACACTGCAGCCCTACATCTCTCAGCACAGCCTGGGATCTTGCTCTTGTCTTATGACTTCACATCAGACTCCCAGAGTAGGTGGATCTGAGTCAGCCTGTGTGCTGCCCACAGACAAGGCACTGGGCTAGGAATTGTACCTGTAGGTGATGTGCCACCTGGTGATTCACCACTGTCATTTACTTCATGTCATAGTATCCAGATTTATTGGACTGAGAACTCCGAGATGGAAAAAAAATGAAGCACACATCATTCTTCCAACATGTCTGATTTGATGTGCAGAATGGACCGGGCTCAGTTAAGCGGCTTGCCTCTTTTCTGCATACTCTTAAAGCATTTTTACATAGGCAGTATATGGTTAAGAGTACTCTCTCACAATTCTTTCTACAGAGGTCCTCATTAGAATTTTTGAAGACTTCATGGGCCATCTTCCCAAAACAACTGTGAAAAAGCTCAATGGCCTTAGCTGTGTATGGCTGAATCTGAGGCAGATGTTAAAACCATAGTTTTTCTCACACAGTTCCAAGGCCTAGGATTCTGCCTCATTCAAGAGATGCCTAATCTGTTCTGTAAATAGGTTACTGATGACCAGCCTAGATTACTCTTTAACTTTTCGATTCTAATTCCTCCATCATTCTGTTTCTGAACAGCTGACTTCCAGTTTCCCGTTTATTCCACCTACTCCAATCCAAACAATAGGGTATCTGTTGTTCCTCACCAAACTGTCACAGCAAAATCCAATCTTTTGTTTTCTTTCTTTTCTTTCTAATTCATTACCAAATGCTTTCAGCAGATCCTTCTCCAGTTTTCTGACACTCACCCAGTCTCTGTCTAACCGCACTTTGAATTTATTTAATTTCCCACTCTGCTTTTACTCTACTCCCCACAGCAAGAAAAAATTGCTTGTTCTTCTTCAAGAGACCAGGCTCAGCAGAAATCAATTAAGAGAAAGCTATCGAAGCTTCTGTAGCCCTGACCTCAAGCATACTCAAGTAATTTGTAGCAGCAACAGTTATTCATCATGGTTATTTCTGAGCTATGAGAACCACATCCAATTATTCTATAGGACCAGGACAAGTGTAGCTTGGGTATCATTTGGGGATCTGTCTGAGGAAAACCAGTTTGAAGAAAAATGGCATTTGAGTTTCTTTGGCCCTTTTAATTATGAAAATTAAAAAATTCTCTACCAAGTACTCACCAGTTTCCGTTTTCACAGAGATTGAAAGAGGTTTCCCATGACAAAAACAAACAACCAAACAAAATACCCAAACCCAAACCGATAAAAAATCCCACAATTTTCAAACATCTTTGAAGACATGGGAATTTTAAAGATATAATCTCAGAACATTATAGCAAGGTCAAAACAAAACATCTTTCCCCTGATGGTGCTACTGTTTGTGAGGAGTAAAGGAGAGAGATTGATGAAAGGAAATGACTGGAAAAAAAATTCTGGATCACTTTGGCTGAAATTTTCCAAAATAAATTTCAAACATGCAAAATAAAAATTTTTAAAGCTTTTAAAAGCTTTTTTTAAGCTTGAACCCATCAAGGCATCCTATTCAGAAAAGCTTATTATAAGGAAATGTTGCAAAAGGGTTTATATAACTCTGCTTATGTACCTTTTAACTCATGTACTTCCATGCAAAGTAAATGTATTAGGAAAAATGGTAACATTTTGAATATTGTGTTTAGAATTTAGATCACAGAATAAGAAAATCTAGGTCTTTCAAGGTTCCACAAATACTGACCAGGAATTGTTTGCATGCAGTCATTCTTGATTTGGAACAGGAGGATGGATTCATGCTTTCCTAACTTTTCTTTCAAACCTATTTTCTCAGATTAACACAACCCTTTTTACAAGTCCTACACCTACACACTCTTAGAACTACAATTATGGGCATTCACATCATCAGTAGCCTAAAAAACCCTTTTACATCAGCAACATATAAAGAGAAGCAGTAACTGCTTATGTTAACTGCAGCTAAATTTATCACAGTATTTTGCCTCTAGCCGTTTTAGTTACAACAAGTCACACAAAGATAGCACAGAAATTAAAACATCTGAGGGCCGTCATGGCTACATTTCCATTAGCAAGATGTAGAGGTGCCAAGAGAAGCAGTTTAATAGGTAAAATAATTAGTTCTGAGGACCTACTCTTGGTAGCAATACACAAATGTACGTATTTTGGGTGTTTTACTACAGACTAGCCCTACTCTGGTCCCATGGACAGCCAGTGAACTGTTGGAATAGAGCAGGTGAGTTCCTGGAGCACACCTTTTGACTTGATTCTATCAGAAGGAATTTTCTGGTCTCTCTAACTGAGATACGCACTTCAAAAAAGCACTCCTGGCCCAAAGCAGGACCCTAATTCCGTTGACATCTTGTCAATGAGGTTTATGAAGCTATAGTACAAACTAAGACTGACCCTTTTGAAGTTAGTGTTGTAAAGAGATGTCAGCAAGATCCAAATCAGGAACCTGGAACAATATTACTAAGCTTTAAAGCTGAATTACAAATGTTTGCATAAAGGTTTGTATTTGCCTACAAATATAGGCAAAGGGAAAAGGGGGCACGCAGACAGCATGAGGTCTCAGCAGGTGAATTAGAGATGATGCTCATCAAAAATTTAAAGAATTGTCAGGAACAGTTACATTAGCTGGTAAAGTCATTACTATCTTAGCTGAACAGACAGACTACAGGAAGAGAAAATTTGCTTTACTTTTTGTTGGGGTCATGCAGGGCTAGATGCAGAGAATCTGTGTGGATTGTGTGACATGAGGAATTTGCAGACTCTTAAAGGGTAGGCAGAAGTTACCAGTTTCTAGAATCCCAGAAGTCCCTTTTATAGCAGAATTCTAAAAATTTAAGAGGGAACTGTGGTGTAAACATATGAATTGTTATAGTTATAATGCCTTCAGGCAAAGTAACTGTTATCCAAATGAGGCATATAAATTAATTCTTCTGATGAGCAAGGGAGATTCTTTGCTTATTTATCCGGTGTGGGAAAAGGGACCTGTGTGTGCATGCAATGGTTTGGGGAGTTGTTTGTTTGACTTAATGAGTATAATTTCTGTATTGAATTTTCTAGCATACATTAAATTTCATGCAGATCATTATTTCTATGCAGAACCTCATCAAAGTATACCCTTACCGATCTTAACAAAGAAAAGCACACTACATGGTTTCAGAGAGTTCTTCTTTCTGCTTTTCCATAGAATAAAATAAAAAATTAAAAATCCCATATCAAAACCCACAGTTTTATAAAACAGTATTCAGAAAATATGGGGAAAAATATGGAGAAGATTCAGGTTCTTTCTCCATGACCAGGTTTTCTACCTTCCAGATCCAGCTAGCTAAGGTTAGTTTAGCAAAAAGAAATCACTTATTCATCCAGATCTCAGGCTCAGTCTTATTCCTTTGGCACATTTCTGTCTCTGCCACAAAGGTTTGAAAGGTTTGGAAGATGGGCCCATGTGAACCTCATGAAGATAAACAAGGCCAAGTGCAAGGTCCTGAACCTTGGTCCAGGCCATCTCAAGCAGAAGTACAGTTTGGGTGGAGAGGGGATTGAGAGCAGCCCTGAGAAGAAGGACTTGGGGCTGTCGATGAATGAGAAACTCAACATGACCTGGTAACAAGCATTTGCAGCCCAAAAGCCAACCATACCCTGGGCTCCATCACAAGAAGTTTGACCAGCAGGTTGACAGAAGTGATCCTATCACTTCACTCTCATGAGACCCCCACCTGGAGTACTGCATCCAGTTGTGGAGACCCCAGCTGGCAATCTGTTTTTCTACTAAACATTGCCCAGCTTTTCAAATAATTTTTAAGTATGAGTTCCAAAGCTACACTTTAAACCAGAATTTTAAATTAAAGGTTTCAGAAATGTAGGCAAAATGTTTCTTGCCTGTAGGAAACAGGCAAAATTATGTTAAATGAATGAAGGCTGATAATCTAAGTTGTGAAACTAGAAAAGAAAATCTGTTACCACTAAGGAGAATATGCTCATGAAAGTCAGCCAAAGCCCAAGTGAAACTGAATGGTACAAACTGTACTGTTTAAAAGCTCTCAGACAAAGGCGTCTCAGAAGCACTTGGTATAATTCTGGGTCAGCATGACTCTAGTCTGAAGGATCCTATCAGCAGAAGTGTTTAATATTGGGGGCAAATACCTTCCATGTACATTCCTAATGGGTTGCAGCTGGTTACCCCTCATGAAACCAGTCATAAGGCACACTCCTATGTGTAAACACAGACTGAAATTTACTGTTAACTCTACATGACTATCCTTTACCATAACCATTCTTTCTTGTCTCATTTTAGTAAAAATTATCTTCTTTTGTCTTTGGAACAGCCTTTCAGTCAAAAAGCAACAGAAAATAATGGGAGTATTTTCTTTATAAGGTACCATTTCCTGTTTCATACTTAAACCTCAATAACTTTGGAGAACTCATGCCTTCCAGGGAACTTGTCAGGGTCTTATATCTACTGCAAGAACTGCATAGTGTATGAAGTAGACAAGCAAATTGTTACACAACCTGGCACAGGATAAACTTGTATTACATGAACATGGTTTAAGTAACCCTAAGATAGTCAGAAAATGAAGAAGACCTCATCCAGTATAGGAAAGAGAAGATATATGGATAACAGTATTGTCCAAAAGGAGACTTATTCAATAAGCACAATAGTGCTTAATGCCTATTAGTCTGCTGGACCTCATTCCTATCCCATGGCAGATCCTGTGGCTCCATTTTTCATTTCCTTTTGCTGTAACCTCTATATTCCCCACTTCATTCTAAAAACCTATCTTCTCTTAAACCTGTTGGCTCAGCCACAGCCAACCTTTGCTCTCTCCCCTCCCACTACGTGTTTAGGCTCAGCCATGTGGTCTCAGATATGAGGATTGCACAATTGCTTGTGATTTCTGCTTCATTTGCAGGAGAGGTCAGCCACATACCACAAGCCCTCAGCAGGACCCTGAACCACTGAATCCACTATTTCCAGTTGACAGGGAGTGCTGCTGGAGTGCTTCAGGTTGTGTCAATGAGGGGCAATGGTCTGTACAGCATGATATAAAGAGGAAGAAAGCCTCTCCCTTTTAGAAGACTTCTTTAGCCCAGAACACTCCAGCACATCTGGCAAAGATGGGGACCGAGTTAAGGCATAGGAACATAATTGAAGCAGGACAAAAGGCAAGAACAAAACTCCCCTCAGCTGTTTTTGCTGCCAGAGGCAGATGGAAATGCCCATCTGGCTTGCCTGGGTGTTGTTCTGGAGAGTGGAGCAGGCACATCAGGAATGGGGTAGTGGCTGGAAAGGGCGACAGCTTGGGCACACAGAGCTACCCCCTCATTTTTATCCAAGGGCATTCACAGAAGGATGTCTGGCTCTCAGGGCTGTGTGCCTCCTGTTCCAAGGAAAGGGCCTCACAGACACATAAGCATTTTGAAATGTATGGAAAAACCAGTCCTGGGGCCTGCCAGTTTCTGATACTTCACAGTGTTGCATTTTATATATCCAGAGAGAAAGTCCTGTCAGAAAGATTCGTTATAACAGGAGTTGTTTTGTGAAGAACATGGAAGCCCCATTTGAAGCACTCTTCTTTCTTTTATCTTCGTCTCAAGTACACTGACATGAAATTAATCTCATCTGAGAGTTTAATTCCATATTCTTTTGTGACTGTTAAAAGAAAGAAGCAGGAGGCAAATTTAACTACAACGTGAGGCTCAATTATTTCAATTACCACCTCCTGCCTAAGTAAAGTCTGCTCCTTCAAAGACATCTGCAATTTTACACTTATTTGCTCTTAAAATAGCCTTAATTATAATAGTTGAACTGGAAATTCTGAAAGAACACATGAACAAATTAAATAATTACTTACATACATTAGAAAGTTGCATACATGTTTAATTTATAAATTAGTTATTTACCTTACATAATTAATCATGCAGCTAAGAACAAGCCTTAGCAAGTATCTCATGAGGGTACCATGACACTCTGGTCCCTTTAAAAAGTCATATTAATATGAGATCCTACTCTGCAGGCCATTTCACAACACAGAATAAACAGATCTTAAGTAGTTGATACTTACGAAAAGCACAATAAAGTGGTATCAATTACAGGGGAAAATATCTTGTCACTTGGGTGCTTTTTCTGGCATGAGGATGATAGGTGTTGGCGAGACTGTTTCTCTGTGTGGGAACTTGCTAGAGTGTGGATCGATGAAATGACAGAATAAAGAGCAAACAAAAAAGACAGGAAAACCGCAGGCAAAGATAAGACAATGAAGGCTTCTTGCACTGTAAGAAAGGGAGTGAAGTGACTGTGAAGCTGACAATGGTGCTCTAGGCAGCATTCCAGGGTGTACACTGCAAAAAGTCTGCAAGGAAAAGAGATGCATGGATAAAGACCCACAACAGAAGGAAGGCAGGGTTTTATCACATTTTCTGTAGCCTTTGTCAGTCTCTATGCAAGAAATTTATTTCAGTTATGCCAAATGGTACTGAATAGACACCTTACATGAAGAAAATGGCAGTGTTGCAGGTACACGGGAATGAAGGGCATTTAATACTCTGGTACAGACTGCCCTGTGTATGGTTGTTACTGAATTTAGTCAGAACAGAAGATAAAATGACACAAACGGGTACATTTCTGAGAGATTCATTTTAAATCACAATCATATTTTGTGTCTGATCCTGGAAATTCTTTTCTGCTCCCAGAAAATGCAGGTGCTATAATTTTACAGTGAATAACCACTAAAGCAATTTAAATTCTGCTTAGATTGCCAGGCTCCATTCTACCTAACCTATGGCAATCACCCTCTACATATCTAGAGAGAAATGAAATGAAATATGCATAATCCCAGGCATGAACAATCTGAATATCAAAAATTTTATTACCAGACTTCAGCCAGAAAAGCTACAGAGGGCATGGACAACAAAACTGTGCAAGAAATTTGTATATCTCTGCTCCTTTAACTGGGCTACACAGCACAGATTGATACCACTTCTTTGCTGGGATCAAAGACACCTATACCTATTTTCAGAGTACTTCTGTGCAATATACTTAGTGACTTCCCAACCCATGTGCAGACCTAAGGACACACTGATTCTGCATTACCTTGCAAGACTGAGTCAGAAAGACAGGAAAGAATCTGCTTTTTTTTTTTTCAAAACCATGTTAATTGTCTTATTTAGATCTAAGGATGGAGTTTGTCCTGATTCTGCAGTGGTGAATATTAACGGAACCAGACCAATTGAAATTCTCTGGCCGCCATTGATGAACCTGCTGTGTTAACATTTTATTAAGCACAATGGCATCATTCAACAAATAATACTGCATCAGATCCCAGCTGATGACTGCTTATCTCTAAATCAAAAGTGCATTATTTTATTCCTTATCTGTAGAAAAAAAATCACAAGAATTTTTCTGGAGTCCCAGTGTTGATGTTTAGTTACAACTCAGTAATTCTCTGTAGGACAGAGAATACACAATTCTCTAAGCAGAGAATGGACTCGAAAGAGTAAGCCCTGAGCACTGTCAGAGACACCATGGGCAAAGAAAATGTACACATGTAATAACCTGACTTAAAACAACAAGCATCTCTTCCCCCTTGTTTCAAAATGTTGACTAGTAAAGGAGGAGGAAAATCTTAACCTTGGGGAGTCACTAAAGGCATATTTTCTTATTAGGAACTTGCTGAAGGAGAAGATTTAGTGTACCAGGGCCAGGGGCAGGAGATTACCCTTTCTGATGGAGAAGTGATAAATGTATGATATAAGAAGTGGGTGGAAGCAGTGTTGAAATTTTTGGTCCTCAGAGATGTTCTATCTGAATAATGAGATTAGAAGATAATAAAAACTGCTGGCTACTTCTTCCTTCCCATCTCAAATTATTCCAGAAGTAAATCTGATAAACAATAGCTCCCACTATCTGACCTCTGATCCTTCAGTCCTTCTCTATCTGTCTCGGTATTTTACTTTGTCATTCCTTGGTGTTTTTCCTCAGCCAAATATGTCAGAATTGCTAAAATTCTCCAAAGGAGGTATGAAAAAAAATACCTAGACAAACAGCTAGAGTATATTTAAACCTCAAATGATGCTATATTAAAAAACATAATTCTTTTGTTCACTGGATATTATATCCCTCTGCTTAATCAGACCTTGACAGAAAAAAAAGAATGATTTCCAGAATGAATACTTTATGCAAAAATATGTCTTTTTTTATACACATATAAGGTAAAATTTTGTGGGAAAAAAAATCTCAAATGCTTATGCCAAATCGCCCTCATTCACTCTCCACAGTAATAAAACTAGTTCCCTGTATGGCCTCAGTCATAGAATATAGTTTAAATAGGTTTAATGCTTAAAGGTAACTTGCACAAGTGGGAAAAAAAAAAAAAGTTTTAGAAATTGGTGGTAGTTTTATTTTCTGTTTTACTTTGAAGTTACAACCAGGATACCTCACGACATCCTCAAATGTGGTCAAGGGGCAAGATAATAATCTGCACAGTCCAGATATAGGTGTCATGACCAGTTCTGGAGTGCCTGTAACATGAATTACAAAATCTGGAGATAAAGCAACTAATCACTACAGTAGTCTAATATATTGAGCATGTTATGGTCATTCACAATACAAATAGAAAATTCTGACATCACTCAGCACAACCCAAATCACTTAATAAATAAAAAATCATTTAAAAATTGAACACTGCTGAAGACAGACCGGCCATAGCTCTGCACATTGGATCCATGTTTCAAAGTCCCCGTATAAATTCTAGGCCTTTCTCAAGAAAAGGGAACAGAGTCTCATTTCCAGCTGTCTGGAGATGTCCAACCATTAGACAGGTCTATAACAGGATCTATAACACTACATCTATGCTGTTAGAGAGTATTGCTGTAGAGAATGGTTATCATATTCAACCAGAATTCATACTCACTTCTAAGCTTTTAAAAAGAAGGTAAGACATGAGATTCAACGATAAAGAAATCAAAACCAGTATTTTTATATGCATTTTTTGTGTATTTTATATTCAGTGGTTACATTCATCTAGCTCAATTTGTGTCTTCTTGAGATTGACCTAAAATAACCATAATTTCCTAATTGCTCAAGTAGGGACCCTAGCCACCTGCTGATGCTGCTGGGCTCAAAACTTAGCTCTTAGGCACTGAAATATTTAGAAGCAACTTCAGCAGGCATAAAAAATTTTATGCATAGCTCTTTTCTCCTAGGTACTCTATTAACAAAATTTTGTATTAATTCCAGAGGTGATCACTAGCTAAGGAACAATCAGATACTAGGAAAATGAGGCCAAAAGTCACTTTAAATAAATATATACATTTTTAATGAAAGCTACAGGCACACACACGTTTAATTCATCCTGCCTCATCTTCACTCTTTTATATTCCTGCATCATTCAAATGAGATTTTATGAAGTATCCAGGTCTCTGCAAATATCCATAATGATGCTTTTCCTGATGACCTTTCTGTCAAGAGAGATGTTGACATTTTTAAAAGAAGCAGTTCTCTCTCAAAACAGCATCTCTTATTATGTAATTATAAAGCTGGTAGATTTTTCCCTGCACTCAATTTCCATCTTAGTGAAAGAAAGTATTTTATGTCCTTAACATCTAGGTGAGAAGCCTGGAGAAACACAGAGAATTTTTTTATAATTGCCTCTGAATTCTTTTTGCAACTTAATAGCAGATCCCTGATGAATGGTTTATCATGGCACATTACAGGAAAGAGCATTACTTCAATCAAGAAGTTTCCGTTGCTTTACTGAGATTTTTTAGTAGACAGCAAAGGTTTAAGAAAGGAAAGAGAAACCTAAAGAATAGTCATACAGGTGTATGATGTACAGGTATCATTATGTAAATGCAAATGATACACATAAACTACTGTCTTTTGACATGGCTTCATGCCTCCTAACCTAGAGGAGACTAGGACCTAAGAATGAAAAGTCATACAGTCAGACACATTATCCGAATGCATTACAGAAAAGACTTATCTATATGCCTGTCTATTCCTGGGTAAAACAATTAAGATGGGAAGCTAAGTAACAATAAATTTCTTGCAATTGCATTTTCTGTACAATTACCTGTTTCTGTATTTTTCTCTGTAGGAAAAACCTCCAAACTGTAATGTTTTTCACTGACCCCTTTTTTATATCCATCTAGTTTTATAATTTCTTCCAGCTTCTTTTTGTCTTTGCTGTTACAGGTGTTCACCATCTCCTCCAAGGCAAAGGAAAACTAGACTAAATTCTGCTTAAAGGACAATACTGAACTATTGTTGGTGGACAGACTAGGAAAAGAAGAGGAAACCAAAAATATCTTAATAATTTCCTGCAGTACTTTCTCTTTCCATATGAAATTTCTCAGCTAAATGCAATTGTAAAAACACTTCTGCAGAGTATAAGAAAACAATGTTAATATGTTACACTACAACTGTTTCTAGATCTTATGCCTTTCTACCAATATTTAAGCTCAGCTCTGTGTTTAATGCAATGAAGTATTTGAAAGAAGCAGCTGCATGGAGCAATCTTGCCAGCCAGAAAAGCCACAGGGATTCCTGCTAGGTAAAAAACTGCATGTTTGAACACAGAATTAAGTGTAAGGCTCCTTAGCCCAAAATGCTCCATCTGCCCGTGGGAGAGTGACTACACTTAAAGAAAAGAATAGAAGGTGACTGAAGATTGATGCTTTCCCTAGAGGACTCTCCAGCTTCCTGAAAAGAGCATGTTGAGGGACTGCTTCAGAAGTTGTAGTTAGATGATCAGATTTTACAGTTACTCCATAAATTTGTCTGTTATTAAAACCTGTGTAGTTTTGGTCTGCACAGCATCCCAATGCAGTCGATACCAAAGTTTGTTTAATTTTGAACAGCAGCCCTTCTTTCTGTTTGTTTTGAGCATGGTGTTTGATGGTTTCACTGGATATCTCTTCCTGCTTAGATGAAAGATATTATTTTTACAGGCTGTGAGATCACCATGTTTAGTGTTTTCTCCTAGCAACAATCCTGTACCTCTGACTATTTCTTTATCCCTCATTGTTCCTTTTCTTTTACGTGTGGGTGAGCAGAGCTTCTCTTAGCCCCTGCAGATGGAGTATACCCTGTGACAACAAACCAAAAATGGCAGAATTGATGTTTCATCTATTTTTCTAAGCAACAATTTTCCTAATTCTATAATACCACCATAACCACCATAACTGGTCTTAAGTATGAATTTCACACATGAAATACGTAAATAACATATTTTAAAGCAGAGAAATACCTTCACAATTAAATAATAGACGCTGAAATTCACTTCTCTTCCTACCCCCAAGTTGTAGAAACATACTTATGATCTTCAAGGTTCTTGTTTTAACTATTAATTTCAAAATAAGGCTTTTGTGTTTCCTATTTTCAGTCAACATCTTCTTCAAATTAATCCTGCAATGTCCCTAGCCAATTCAAGATTATTTGGGAAGATACATTCTTTCCCAGTAGAAGAGTGTCACAGTATAAACATAAGAATCTGTCTTTCAAGCAACAGCAAAAATCTAAGTTGTATTAGGTTGTATCTAGGAGGATAGATTTCTCCTTCAAATACACATTTCTTCAATAAGCACAAGTGGAACACAACAAAAAGTGAATTTCTTTTTATGACAGCTTTTTCTTGAAATGAGAGTACCTTAATGTATAAATTCACCAAAAGAAAGAATGGAGAGAAGCTAATCCTCAATAGCATGTTAACACTGGACCTTCAATACAAATGTGTTAATTAACTGTTAATAAATATCTTCACAGATTAACAAATTGAACAAAACTTCAAAAGCAAGCCAGTGATCTAAATGAAATGGAAGATGTCTGTTTTTTTATGAGATGAGAGGGGTATGTGCCTCTGTGTCTTCTGGACAAAGCTAAATATATTCAACAGAAAGCTTTTAAACAATGTTGTATTAAATGCCACATTGAACTCCTATTACTTTCAAGCAGGTGCATTTAAGTTCAGAATGCATTTGTATCTGGCAGATAATAACATCAGTGCTTCTACTGTGAACCCTACAGAGCAGTTTACACATGAAAGGTAGAAAGTCCCCCAGGTTGATCCCTATCATTTAGAGTTCATAAAATTTGAGAGTTCAAAATTTGTAAGTAATTCTGAGTGCAAGGACTTGAAAATAAAAATGTGACACAATGCCAGCATAAGAAACCAGTGAGGACCTCCTCCCCTCTCAACATTTTAAAATATCTTCGAGAAAAAAAATGTTGGAGTGAAATAAAATGATGCTTTTACCATCTTGAGAGGATAACAGTGGGATTCTGTCAATTCTCAGGTTGATATTAAGTGATCAATAAATTTATAATTCTTTTTCAATTAGCTTCCATGATTATGCAAATACCTGAAATGTGGATTCTGTCATTTTAACACACAAAATGTTAATATGAATGTCTTCTAACATGCCCATGATCACTGCAAAGTCAAATATATTTTAGAGCTGTGTCATTAAATAACCACTTGAAAATCATTCTTCCACATCTAACACAGATTAATTTACTACCAAAAAATAAAATATGAGTCCGAATGAAAAAAGGAATTCTATGTTACTGTCCTAGAACTGAAAATATTGTAAGACATGACATATCTCACTTCTCTTTTTCTTTAGCTACATCCTAGAACTAATTCCTCAGCAAATAGTTTCTCTGATGTCTTTGAAAAGATGGTCTCAGCAAAGCTCAATTAAAAGGCATAAAATAACAAATTTAACATTACCGAGACAAATGGGGGCTAGTCCTAACTAGAAGATGAAAGTCAATAGGGTTAAGCAAGTATAAAATGATTAAATACTATAAATTATACATATATATATATATAAAATAATATAAATATAAAATTAGGCTTATTCTATGAAGAGGAAGCCATAAAATTGATCATTGCACAAAAAATGCAACCACCACCATTAAACAAAATGATTACTCTGAAATCAGAAAATTTGCAGATTTCTTTTACAGATTCGTTTATCTTCCTTAGGCAGTGGTTAGGTCCAGGCCATAGCAAAGCACTTTGCCACTACCACTTTGTGATATTGACTTTAGAAAAGGCCCTTCACTAGACAGTGACCTGGCTTCTTTTTGTGCTGGCAAAGAGAAAGGGAAAAAATAATTATTAATGTTAAGAATGTTCTCCAAACCTTCTAGGGATTGATGCAGTTACTGACCTAGGCTGAATGCTGATTGAGTATTTCAGCACCATGAGATGAAAAGTGGGATGTGCAGGATCTGTTCACCACTACGCTGATGTACTCTCCTCTGCAGACAAGTGTGAGCTCTGTCTGCCACTGAAAGCATCAGAATTTCTGTTTGTGTGTGGTGCTTGTGTGACCACATGCATCATCCTGTGTCCTGTTATGGGTTCCCAGGGCACAAGGGAAACATTAACGCACTGGAGAAAGTCCAGTGAGAGCCACCAGGGTGGTCAAGGGCAGGAGCACAAGATGCACTGAAAAATGACTGAGAGAAATGAATTTGTACAGCCCTAGGAAAGGAAGGCACAGAGGAGTTTTTTTGATGCTGGTGCTATATATGACCTGCAATATAAAGGCTTTCCAATATCAGTCAAAGGAATCTTTTTATATAATATCTAATTTTTCCTTCTTTCATAAGAAAAATTTGAATTGACTTTGCACTAAGAATGACATAACTTTAAAATACCAGCTGACAGACCAACAAAAACTAGTTATTTTAAGTAAATTTTAAGAGTTGTGAGCCAGTATTCAGAAACACGCTTCATATGTCTGAAAAGACATCAGACAGTAGATTTTAGTCCTACAGCCTGTCATTCACTTTCCCAGTTTATGTATTAAGTGCTAAGGTGTTTCTCTGTGTGTTTAAAGATAGTTTGTATGCCATCCAAAACTGCAAGCCTGCAATCAACATCAAATGTGGCACAAAATAAGTAGGCATCAGGTTAAATGTTTCCTTTTTCTGAGGCAATTGCATCCTGCTAAAATTTTATCACATTTATGCATCACAGTCTCTACGTCCCTTCCATTTATTTCATGAACTTCAGTTCAGAAAAAGGACAATAATTTTCGAATCATCATCTCAACCGATCTAGAATCTCATAGAAGTAGTCCTTGCTACAACATAAATGCTTTATCCCCTCAGTCTTTCACAACACCCGAACATAAGAAATGCTAAACAGTGCTATTTCAGTGTTCAGTTACATATCTGAGGATTTTAAAGTGTTGGCCCTGAAAAGAAAATAAGAAAGACATAAGACAAACATGAACTAGAGTTGACAAATTTCTTCTTCCACAACATAGAGATCTCACACGAAACCCTCAGCATAACATAATCTTTCAAATTAAAAGGAAATTCCAATTGTTTCTTTTACTTATCATAGTGAGATAGAATTTACTTTCTTGGTTAATGGCAACTATATAAACAAGAACTATATTTTCCATATATAGCTGCATAAAGAAATTTTACTCATAGAACCTTTGTTGTAAAATTATTAAAAAGATTTTTTTAAATGCAGTTCTGAAGCCACAAAATGTGGATAAATACTTCACCCAACTCACAGCTTTTCCAGAGTGTACAAATGTTTCCACTTACCTTGAACGTCTAAGCAATGTATAATGCAAGAAAATAAACAGCCTGAAGCCAAGAACTTTTCAAGAGCTTGAAACAATATCAAAAAATTATTGAAATTGCATCTACCCATGCTAGAACAGAAACCTTTGCCTAATGAATTTTCTCTCAATGGCATGGAAATAGTAGCTAATATATTTATGTAACCTGTGTATATGTTATTGAGAATGTCTATCACAAGAAAAATATGCAGACTTTTTATAGATCTAACAGATGAGAGGTTTACCATAACATACCCAGATAAATTGCTTCCAAGTCATATTATTGCCTCAACATTCCAATAGTTCTGCCTAAATCCTTCTTTAGCAGGAACCAAGCAACCCAGTTGAACCAGCGTCGAGCAATTCTCCAAAGCCTTAGTGCTTCTAGAGCTACTCCCCTCATACTGTGGATTGTAAAAATAGTAATTTACTATAGGCATAGACACGATTCAGATGAAATGTAGCTCCAGAGCATTATGTCTCTGTGAGAAACTCAAGTGAAGCCAGAGCGCAGCAAAGTCTTAATTCCCCTCTGGGTGTGGCCTGTGAAATGCTAGAAATGCAAACAAATTTAATTAAATCAATGCTAATCCCCAGAAAAACAGATGGAACTGGGGCATTTTTTTCCCAGATATTTTCAAGAGAGGTAATTAGTCCACAAACCAACCTACAAGATAACTAGTGGAAGGGAGATGGCACTGTTGGTGCTCCCTTAAGGAAAGGCAGTAAGCCAGGCCTTGGCTAAGACCTTGAAGTTCTCCAGGGCAATCAGACTCAAGGAGAGTCATTTTAAAGCAGCAACAATGACATCAGTGAAATCTACTGAATGTATTTCACTTCAGCAAAGCTTCACACAGTTTCCAGAATGCTTGTGCCACACCGTGGTTGAGGTCTCAGGCCTGAAATAACCCAGAATTATCTGTCCAGCCTCCAGCTGGTGATTCAGGAGCTCACAGGTCTAGAAGAGGCACTGTGTCAGATCTGTCAATTTGAATCTGTTGCTTAACTGTGAAAGCAGCCTTGGCTATTAGTTAAAAACAAACAAAGAAACANAAAACAAAACCTCCCCAAAAACCCAGAAAAGAAACAGTGGAAGCCCATAAACATAATTTGGGAGGTTTGTCCAAATTCTGTGGACAATTACTACTGCTACTGCTACTTCTACTACTACAACTTCCTCTGTTTTTCTACTTTTCCCCTAAACACTTGCCCCTGGCTACAGTGATAAGATATGGTTGAATCAAGAAAATATTTGGCCTGATCCCTTTTCAATGCCCACTATAATAAAAATGCTCTGCACCTATTATATCAGCCTCCAACTAGGGGGTGTTAAGATACAGGCATCTATAAATTAAGCCTCAAAAAAACATAGTTACATTTTTGCTGGGAAAAAACACAAAGTTGGAAAATTTCTTGCTAAAATTATACAAGAAATGTTGCATAGGAAAGATGACAGAATCAGACACAATATTCCAATTAAATGTATCCCATTAAGTTACATTAAAACTTTACATAAATTCAGGATCATTTGTTTTCTGTTTGGGGTATTCTGTAATCTTGTTTTAGTTTTCACTGAGGTACCAACAGAGATGGGCAGGTCTTTGGCTCTTTGTGGCTCTGTATTCAGACCCCAGTGAGAGATAGAAGTTCCACTTATTGTTTCTATTGCAATTACATTGCATACATCAGCCGTAAATTATGTTTACCATCTTACTAACTCCTTTAGCTGTTCCCCTAAAGGTTATTTCTATAATCATACACAAATAAAACAGGTGTGAGAAATAATGCTTTGCAGTGGCCAATGTATCTATACGTATTTTTATATAAATATTTTGGAACAAATTCTGTTATAATGAGAGATGGTGTGACTCCTTTGATGCCAAAGAGACTGAACACATTTACCACTATGTAAAAGTAAACGTATTAAAATTTTATCAGGAAAGGAGCATATCACTGCTGCCATTAATTCAACCTTCATTGCAGAAAAGAATTATTATTAAGTTTTTGAATAATTTCCTTTTTTTTTTTAATTCTTTCTTGTCTTTCAAAAATCAACAATGTAGATAAACTGATAATTATGAGCCAGGGCATATATACATTTCCATACTATTTCTGCTGCCTGTATCTACAGATCTGTGTTTGCAAGGTTCTAATAATTTTAGAGGGATGAATTTTTTTTTAAAAAGCACAAATTGGATCAGTGCAGGTAAATTCAAACAATCTCTTTGAATATAAAAGTAAGATTCTTATTCTAGTCATATGTAAACAAACTTAAAACAGTCCTTATCTTTTCTACAAATAAGTAATCACATATGCTTCAGGAACTGTTGAGAAGATGATGAGGATGATTCCTATAAATCCACTTTGTAGGAGAAAGACACAAAGAGATTGCTCAAAGGTAGAAATTCGCTTTCATTCCTTGGGAGTGAAACTTTCAAATAGATTTTACTAAGAGAAAAAAAATTGTATGGAGAACCATTAAAGATTAAAAATCAACAGAGAGGCCTATACAATAAGAGAAGATGTCCCTAGAACCCACTGACATTTCCAACACAGAAAAAGTCTGCCATGGATTCCCTTTTTCTAAAATTATTTTTGGTGGAAAGTAGGAGTTTTATAAATCCTAGAAAAATATTTAATTTAAGCAGGTAATGATAGTCAGTCTTACTAATGTCAGAGTACCATGAAATTTTTTATAACAATTCACATTAACTGTAGAGCCATCTCATGATGAAAACAGAACCAACCAACTAAAATTCCATTGCTGGTGTTTTTATTTCAGATCATTAAGCAAGACATGAAGTTATCTTGACTCATACCTAGGGGGAAACAAACAAACAAACAAACAAACAAACCACAAAACACAAGAAAATCTATACCATTATGATTCAATCCAGCACTGGCATGGAGCTTTTGAAGACTGAGGTATGGTGAGCAACTGTGCAAAAGAACAACCTTCCAGTTTTGAACTGTTTGTGGTCCTTCTCTTACTACCATAAAAGCACAGTTTTAACACATTCATCCTCCCAGTACTGCCTTGAGAGAGGAAAGTTTTATGGAAATGAGCTAGACTGATCAACAAAGCTCCAGATCATCAAAGGCTTTTAAGCCTGTAACTCCCCCTCGCTGCAGTCTTGGCAATCTGACCCAAGGACTCTGCTGAAGGTCATACAGTTGTCTTTAGATGAACACAGATTTCAATCCAGCTTTCTAAATTCCCAGAATACTAGTCTAATTACACTTCCCCAAATCCTTATGCCTTAAGTAGATTGCTGAGATGCTTTTCCCGTATAAGTAGTACTCTGACTTTTTACACATAGATACATCCCGTCACCCTAATACTACACACCATTCAGTTGCAAAAATACAGGGGGTAGGAGCTGTCTGATTTTAGTTTGTTTCAATTAGCTTTAATGTTGCATTGGTCCAGATTATTTCACTTAAAACCTCATTCAGCATTCCTATTCAGATAACAATTTGCTTTGTATTTTATAATATATAAATACATTTGCACGCATATGAGGCAATTTTCTAAGCACCTGCATTGCCTGCACCCATCCCAACCTCTCCTGTGTAGGGCTCTTATTTCTTGTGTGGTAAGGTGGCCTAAGTGTATTTAGTTGCAGTCTCTGATTTGGTCATTAGATGTCCCTGCATGCTTGGTAGGATTTTGCACGAGGTGTAGTCCCTGGTAAACAACATAAAGCTGAACTAGGTCAGTTCTGGGAAGTCTGCTTGTTGTATTTATGCTTGATACTATCCTGTTAACAGGTCTCCTCTTTAAGAAGGCCTTTTGTTTACCCTTTTGAAGATGTAATCCAGGTGTTTACATATCCAGAAATATCAGCTAGCTAATCCCAGTTCAACAGCATCATTCTTTCTATTCAGTAGGACAAGATGCTGCCGACTGTCCTTTAAGTACACTCTTGCAGTGTGTCCAGTTTAGGCTAATGGCAATTAAAGATCCAATTGACTTGTTCACGTGCCTTAAGCATATTTTTACTTTCCCTCTGAGTCTGTGCCTTTGTAGAGCTCGGGTATTTGCTCTCTTTTTCCTTATGCAATATGCAGTCTCCTGAATAATGAAGTAATTTCTGTGGGGAAGAAACCTCTTGATTTTCTCATAAGTTGATTCTGTGGGGATGAAAGCCTGTTGATTTTCTCATAAGCTGTGGTTTCTCATTAGATGGGATTTCTGGACTCAGCAATTTTATAACCAATCCCCTCTCAAATTTAACTACAAATTAGCTAAGCCATGAAAAAAATGAGCAATAAATCTTAAAATACAAACTCAGGCATAAAAAACTACACACTGGTTCCCTTGAGACTATGAATAACTTCAACAGGAGCACCAATTGCACAGTTAAAGTAGAACAGGCCTGTTTGCATTACATCAAAAGAACTGATATTATCTGTTCTGTCAACAGAAGGAATGCATTTTTGTAATGTTCTCAACAATCAGGAATCTCAGAATTGACCATCAATATCAAATTATCCATTCTGTATTTGCGGACATGAAATAAGTCTCACAAAAAACAAGGGAGAGAGGTTCTTTTCTTCTCTCCCAGGTGGCAAAGTGAACGAGTGCTGTACAATATTGTTATATTCCCTAGTCCTTCAGTAGCTGTCATTTAATTTCACGAAGTCTTTTTATATTATGAATTGGAACTATATTCAGAAGCATCAGAATTCACGGATATTAAATGTTTTTCTCTATAAAGAAATCACTGTAAATGTAACAAAAGCAACAAGCATAGAAACTATTCTAAGTGCTTTCCTATAGCACTGAAAGAAATTATGGCACTTTGAGGGGAAGATTAACTCTTCCATTTAACAAATATGTGTATTCTTATTTTTTGACTTATATTGTTTTATGTCTTGTGAAAGTGTAGGACTATGTTGGTTTACCCACCCTCAACAACCACCTCAGCAAAAGGGTTTTTTGTGAATCTTTTATTTGCTGTTTTTTTCACTATTTTTTTAAATTCTGTATAATATGACATAAGTAAACTACATATTATAAAAGAGGTTCTGAGAAAGTGAGTAAGTATCATGATACATTCCCATTCTAAATTTGCACCAACTTTTGTAAAGGTCAACTCACTTTTACAATCCAGTCACAGTCCAGAAACAATACAAATCGAGAATCCAAAACAAATTGCTAGTTTGTTTTAGCATCCTATTTATACTATGTCTTTGCCACTTATTTATCCTTCTAACTTATTTATCATCTGCCACTTATTTATCATCTATCATTCAGATTTCTACCTCTGTAAATCGTAGCAGATAATCTAAAAAATCTAATGCATGTATTATGTTGAAGTGGAAAACTTTGAACATAAGAAAGGAATGTACCCTGGGCTTTAGTCAGACAAACACATGCATGTAAGCTACATTCTGCTCAAAAGTTGATCCATTAGATTTTATGAAACTGATCATGCGCTTTAAGTCAACGATATACCATGTTGGAGTCCAGGGCATGTGGAAAACCCCTCAAATTGCCCTGGGGGGTCCAAGACCCTGGCTGGGACCCCAGGGAAGCATTGTCTTTGACCTTAGTCCATGGGAAAAACTTCCAACACTCATAGACAAATTGAAAACAACAAATATTTAAAATAAATAGTAGTTTAGTTTGTCACAGGGTGAAATTTGTAGTTTTGGGTTTTTAGTATGGAAGTAGATCAGAGCAAGATGGAGAATTTTGGGCAGCGTCTCATCTTCTTCATCTTCTTCTTCTACTCCATTTTATGCTGTGATGGTGGCACATAGACATTGGTAGAATGGATTTGATGTAGAAATTGTGTGTCTAGAATAGGTAGTAGTTACTGGTACAAAACTGTAAATATCGTACACTTTAAGAGTTAATCAGGTTAGAAATCTTTTAAAATGACCTTGGATCCTCTGTCCGTGTTCCTGTAGCTGCATTTCTTTAGCATGCTGAGTCTGCTATAAGGCCTTGAGATAAGAAATAGAATAAACACCTTTGAAGACCGAAGCTACAGGTTCCACTCATCTTTTAAACCCTGGTACAGGACTTAGAAAAGAGAAAACCCCTAATTAGGGGGTTGATGTGGTGAAAATCCCATCAATACCATTTTGTAGAAATCAAGCCAAAACCATGATGGAATCAAGTTCTCTTTACAGAAGCACACTTGGCAGACTAGTTACAGGACTTTTCAGATTATAGCTCTCCATCTGTTGTGTGTTAATGGGAATTAGAATAAAGCTAATTTAAGAGCTGAAAGGCAATGCACTTTCACTAAAAAAAACACAAATCCAGTCTACTAAGATGGTTACAAGAAGACTCAGTAATGCAAATATAAGATACTTACCTGCTCTTGCTGGATCTGTGCAATTTTCTATAAGGAGAAGCTTTCTTCCCTTTCAGCAGAAGCTCTCTCTTCAGTCTCTGCAAGTTTTCAGAAGAACTGCCTGCACTCATATCTGAGTTCTATAGAAGAAAATTATTAAGTCCCATGTGGGACTTTTCAGTTAGTTTTACAAAACACTTAAACTGACAACTATTCCACAGCACACTGTTCTTTGTGGAAAGTAATATAATTTAATGAATGCAATAAAATTAAGCTGGTAACATAATTCAGAGCAATTTAAATTTATGTGCCATTAACTGCTTTCCTGCAGAAAAGCAAAATATAATTTGAAAACATTTCTCCTCCATTGTGAATAAAGACCCAGTTTTGAAGTAATGATGATGCATTACAGAAACATTGCAGTACTTTTTGGTAGGCTCTATAATATTGAATAAAGAGCTCTGTATCTTTGCTTTATGCTTCTCAATCATCCTTGTGGTGATAGCCAATGCTTCATCTTATATAAACAGATAAATCAGTTATACCTAGGTCTAGGTATATGCAACCAACATTTTTCCTCACAGTGAATTCCATTTTTATCCAGTCTCCTCTCATGAAATGTGCAGCACACATGGCTCCAGTACAGCTTCTACAAGTCCAGGTGTGAAATGTTTTCATTCCCCAGTTTTGCTTATTTCTTTGTTTTGCTGTGAAATTTACTGGGTACTGTTTCCAAGGTACATCAGGAAATCAACGTCAAAAGTCTTGCTGGGAGAATTTTAATGCATTTGAAATCTTTTACCATGGTAAAAAAATCTATTTTACCTTCATTATCATGAATCTTGTCACATACGTGATAAGACTTTGTTACTGCATTAGAAAATTGAATATTGATAAGAGGATATTATATATGATAAAAATTTGATCAGACTGTCATATTGTAGCAGAACAGAAGCCAATTTCTAGATTCGAAGAATTACATTATGGAAGAACATGGAGTACACTAACTCCATTTCATAGCTGACGTAGTCATACTGACAGTGGTCCTATTCATGGATTTGTAAAGTATATGTAAGATTGGAACTCAGTCCATATCTGCTTTCTTCTTCCCTGGTTTTACAAAGTTCTGGGATATTTTAGGTAAAAATTACGTCTGTTTCCTGAGTACTTATATATAGCATTATATTCCAATGCTTTCTATCATTTCTATTTTTCCTGATGTTGCTATTAAGTGTTTACTACTACTGGACCTCCTATTTCTTCTGTCTCTATTTCTTATTTATGATCCATTTTATTTCATCACAATATCCGCATTCCAACTTATTTTTGTTCTGTAGGTTTTTTGGGATTTTTACGCTTACTTTTATACTATGCTTCTGGATGAAACCTGGTCATCATGAGGGATTTTTGCTAATCAGAGTATGATTTTTTTCCAATCATTTCCATAACTCCAAGAACTCATTCTTTTAATCTATGTAAATTAACTTCACTTTTCTGACCTTCATGAGTCCCTGGTTGTTTGGAAATTTTATTGACAGATAAGTTATACTTTATAGCACAGAATTTAAAAAAACCTATGCATTTTTTCTCAAAATGGCCACTGATGTCTTTATATACTAACAGTTTCAGACTTTCTGTGAAAGTGAGCATCTCACCCTTAAATCCCTTCTCTGGCATAAAAAATGTCCCACATTTTTGTTGGCGGAATAGCTCTGACAAATGTCTGCGTCCAAACCCAGACAGTAGAAATCCTGAAACTACAGTCCTGGAAATACCAGCATGGGAAACTGCCCCTCTTGCCAGTTAGAAAGTGAATATCAGCAATTCTTGTTGCATCCTGCCCTATATATCTGACCTGAAACCCTGACTTGGAATTCGGACCATCCAGAGACATCCCACAAGCACATTCATGAAAGTCCTTAGTACACACAAAAAAAAGTTGCTTAATAAGTACTGTTCTGTTTTAAAATCAGTTGTCTAGTTTGCACTACTACTAAGACATAACAATACCAGTTCAGGAATTTTAGCTTAGTGAAGTAGTCTCTTGGATTGTTCCTAACGTGCTGGATTTCCCAAAATAGTTAAATCTTTCCAGCCAAGAACAGAGAACCAACTTCAATACTAAGATATACAGACACGTTTTTCATGTATGAAAAGGAGAAAATGGGGAAAATATATGGAAAGAAAAAAGGGAATAATATGAATTCGATAGTCAAGGTAGGACAGAATGTTGTTTTCACCTTGCTCTTGTAAGTTTAGACAATAATATACCTATCACTTTCCTAGAATGAAGCCAAAATCCTATCAACAGAATTCCTACAAAGCAAGACCATTTGAATGATGAATGTCTCAAAGGTATTTGAGCAAATGGGCCTCATGTAGAGCCCACAAATAATTCTCAGAGAAAACTCATGTCCCAGGAATGCAGGAACATCTTTACATGTCATGACCACACTTACTCATGTGGAGACTCAAAGGCAGGACAAGACAGCTTCTAAAATACTGCGTGGGCTCCCAGTGAGAGATGCTAACCTGGGATTTCATTTGTCTGTGCATTAAATAAGGATGACCATACTTGTTTTAAATTAGATAACTAAGTCTCTACTAAAAAAGTTAATATGGACCTTTGCAGTGCCTGGCTGCTTAATTTTTTTTCCTTGTCTTTCTTTTCTGAGCAATGCTGAGTGTGTGCTGCTACAGCGTCAACACTAGCGGCATATAAACACAGATGGACTTCTGGAACTGCTACACAAGTTACAGAAGTTCTCAAAATGCACATTCAAACTGAAAACAGAGGCATCTGTGGTAACTGGAAGAAACACAGGGCAGTGACATCCCTCCAAAGACACTGTTCTTTTTCGTCCTTCCCAGGTTATTCAAGCTGTTTGAGGGGATAAGACAGCATCAAGTCCTCGCACATAAAGATAGGGTAAAGAGATCTGTTTGTTTTAAAGTGCTGGTCTAGAAAATTCTCCTGGAACATTTCCATGGAATCTAGCATCCAGGAAAGCATCTGAGCCCAAAAAAAAAAGGCTTCCCGCCTGATGAGTATGTGAGCAGTTTCACAAAAAAAATACCTTTTTGAAGAAGCAGAATCCCAAACAGATCTCAGACAGGCAGCAGTAAGACAGCTGCCTCTAACACCTTCAAGACATGGCAAGAGCAGCCTCTGATGACCTTCAAATATAGAGTGATAATAACATTTATTTGTTACCAGAGTGTTTATGAAAGTGGAGCTTGTACAATACACACACAGCATCCCTATTCCACAACAACTTCTTATCTAAACAGACAGGCAGATAAAAGCTAGAGAGAGGATTAAGCACACAAACAGAGCAAGAGGAGTAAGAGCCGGCAAATTTCATGTCAGTTCACCTACTTTTGTTTACTTGTCCTTTGGGCAGAGTTTAATTAGTAAGGGATTGCTTGACAAAAAGACAAAGGACAGGATAGATATTAAAGATGGCCAGAGGGAAGGAGGAGAGGCACACAGAAAGAGTCTGGAGTGAGGCTGAGCTCAGAGTCTGTAAGAAATGAAGCTCAGGGGGTTGCAGAAGGTGGCTGCACAGCACAGGGCAGCGCTGTTTCTAACTGGAACTGTAAAAAGCAGTCAGATGTCTATGTGTGAACTGTATGGGGACAGAGGCACTACCCTGTCTTGCCTCTAACAAGTACATAGCACAGAGGCAGCCCTGAATTGGTAATAAAGACACACAGCCAGACAGCATGTCTCACATAGGTATGAGGCTATACAGAAAAGTTGCTGGTTTTAATTTCTTCTGTGCCAGAATCAGCCTTGAGCTGGCTTCTCCAAAACCTTTTGTCTGGCTGATCATCAGTGTGATGCAAAAAGCTGCTGGACCCCAGAGGGGGCCTATTCTCTGCTGTCTTGGACCAGAATGATGAGGAATCCCAGTTCACTGCTCAGTTCTCTCAGGGGTAAGGTGAGAGGAATGCACATAACACATCCTCTTCCATCAGCACTGAGCAGAGCATCAGGCTCGGCTGACAGCAGCCCCTGGTTCCTGAACCCTGCATCCCCCAGGGATGGCCCCCATTGCATTGAGGCATGAAGAAGCTGGGACCACTGTGGGAACCTGAAGGTAGCAATGATGACTGAGAAATTGAAATTAAAAGGATGCCTGAAAAGGAGCTAAGTAAATCCTCATGTTAACACAATCTGCTGGGAGGTTGTAAGAAGGTACACTGAAGTTGCTTATTTTCTCCTAATAAAAGGTAAGCTATTTGGCCTTCTAAATTGTCATTGTCTGGTAATTTTTGAAGACAGGAGCTACTTGTACTTTGCTGTAGCCATCAGTGAAATGCAGAGGGAAAGGTGGAGGAACTGCCAGTGGATGGTGGTATTGTATAACATAAGTAGTTTCTCACTTCTTACCTTGCAGTTATCTACCAGGGGTAGCTAATAAACACAATAGTCCTTCACTCCACTCTTAGCTTTCAAAATAATATACCATAGTGGGCTGAAAGCCACTTCAGGCTGAGACACAGAGGAGATGAGAAAACTGCAGAAAGAAGCAGAATGAAATTAGTAGATGGAATGAAATAGGAATGTCAGAAAGCAGAGAAAGCAGATGGCAACATGGGGAAAAGAGACCAGATGAGAGGCCAGATGGTGACCAGGGGAAAGAATCAAAAAATGGTACTTGGACAAATAATTGGTCGGAAAATGTGATTTTTAAAATGGATACAAAATATCAATCAAAGACGGAGAATTTAGGATTTATTCTGGACTGAAAGGGAAAGAAAATGGGATTTGTGTACAACAGATTTTCCTCTCAGTTTTTCCCTTCCTGCCAACCATATGCCCCATTAGTCCATCTCCAGATTTAGGTTTTACACTGGAAGTAACTTAACCACTACTGATCCTATACTGCAAAAATATTTTTGAACTCCCATCCTACTACTTTAATCAATTCTTGCATTCATTCCTGAGGAAGGGTCATCTTTAGTTGAGAATTTTTATGTACAATGTTGTTTAAAATTTTGAATCCTATTTTAGGAATCACAGAAAGAATGATGATTAAAAAATAAAATTCTGAACAGGTTATTAACACCATTTCTAACAATACACAAACTTTTACCTCATCACAGAATTCTGTTCCAGAAATGAAAAAATTCTATAAACTTTTTTCTTTCCATTCAGACTAAACTTTTCCCTCTTTGAAGTGTAATTCAGCTTCCTAGACTCTTAATTGTACATGGAATAATTCTTCCTGCTCTGGGTGTATTATACTCTGAAATCTTTGTCTGTGAATATATTTGCCACATCAAAGAATCCCTTTGAAAACACTGTTTGGAACTGAGTGTCTTATAGAGGCCCTGCAGTAATCTGAAGCGCTGCTCACTATGAGAGTGTCATAGAATGGCTGAGCGATCAAGGAGCCTGTGCTGATCACACTGTTCAACCCCCAGGAAGACCAGGGTCAGCTACAACAGGCTGCTCAGTTGGGTTTTCTGTATTTCCAAAAATGTAGACTTTACAACCTCTCTGGAGACTACTGTCCCAGTGTTCAATCATTCTTATATTAAAAAATTCTGTTCAAATAGAATTTATTATGTTTTAGTTTGTACCCGTTGCCTCATACCCTTTCGCTTGGCAACACTGAGGAGCCTGGTTCTGCCTCTTTACTCCCTCTCATCAGGTATTTTTAAATGTTGTTAAGATTCCCCTCTGAGTCATGTCTTCTGAAAGCTAAACAATCCCAGCTGTATTCAGCATGCAGAGTAATACATGTATAATACATTTGGCCTTGCAGAATAGTACACTAAAACTGCAAACACTTCCAGACATACAAACCTGCAAGAAGGTAAAAAAAAAAGTGGAAGTGAGAGGTAACTGACATATTCGTGGAAAAACAAGGTCGCAACCTTATTAAATTATACATGGCAACTTCTCAAGCTGCTTAATGAAAGTGAAGAGGCAATTTTTAAGTGTGAGAACAACTTCATAATAGCTACTTTTGGAAACAATAAAAATACACCCATCCTCACATAAAATAGCCAAAAAATATTTGAAATTTTTCTGTTTGGAGGGGACACTGACTAAGAACTCATCTAATTGATATTTCCCTTAAAGCTTTTCAATACCAAAATATCAAGATGAGAAAGAGCAACTGAGCAATAAGACCAAGAACTACAGCATGCTTTTAAAGAAAGAAGATGTTTCTATACCCTTACTTTGCATCAGCTACATTTCCAAAAATGCAGATATGAGATGCACATAAATCCTCTTAGGCTCAGAGCCCTTCAGAAATAATGGGTAATAATAATAACAATAATAATAATAATAATAGAATTCATTTAACAGTGCAAGATAAGGTAACATGGGATACAAGGTACAAAGCATGATATGAGTAATGGCAGTGTCACACTGGTAATGTTATAATAGATAAACCATAAGGGAGTTTATTTGTGATAACAACATCAAAATTAATTTTGTGATATTCCATGGAGGAAACCAGCAGCAACAGTACTGGGAAAATCAGCTTCTGTACATACACAGAATCCATTATGTAAACGTTGATAAGCACAATACTGTTGGACACATGGAGATAGGATTCCATCAAAAGCATAAAAAAATCTTGTCAGATGAGAGGTCAGTACTTATACAGTTGACAGACAACCTTAGTTCCCAATTTTGCAACTTTGTCGGAATAGGGTTTTCACAGCACTTCTCTGAGTCCAGACACAGTAGATTACTGAAAGCAAATGAAGTAAAACCACCAACAATACACATAATACTAGTGTTTAAATTATTTAAAAATTCTCCAAACCTTGCCAGGCCTAATTAAAGGCAATCTCCACAGTATTTCCTGTTTTCCTATATTTTGTTAAAACATATTGGAATTAAATTTTTATATTTACTTCTACTGGACTACGAATTATGACAGCCACTAACTTTGTTGATGACAGTTGTCACCACACATATAGATCAGGAAGTTTCATGTCAGGTCTTTAAGAGTCCTGCTGACTGCCACATGTCCCTTTCAGAAAACAATAGCAACACCCATCCCCTCCTGAAGAAGAAGAGTAAGAAACTCTTAGGTAAAAAATATAAACTGTTTCCACAATAAAGATAATTTTCCATACTTTTGCACATATTTTTATTTCTCTGGGTAGGTTTTTAATTTCTCTCCCTCTAACCACAGCTTCAGTGGCACACAACCCTGGAGCACACATTAGTGGTTTTTTGCAAGACCTTTCCAGAAACTCCTGCCTACCAGATCAGTCTTGTACACAGGAAATACAGTAATTTCACACTTCACTCTCACATGGTAAATGTAGAAAGTAAAGCCCTGATGAACAAATGCAGATGCTGTGGATGACAAGGAATAGCAACAAACTGTGAAAGAAAAAATGTGAACATTGCTAGGCAAAGCAAGAAAGAGTAACAATTATTTTACACTCAAAGAGGGAAAAACTAAGCTAATGTAAAGATGTAGTACTTTAGACATCTCCCTTCTTGCCTTCTCTTTCATTGCTAAACATCCCCTATAACCATTGAAAGAAACTGAGTCACCAGCTTTCTTCTGTTTAGAGAAAATATATGGCAAAAGATCCCATCTCTGCAGGTTTTCTTCATGTAGAGACATATTTGATAGCTTCATTTTTTCAAAGCTGATAACTACAATGTTCAACTTAATTTACTACCCTGCTGAGGACAGTCTTGTGAACAGTAAATCTACTGGTTACTCTATTAGCTAAATCTAGAAAGATCCTTTCCCAGTATCAAAAGAAATGCAATGTGCCAAGCATAGGAAGAAATATCTTTCAGCTCCTTATGGCTCCCTGTAATAGAAGCTTAAGGAAGCCCCATGAGTAACAGAAGGTTGTGTGCTGGTATGCAAGCAAGTGAACGGTAATCTCGTTGAGCAGATGTACTGTAGTCTTTATCTCCATTAACTGGAAGCTAGTGGTCAGCCTGCTGTTTTGCTGCTCACTAGGGAAAAAAAAATCATTTTATTTCCATTTAGATGTTAGAAAATACCGAAGAAAAGTCATATCAACGTGAGCATCATTTGTTTATCAGTGATCATCCTAAAGCAGGCTGAGATATTTTCCTCATAATTATGCTGAATTGCTCAATTACTACCATGCTTTTTTCATACCCTTATCTCCTTTGTCACAGAAACAGCCTCTAAGTACATTAATCCTTTTAAGAGTGCACAGTCTAAAAAAGTTTCAGAAGAAAGCAGAGGTAATGGGATCAAGCAGTCCTCAGAGACACATTGACTGGTAACTCATTGTGTAAAGGTAGGCACACCATACTTTTTCCTCTTCTAACTGATAAGGTGTTCTAGGACTTCACAACTGTGATAGCAACAGCATAACAGCAAAGTCTCTTGAAGGCCCCAGAGAAACCTGGAGGTATTTTTCGATTGCAGAAGTAATCTAGGGTTGTCGTTTTAGGATGCGAAAAAATGAATGACTCTAAATACTTTTCAGAAGGTAAAGAGCATAGAGAAGGCTTTATTGTCTAATTCTTACTACTTTTTATAAGGTCTTCTGATACAGACTTAATATGATTGGTGAATAGAAACAACACCTCTTTAATCCCATTGGTTAAACTAGAGAAATAGAACTAGAAAGGCAAACATTTCTGAAGAAAGATTGTTTTGAGAACAGATTAGTTGTTTACCAAGATTGTTTTGAGAAGAAGCTTTCTTAAGATATTTTTCCCTTGGGAAAAGTTAGCAGCTACTAGCAGGCTAAAATGTCTCAGACTCAGAAATATTGGGCCCACAAAGAGTTATGTTCATGCAAGGCATTCAGGGATCACCTGCTTCAATTCTGTTGTTCAATTCAGACTAGAATTCCACCATGGTCTCTGCAACTGCAGAACAGCAGAACGTCAGGCTTCTTGTTTTGGAGGAGAGAGGTGTCACAGAAAATAGACGAGCTTGCTTTCAGCCTGAGCAATAAGCTTGACTTTAATGGAAAGTTAGTCTTGACTTAGGGACTACAGCTCAGTGCCTAAAGGTAGTCGTGGATGAGATCAAAGACTCAGTTAATCTACAATCTTATCTGTGTTTATGGCAAATAAACGGATAAAGCAATAACGTAAAGAACAGGAAAGCAAAAGTGACCCAGTTCCCAGCTTGTCTTCAGTGCATTTGACTGATTTTGTGGAATCTGATTTTGCTGCAGCTGGAAGAGCTTGTGTATCCCCTTCCCAGACGGTTTTACTGTACAAAAATGTCTCAAAATCCTTCTTATTTTTAAAGGAAGAAAAGTTTTATAATATTATAATTCAGTTAGAGCTTATTTTGTCTCAGCAAGCTGCCAAGACCAAAAATATCAAAGATCAGGGAGAAAGTAGGCAATAGATGCCTGAAAATGAAATTGGGAATTTTCCTCTTCTTTCTTCTAATCTTACGAGAAAAACTGAGTCATTTAATCATTCTCTCAACCTTTACATCACTTGTCTTTCAGGTTGAAGATTTCAAGGCTTGGTAGTATTTCCTTATAGGAAAACCCTTCCATTCTTCTGATAACATTCATCACTACCTCATTCAAATTTCTAGGCTTACTAGGCAATATTGATATTGCAGGACAAGAGTATGACACATCATTTAATTTTTTAAAAAATTTTCCTTTCCTTTTTATCCCTGTAGATCAGGAGGTTGAGAGACAAAGCTTGATTTGGCAAAATTCAACAGCAGAGAAGGGACCAGAAGAATCCAAATTTCCTCACTTTTAATCAGAAACCTGAAGTTCTGCCCAATGTGTGTTGGTTGCTAAGCATCTGTCTGGCTCTTATGGAAATAATGAATACCAGAGAAAGGCTTGAGGTTATTTGAAACTTAAGAGTTTTATATCTCCTCTTCCCCAGGGTGAGCGATCTCTCAGGTAAATGCAGTTTAGGAATTTTAAGGAAAACAGTTGGCTAGACCAGTAGAGAAATAACTCAGGGTACAGAAGTTACCTGAAGTAGAACGAAGGTGATATAGACTCTGGCTGATGGTTTAAAATGCGACTTCCTTTTATCAGTAACATGAGTTAGCTGGCATCCTGGTTTGCATACTTAGCTAGGGTACCTAAACCTTCAGCACTGTGCATAACAACTTCTAGGCCATCTTGATGTGACAATGTCCTGAGCTCTAGACTTACCAATAATTTAAAACTAAGGTCTTCTGAATGGAGTCCTTAAAGGCCTAAACTGACTTTTTTTTTTTTTTTTTTTTTTTTTTGCAACCAAGGGAGCTTTTGTTGTATTTAAACAGCATATCAGTGATTATTCTAGGTATGTGCAGCAATGTATTCAGATGACCAGTAACAAGTTGAATTTAACCCATTATAAGCACTTATCTTGGGTGAATGGATATTTTGGCATCCAGTTTTGCCCTTCCCATGTCTTGGTAGTATATTTGTAATGCACTACTGAATTTCAGTAGAATTTTTTAAATCAGCTTTTTAACAATATATAATTATTGTTGACAGCAAACCAACTAGAAGAAACACTTCTAGATTAATTAATAGTGACCTATAATTAAACTCTGCAGTACTTAGAGATGGAGTGGTCCCTAGATAACATTGCTTTAGTTTTAATGAGTGTTTATCATTCTTGTTTTCTTCCCCTGTGGCAGTTATCAAGGTTAGTTACAAAATTTCTTAATTAAATGGAACTACATAGAAGATACTGCCTTAGCAGAAAACAGCTTGAAATATTCATGATTTAAGCACAATCTCAAAGTATGCAAACTCCTGCCCAACAAATTTTTAATCATAGTTTTCCTATAGAGTTCAATTTTTTCCTTAAGTCGTATCTTGACACTAAAAACAGTGTCATATTTTAGCATTGTTCTTCTTCATTTATCTCTGGAAGATAAGAATGTGTTATTAATTGTCTGTCTTCTCCAACATGCAAATGGCTCAAAAATACACTTTTATATGAAGGCTTTGATATAGGATTTCTGATTCCTGGCCCAGGCTTCACTAACCAGTTTCTAGAGTAATTAAGTAAATCCCTTTATTGCACATTTTCAAAATGTAGTCTGACAAATTAGATTCCTAATGGAATTAAAGGATCACATTCCTACCAAATTTCATATGGAGTTTGGTACCCAGAGTGCTCTGAGGAAATAATCTGCCTTTCACCAATTCCGCATTCTCAGATGACACCAGAAATGGCAGATTCCACCACCCTGAGAAAAATTCTCTTTGTCTTCCAATTGTTGCAGATTGAAAGCTGAAGTAACTAAAAATAAGGTAACATATGGGGGAAACATTCGAAATGTTTCATCTTTCAAATATAACATGCCTGCAAATGTTTGCTAAAGCGTACCTAGTTCACACAGGTAATACTTCTATAATTACACTATATACAGTATGATTATTATATGTAAAACATGTAAAGATGCATATTGGTACTGCTAAAGAATGATCCTCATATAATAAATTTCTCTTCAGTAGAAATCCTAATCATCTTCACTGTTGTTTTGTGTCATGCTGCTGGCAGGGTATTCTTAACTCGTTTTGTTGGAACAATAAAACAATGTGCATGAAAGTTTATACACTGAAAAAAAGCAAATCTTGTCTGATCCCAGCCCAGTCTGCATGGTAGCTGGTCTGAGTAGTTAAAATCAGACAATCTTGGAGAGGGAGGGAGGTTACCATTGTTTAAATCCTAAGTAAAAATAGAATACTGATTGGGTTCAAATGAAGGTTGTTCTTAAAGTAACTTGTGCTTACAGGTTCTTGCTGCCAGTCTAGATACTTCTTATGTTAAAGCACTTGGACAAAAAAAATTTAAGGGGGAGAGACCACTAGAAATGCCTACCTGATAGCATTTTCAAGTGTAACGCAACAGTAAAAAAGGTATTGGAAAATAAAAGGGTAAGTATGGAACACTTGCACTCGCCAATATGTAACCAGAATAGCTATCTTGAAACTGGAGCAGAGCTGTTTGAGCAGAGTATTCAGTCACTGCCAATTCTTGGCCGAGTTAGAGCTTTGTGCCTGAAACACCATTTCCCACCACTTTCTCTCTTCCTCCCGCTATGCAGCACTTTCTCTGTCCCACTCAGAGTTTGGCATCAGATGGTGCCAGCCCTGAACACGGCTGCTATTTACTGCTGAGTCATCACTTCACCACTGTCACAGAACATCATCATTACTGCTCTGACAGGAGGATTGCAACAGCAACCCTGTGGTACAAGAAGGGAGAGAGGATTGCAAGACATAGGCAGCAGAAGAGCTGAGCATTGCATGTCCTTTCAGAAAAAAGCTATCTTAAGGAAGTTCCCTGGGGTTTGTGGTCACAGGTCTGGAAACAGCACAATTAGCTATCCTCGTGCTCACATGCCATATCTCCAGAATGCCCAAAGGATCAATGCTCAAAGGCAATGGGAACTAGAAGAGACTTCCGTTGTTTATCATGGTGTTGTTGAAGTCTTCTGGGGTTGACAGATGCCGCTCCAGAAGGTTAATAAGATGAAGAAAGCTCTTCCAGCTGGACCGTAAGAGGGATTATGTCTGAGCAGCAGATAAACAGATTATTCCAGAAACAGACACTGCTGTTTTTTAAGAGTTCGTCACTCCTGTCTTACCACTCCAGTTCCCCGGGCTAGAAGTGTGGGCGTTGGAGGGGTTCACCCAGCTCCTGCACTCTGGCACCTCTTGCACTCTGCCTAGTTGCAATTCAATGCATTCCAAAGCTGGAGACACCTGAAAAATAAAGACATTTGGGGATTTTAGTTCTCTAAGAAATCAGAATTCTTCTACTTGACCAAAATATTCTTGTTTCCTGCATGACTGGTCTTGAAAACTGTGAATGATCAATAGACAGCATGCATTTGAAAACTGGATTAATATTTTTGATCGTTTGCCTTGCTCTCCAAGTTCAAGGAAGAAGAGGTAAGTTCATATACTAAAGGTTTAGATGAATTTTACATTGCACATGTTGAGAAACAAAATATTTGCAAGATCAAGGGCTTTCATATTACAGATTTTTTTGTTTAGAATGTTGTGTTTTGACAATTGAAGTAGAGACACTATGGTTAGTGATACTGCTATAAAGCTGAAAAAGGAAATATTGGCATTATTTCTGATGCGTGTTTTGCAGGTTTTACAATATCTGTAAGAGATGCCATTTAGCTTCATTTTGCCTGAAAATGTTCTGTTATGAAGAAATATTATCTGTGAGACAGATATATGGAAAGTGAAAAAAGGCTGAAAGATCACCTAAGTGTTGATGTGGTTAAAGACGGTCTTTCATCACTAAAATGAAGAGAAAGTAGCAAAAGATATCTGCATTTATTAGTTAAGACAGTTATTCTGATTATTAAAAACAACTTCAAAAACTTCTAGCTAGACAAATTCTGGACGAACACACCATACCGGCAAACATACAAAAAATGGCAGTACCAGCAAGGATTAACGTAATAACTATAAAATTATTTGCAAGAAAACAGAAATACAGGGAACTTCTCTGTACATCAGCTGACTATTGCTCTATTTTAAAATGTTTAAAAGTTCACAACATTTATAAGGCTACTTCAACAACAGAAAGGAAAAGATGGTGATGTGATTTTCCCTGGTTAGTTCCATATTCAAAAGAATTAGAGCTTTGGGAAATGCATTTAATTTTGGAGGAGGTTTCTCATTAACTTTTCCATCTATGCTTTGATATTTACATAATTGAATTAAAAGCTAACATTGCAACTGCTATGTGTGCTCAAGTCAATGACCTTCTAATTTTATGTCAGGCCTGTTAATTAAATGCAAAGAATGTAAAATTATAAAAGATAAATCTCCTCAATGTTATCTAAATATTTGTTATGGAGACAGTATGAAATATAGCTTGCTGTCAATACTATTTGGAAAGTTTTATTTACACATTTGGGTTTTTTAAGAAACTCCTACTTTTCCTGAAGAAGTAAAGAAATACAGACCACAGTTCTTGTATCTCAGTTAAACTATGTAAATTTCTCTAGTGGACAATTAAAGTACTGAAAAAATCCTTGGGAAAATATATAGTCATCACTAGAATAATGTTTTGCAGCCCTTTAATTTTACTTTTTGATTCTATGCAAAGTTTCATTTAATCACTAATGATATTTTGGAAATGTGGAAAAAAACGAGAGAATGATGGTATTTCATGTCTGACAAGAAAACATGTTTTATCAAGATGCATTATTTTTGCATTTGAGTTACGTATTCTGTGACGGAAAGAAACAGAATGAATTCCAGGCAATTCATGCATGCTTGATGGCATCATTGCAGCCCCTATTTCTAATTCCAGCTTAGGAAGCAATAGCAGTAAAAGTGGTGTCACATAATCTCACCAACTGCAAATTGTGATTGTATGCTACAATACACTTCCCATAAAAGACCAGCAAAATGATGGGGGGGGGGCTATCTTGACAGAGAAGAATACTGAATAACTAGAAATATTCCTTGCCACCAGTTCTATAAAATGCATGTGTTATGCATAACTGTATAATAATAACTTATTTTTGACATTTAATCATGCCATATATAATATTTTTAAACTATTTGATTTCAAATATATGCACACAGATCTCAAAACTCTTAATGTTTGCCTTAAGAAACTTCTTTTTCAGAGCAGAAATGTTTCAGAGATACTATTTTTCCAGAGCTGTTATTTCATGACTTAGCGTTAGGGTCAGACACTTACAGAAAATATTTTTTCAAAGTATATAGGTTCTCCCAGTCATATGAATATTTGCATGAATCACTCATTAGGGCTTCTAACATAGGTGTTTTGGGACCTTTACAGTCATTCCAATTTGCAGTACATGTAAACTGTGACAGACTAGAAAATAAGAGACTAAGATATAAAACAGCCCCACCTTAAACAGCAACAAAAAAATCTAAATATTTAAAAGGTTAGTCGGCTGATTTTTTTTCCTCATGAGAAACTAAAATTCAAATTCTTTATTTTCTCACATTTATATTTAACAAAAAGTGGATTAACAAATATGGAGCTCGCTTAGTAATGTTTTTTGGTCCTTCCTCCCTGTCCCTATTTAAGGACCACAGGGTCCTTCTCCCAGCCATTTGGAGGCCCTCCAGGAGGACCTCCAATTCCACAGTAAACAAATAGGAAAACTGTAGACAGCTAAGTAAGAGTTATGGTGTTTAACTTTGGCCATAATTTTGCCACTATCCTGACAAAATTTGTCTCTAGCAATGGAAAGTGAGAGGGATAAAAACTTTGTGACAGCAAAAAATCTGTGCAGAAAATCTGAATAGTACATAAACCACTGAACAGCCAGACTGAATACCAAAATGCAGAGGAGCTTTGAACCCTCAAAACTATGCCTTGATACTGGGTACATCCTAGCACTTGGTACTGAGAACATAGGGGGCCAGTGCACATTCAAGGCTGTTTTGTGGCAATTTTTTATTCAGCAAGCAAATATCTCCTATTTACTCAGCCATTCCTTAGGACACAAAGGCTTTGTGTGTTCCCTATGAAAACATTTTAATTTATTCTGACTCACCCCTTCCTGCTAGGCTGTTCTAATTCAACAGTAAATGTTTCAGATCTTCATTACTATAATTCCCTCCCAATAATAATAATAATAATAATAATAATAATAATAATGTTTAAACAAATTTATGCCAAAGGAAAATCAAGGAATATCAAGCTTCAAACAAAGAATGAAAACAAGATATATCTGCTTCTTGCACTAAGATTATCTTCTACTCTCATCCATAAAATAAGAGTTATCATGTTAAAGTTAGCTTTCCTGGTTGGGCTTATAAACTTATGAAAAGTAAGATTTCCTTTTTTCTCTCATTTCTCAAATAAATGTAACACTGCACTATATTTGGGATTTGATCTTTTCTGTTTTCTGGCTAAAAGCCAAACTTTAATACAAATACTAGACCATTGTCACTGAATCCTAAAGATTAATTCCAGAAATAGTCACACCTGTGCCTTAGGGACTAGTGAACTGCATGTGAATGAAGAGCAAGATGTGTGGATTTTTCTCAGAAAACACCTGTGGACAAGATGATAATTTTTAACAATCAAAGGCTTTCTCCTTCTACAGGACATTCATTAACAGGCTACAAGAAAATAACTGGGAGTCTTAGCCTACTAGATATCCAGATTGTTCATGTTCATTTCTCCGCTAATTTTGGAGTCTTTGTGGTTTAAGCAGTGCACTAAATGACATGGCCAACACCCATCACATAGCAAACATGGTGTTTTCTTTCCAGAAGACAGTTTTTCTTTGCCAGAGGAAAATTCTGTATGCATTCTACTGCATTTTGATGCTTTGAAATATTTTAAATGTTTTCCTTCTTTTTTCCCCTCTGTCCAACCTAGTACCTTTTGGAATTAAAATTAGTCTTATGATCATTCTCTGTCACATAATTCTTCCATGTTAATCAAGAATTAGGTGCACTATCTCGTACATTCCATGAGGTTTGTACTTTGTAAGCCCAACTGTGTTTCAATTTCTTTTCCTTCAGAATGTGTGCTATTGAACAACACACTTCTTAAAAAGAAAGAAATATCTATCTGCTTTCATATACATGTCAGCTGGCATTTAGTCACTGTCAGCTGCTATTTACTAGACAGAAACTTCAGAACAGTAATCTGTCTGGAAAACGTAAGACTGACAATCATCTGGGAGTATCCTGACACCTGCCACAGCATAGGTGTGTTTATATACCCTTACATAGTTGTAGTGTGCCTTATCATTGTACACAAGCACACCACCAGTTTTACCCTCACCAAACACCTGCTCTGACAGAGCGACACTATCATCCTCATTTCACAAGAGCACGAGGACCTGAGGTGTGACACACAAACTGAAGTCCTGGCTTGTAAGAAGCACTGCAGTCATAAAGCAGGACAGCAGCAGAGGTTGCTGGGCTGATTCTCAGAACATCTGCCTGGTTAGACAGACATCTGCAAATCAGTAGGACCAGGCTCACAGCTGCATAACTAATTGTACTCAGGCCACCATGCTTGTCTCTTCATTGGTTCTCTACTGGTTTCCAAAGCTCTGCTTCAGTGCACAGCCAAAATTACCCTCTTTCTGGCCGCTCAAATGACCTCACTCAGATTTTACCCAATTTCATATTGATAATCTTGGTGCCCCGTTACCTAAAATACCAGTTTTGGTGGCTGTGCTGAAGGTATACATATGACTCAGCATAGATCATAGAAACCCCAACAGTTTCAGGCAGGAAACAGCTATTCACTCATCTTTAATTTTGTGATTTTGCGGTGATGGCACAAAATGAAGACATTTCTATTCAAGTTCTTTTCCCTTTCCTCTCCTCCCCCAAAACTAGATGAATAAATTGTCATGCTTAGATCAAGAACTGGATTTGGTGTCCTCCAAACCAAACTTGGTCTATGCAGCTTGATACATAACTAAGTTAAGTAAGGTTAAGTACAAGTCATGCTCTGTCAAAATTATGTCAAAACAGCCAGAGACTGTAGATTGTACTGCAGAATGAGTGACCCTAAACTGTGAGGAAAATTGACCAGTTCCAATTAGACAAGCTGAAGAGATGACACTGGGAGTTCTGACACCTTTTCATACACCAGACATCCTAGTATTTATCATATGTGAATACAGTTACCTCAGTAAACCCATTCTGCACTGCAACTCTTTGACTCATATCACCAAAACTGTTGAAATGTTGACATACATGGCAAAGCATCACTGGAACTTGAACTTCTGCTGTCTCACTGACTTTCTCAGAGAAGACTGTACCTCTTGAGAATGATTAATCAGAAAAGTAAGAGCAGAGGTGCTCAACTGAGTGTTTTATCACTGCACATTGGATGCATCCCTCCAAGAACTACTCAAATATTTAAGGCATTTTCTTGCATTCTTTGATATCATATCCATATCAATTAATAGAATAACCTTTCAGGTCAAATGCTTCTACGATGGCCAAAGAAATACAAACAGACAAGCTTCATACATGAGCATTAAAACCAGTTGCTCTTCAATGCTGTTTCTAGTCCAGGTTCTGGACTCCAAGCAGACTGTTGCAAGATTCAAAAACTGACATTGAAAGCATAGATGGCCTTTGATATTTTTTATGAATTCCAGCAGCAGAAGTGAAAACAATTGATGAATAAAAATTTTCACCATTCTGTCTGAAAGAGACTGCAAAATTTTCTACCTTTAAAGAGACATATTACATCTATGAAAACCTAGTTTCTTACTATGTTTTTTTTCAGATTGCAAGAAAATGTGTCAAAATCATATGTTGACTCAAAGATTTCCGCATGTTAAATATTTGTGGTGTGTACAGACAGCATTTATTGTGAATGTGGCTTCATCATTAGTATATGACAACTATATTCACAAAAGAAGGAAAATCTTACCAGTTGCACGTAATGCTTTCTATTCTCATGTATAATAGGTATATATAATGTGCTGCAATTATTTTCCCATGAATTGTATAATTAGTATGATTCAAAAAAATTACTAAATTATCTGCTCTAGAGAGGGAGACAAAACTGTTTGTTTTTTATAAGGCCCATGCATAAATGTCATAAAAACTGTTCCAAATTCTTTGTTTCTTCCTGAAGTTGGTTATCAATTGTATTTCTCCACTTGGCACAGAAAACCACACAGATATGTATGAGCAGAGGAGGAGGGGGACAGCTGAGGGATTCTGGTATCTATTTTAACTTCACAGTGTTACTCACTTGCAGAAATTAAATTCTTCACATTTATTGAAATCCAAGTGCCCACTGGTTGATGACAGCCACAATCTTTGGTACCAAAATGTAGATCCAGGTTAATTTGAAGGATTCTAAAAAAGAACCATCTAATGCTTCTAATAAAGAACTAATACCATCTCCTAGATTTGAACATAGAATCATTAAAACAAAAAATTTTGGAGTTTTTATTAAAATTTACACATTTACTAATGTCATTGTTTATATCATATATTTCAAAATAATTTATCATATTCTCCTCCAGGTTTATTGCCATACATGTTCTGAGGTGTATGTTGGTTCATTATAACCAAACATTTGGTATTTTTAACATAAGGACTACAGTAGGAATGTATCACAAAGATTCACGGGAGATTTACACATTACCAGTAACCAGATTCTTCACCTTTCACAGACATTTAAAGAAGCATTATCATGCATTTCTGACAAGAAACAGGATTTATGAAAACCCACCATTTTCCTGGATTCTTGAGAAGGAAACCCTTTGGTATAGATCTAATTTTTAAAATGAACATAGCCTTTAAAAGGTTGAAAATTACAGAACTTACCTTTTAAGCAGAAGCCTGGAACTCCTCTCCTGTGTCATAGAGAGCTTGAGTGCAGCTTCTGAATATGTGAAGGTGATGTTTTGTCATGCTGAATCCAAGTAAGATATACAGGGATCAGGCATATTTTGTCTTTTGTATAAAGTTTCCACTGCACAAGCAGAGCCTGGAACCTCCCTGATATGTAAAGGTGATGCTGAGTCTTGCATAATATGAGATAGTAGGCACAGGAAGGGTTCTATAGTGCTGAGTGCATAGCCATCATCTTTGTAGTTCTTGTATGTGAAGCTCATGAGTGAATTTTAGCCAGCTGGATGCAGGATCTTCCAAACTGGAGGCCTGGACCTGACCCCCATAGACACAGAATTGCCACAATTAGAGATCCAGGCCTCATTCCACAGGCAATGTTACTGTTTAGTCACATTTAAGAATGAAATTTACAAAGCCAAGGTACCAAACAGGAACTGCCAAGCTCATCTTTGTTCATATTTATTCTGATAAATTAAAATTACTTACTTTTAATATATATGTCTTTGCCCTCTTTTCTTTTTTGGAAATGGGGGCATTCTCATCCACAATTCCTCTTCTACTGAAGCTAAGCATAGATGTCTGCAGCTTATGTCTCAGCAAAACTTCCCCACAGCAGTGGATACTGCCCTCTTACTCAGTAGTTCACTTGCTAAGTGCACTAAACCTGAAGAAGAGAGAACCAAAGTGAGTTCCCCGCTGTGCCTCAGGTGCCCCAGTTACAGCCCAGACAAGACCCACCAGGATGCAACAATCATCATGGCTGAGTCCCTCAGCAATTCCTTTCAAAGTTCTTTCCCTGCATGCATTAGGAACAGTTCAATAATATATTGGACATGAAGATAAGTTCGTATAGTCGTATTACCTTGGGTTTAAGGGCATTGAGCTCTCAGACAAGACCTGAGCAGATTAAATATTAGCATTAATTTTTCTAGTATGGAATTCCCTGAACTTTTCAAAACTGTGAGCCTTTATGGTTGTGAAAATACACTTGGAAATGCAAAGCAAATACAGTTGTAGTAGCAGTATCCGACAAAGCACTGGCAAAGCCACCCTGAACATCAACAAGAGTAAGACCTCCACTTTCACATCGGCGTGGGAATATAGAGATTGCTGCACACAGGATGTAGGGAGCATTTGGTGATAAAGCCATGCCATATTTTAATCTGTCCCCGCTCATCTAAGCCCCTTCAAATCCAGTTAGACTCTTCCCGTGCAACAGACCTGAGGAAACATGCCATGGAAAAAAAAGATTTTGAAAGGAATATAAGGCAAGGACATGTCATGAGCACCCTGTCTGTCACTGGCAAGCGCCATTAGAATGTGGGACCCTCACTATTGCCACGACAGGAGGAGAGCGTCTCTAGGTGAAGAGATCAGATATTAGCTCTCTTTTTACTTTCTATGCTCCATCTGGTGTTTACATTGATCAGCCCACTAAGAAATCTCAAGATCAACTTCTCAGGACTAGCCAGCCATGCTTTTGCTACTGGTTCAATTATCAACAAAATGTTGGCCCCACTATAAATTTAACTGCAACATGCTTACGGATCTTTGCTGAATTAACCTTCCTGATAAGCTTTTTTTTCATTGAATTTCAACATTTGTCTTTACATAAGCCCTGTCTTTTAATTATTATTTTATTGTGCGGGCAATATGTCTCATTTATCAATCAAGCATTCCTCTCTATCCTAAGAAGATCCACTGATTTTTCCAGACTAATCTGCTTTTTCACACTTTTCAAACCTTTTGATGATTTTAATGAGGAATTATTCAGACTTCAACAATTTTGTCACCTTGAATTTTGCTGTCAAATCTTTAGTTACCATATTTTTAATTCTTCTCTTAGAATTCAATAGCATCTAAATTTTCTCTGGTCAAATAAAAATAAATGTTTACTGGCAAAGTAATGCTCTGGATAAATGTTCCTACCCGGAGATTGTCTACATTGCTGAAAAATGTTATTTTTCAACTCCAACCACCAACTCCAAAATCTGAGGCCTTCCAAAACTAGTACTAGAACTAGAGAGAAATTAATAAAGCTATATAGAGAAGCATCCACTCCATTTACACAAAAAGCTATGAATAAGACCCTCTAGCTCCTATGTTTATAAAAACACGTAAAAAAAAAAACCAAAGCTGACCAATTATCTGAATAACTTTTAACTCTTTTTCTCCAGAATCCATTTCCTTTTTTGACACGCAGATTATTAAGAATTATTTGAAATCTGTTCCTCCTGCTTTGTTATTTTAGTTAGGGTATAAATTTGATAATGCAGATCTCAAGAGACATAAGGGAGAGGCCTGGCCTAATTTCAAGAATTTCAGATTTTTAATATGTGAAATGAATACCATTTATCTGCCTGAAACCAAAACCTGAAGAGCAGTACCATGCACTTGAGAGATCATTATGGATATCAAAGCACTTTGATTAGATCCCATATGAATTAGGTTGTTGTATCATATTTTGAAAATTGTTTTATGGTGTTTTGAAAAAATTTTGTTATACTTGTCTAAGTTCAGGACTAGACGTTAGGAACTCCAGAGTGTAATAACAACTGTCAGTGATTCCATAGATAACCTTGGTAAAACTACCTCAATATTTTTCTGCAAGTATGTCACCTGGAAAATCTGGACATGGTGTGGATTCTTTCATGTGAGAATAAAGGAGAGTTAGACCTTTGTTTAAGGCATCTTGGAGATTAGCTGGAATAAAGCATTATCAGACTTCTACTGTTATCTGTCCTTCTGCCCTAGAACTGTCACAGAAAACTATGAAACTTAAACATACCTTTTAAAAGTAAAACTGAGACAGTCACCTCTGTGAAACAACAGGGTTAAATAATAAAAAGTCAAACTGGGCAGGGTAAATTTGTGGTAAACACTGAATATTTTAATTGCATGTGCTTGTATCAGAAAAAAACAATTAGAAAAAAATACAGATGATATTTATTTTAAGAAATGTTAACAAATCCGGTGTTATTTGGATTATTTACATGATCAAATTATGTGCCTGTAAAACTTTTATCACTCCAGTTTATTCAGTTACCATGTTGCATAGTGAAAAGAAAATGGATCAACTAACATCTATGGATTCAATTTCATAACAGTGTATGTCTTTGATTTTTTTTTTCAACCTAGGACACTGAAATCAAGGCATCTAAAAAGGTATAGATGGAGGCATATTTTAGTAAAATATACCGCTGAAACATTTTTGAGGCTTAGGTAAAAATTTCTCAGTTCAGAATTTCCACAGACACAGGTAGAAACACAGATCTGAAGAATTATGAGGAAATATTTATGCCAGAAGGCAAGCTTTCTTCCATTCACTATCAGCAAATATTAGGAAGTTCATACTGAACAATCATGTGGAGAGAAAGGCTGGTGCTTTCTCCAATTCAAATTTTGCTTTAGTAAAAAAGTGATTTCAATGAATTATGATAATACAAGTTAATCTTGTAAATGTACTAACTATAAGATATAAATTAAATTAAACCTAGTGCAATAGATACACTTTAGAAACTGATCCAAAAAAAAAGAAAAAAAAAGCATTGAAGAGAAAGAAAGAAAAATAACAAAAAACTTATGCCCACCCTAAATAGGGTGGCAGAACAGTGCAAACTGAAAGCAGAAAATATCTGGTCACTTCTCAGAATGAAAAGCCCAAATAGGGGCCCTTAACACAGAAACTTTAATTGTAACAATCATTTGAGAAGAATCTCCTTTGTCAGTTTTACAAATAGTATAATTCTTAATTCAAGTTAAAGACTTAGAGGTAAATCCTGGCGAAGAAGCAAATCCCTCAAGAAAGGCCTCTGCTCCACACAAAAGCTATCAAAGAGCTTAGTGACAAAATCCTCTGCCCCAGTTGGTCAGGCTGCCTGGGCAGCTGGTCTACAGCAGTTAATACACCTTGTGAAAGGTAACAGACTTACAACTGGCTGCATTCCATGCGGATTTTTGATTCTCTCTTCTAGAGAATTTCAGGAATCTGCTTTGAGATTTCAGTGGCATTGGATCTTCTTCTCTCATCCCATATAACGTTCAAATAACTCTGTGTCTCAGCTGGCTCCGTGTTTGGCCACTTGTGGATTCTGTTGAACCCAACGATGCGTTTTCACAGGGGAAATTCCTTTTATGCAGTTTATGGTTTGTGACCTGACATTAATGTGAAAAAAACCCTTTCATTTCATTTCATTTCATGTCATTTCATTTCATTTCATTTCATTTCATTTCATTTCATTTCATTTCATGCCAAACATCATATGACTGCATCATCATTTTAAATTACCTTGCAACAATTAGGCAGTTATAGGTCTGCTGGTCACTCTCTCTGGCATGCATTAAAAATTAATAACAATCACCTACCACCTTTGTTTTATAACTTCCTTTCTTTCAGTCAATATTCATCACAATCAAGCAGTCAACTTTCTCCCATATAAGAGTAGCACCTATCTCAAAATACAGATGTTACTACTATGATTTCCACACAGTAAACAATGGATGTTCCTTTGGAAATTAATAAGAACTGAGACAAATATAGGAAGACATACATATATACGTCTACTGACGCACATGGTATAACCTTCCCCATTCTTCATTTTGCATACTATTCTTTTTATAAAACTATGTTTTTCAATTATTTTTCTCTTATCATTTATTGCCCCCTTTTCTTTAAACATTTAATTAACACAATTCCTAAGTGTCAAGACAATGCATTTTTAACCTTCCTTATTTTCTCTTTATTTGCCTAAGAACGGGATAATTAGTGTTTGTTATATGCAGCATGACATTTCTTCTTTCTCCAGCAAACTGATAATTTTTTACTCTTATTTTTCTTGATAGTGCTGATCCTAATGAACTTACTCCTTTTTAACCCTACGATTTCCCCTTATTCTTCCATTAGAAGATTTAAAACCATTTTTCCAAGAAATCTTTTCACTTGATTCATCAAGATTCAGGAACACACATACCTTGCTTAAAGTTTTCTTATTCTTTCAAAATTTCTTCTATTGTGGTAATATTTTTCCTTTTTTTATCATCTCTAATTACTGTACAATTACAAATTACAACCTAAGAAAGGTATTTCCAAGTTTGCTTTAACATCTTTGTTAACATGTATACAAAATTTTGGAAGATAACCTAAAAGATGCTCATTGCTCCTGTCACATGATCCTGCAAAAGGCTGTATTTCAGCTCATTTAAATCTGTAGTTTATACAGTATTTTTAACTTTAACTTTTTCATATTAAATTTAGCTGCTATGTCATGTAATACTGCAACACAAATACTCAGGAAACAGATGAGTCCTGAATTTTTGTGATGGAGGTTCCTATGCTTGAGGTTATCTTGACAACCTAGAAGAGTTTCCATTTTTCATAACTGAATAACTTCATAAATAAAATTTAATCCCAGGTCTTCAATTCCTAGTCACTGATTTTCCTTTTTTCTACTGTAGCTGGTCCCCTTTGCCAGGAACATTTAAAGATTTATTGAAATATGATGCCAGAGCATTCACAACACCTACCATCCAGTTGCAAAGAAACAACCATAGTCTGTCCTGGTTAATACTTCAGTTTATGTGAGGGAAGGATTGATGAGTGCGCTGTGGGGTAATAGAGAGACTGAAAACAGGCCTTTCTTTTCCCAAAGGCAATAAAACTGCTGTTCAACTTTTGAAAGTTTCAGGGTCTAGTTCTTGGGATAGCTTCAAGGTTATGAATCTGATTTGAAGGGAGATGTTCCTTGAAGCCCAAAGGAAAGATAAGGCTTTAAAGACTTAAGATACAACTATTTCTCATTTTACTTATCTGCTAGTGTAGACATTACTTATCACTGTACTGTAAATTTCCCTACAGGGTGATATGCTCACAAATGAGATGATGTAGCAAAAGGTTCAAGCACTTAATTGTCTTTTGTGGATCTAATCCAAAGTCACTTTTGAAAACAGGATTTACAACTTCTGAAACTTTTACCCTGTGTGTCCTGGGGTCACATGCTGAAATTAGTTACCAAGGAATTTGAACCTCAGTTCCCCTGTGTGGTCAGAGGCCACTTCTCCTCAGTCCAATAATTCAATGAGTGCACTGACTTCACTATAATGTAACAAAAAGAATTCTCAAGTTCATGTCCATTTCCAAGACATGAACTTGCACTGGATACCTACTGCCTAGGTGTAGTATGCTTATGTACTTTCTGGTTTTTATTTTTTTCAGAAATTCCTAATAAAATAAACCGTGCTGAAGCCAAACATCTTGCAGTCACCTCAGGGTCAGACAAAACAGACAGAACAACAAAGCGGTCCAGGATATCAACCATAAGGAGGATATTTGACATGGCAAAACACCGAACAAAGAGGTCGTCCTTTTTCTCAACTGGTGTGAAAGTTTGCCCACAAGAATCAGTGAAGCAGATTTTAGCCAGTCATCAAGCTTACTATAGATTAAGAGGTAAGATGATTATTGTAGTATGTACTTCCTCCTTCAAAGTCTTTCCTTTAACTGAAGAAACACAGTAATTTTCCAGAATCTTGTTCTTCACCTGTGCTGTTCAATTTATGCTTTATTTTTACATAGATAATCAAATGTTACATGTGCATCAGCAGGGTTCAAGATAGACAGTTACCAGAAGAAAATAAAACAATGCACTCAAAAGACTAATGAACTTAGAGTAATTGCACAGTGTTCTAGCATGGCTGAAGAACAAATTGGGCTTGCAACAGTGTCGAAAGAAGTACAACCTTTCATAAAAGAGCAGGTACCATCATCGCTACTCAAAATCAATAGAACCAGTTTAAGACACTGTATTGAAATTATTAAACTGGCATTGCACAAATGTGTTAGTGTATCTGTAGTTATATTAAGTCTATGGCAGTGTTGGTATGCAATAAACACTGAGATAATTGCTAGCAAGCCATGAAAAAAGCTTGGGGAAGAATAAATATTTGAGACATTTTAAAAACAAGACTTTCTCAACTAGGTCAGTTCATTTCCAGCTCTTTTTTTTACTTCCCTTGCCTACAGAAAGCCTGTTGAGTTACCATTCCATTTTTTGGCCCAATATTCTCTCTTCCTTCATCTACTCCACCAGTCTTTCAGACTGTAGCTGTTCTATTTTGTATTAGAAAAATGTGTGTATTTGCACTGCAGCTGGACAGTCCAAAGCTAATTCTAAAACCTAGTCAGCATTTCTGGGATACAAGTATCTAAGGAAATATCTACTCCCTAAATCATCTTTCCTTATCTATTTTTCCTCTTTATCAGAAACCGTCCATTCACATTTATCTGTGTAACCTGACAGCTCTCTTTCAGGGAATCAGCTAGCTCCCTCTGGAATGAGTCCTGGATGTACAGCTGCAAAAATTTTACTCCAGCAGCCACTTGCTATAGGGAGCATGGGAGAACTACATTAATGTCTGTAGCAGTTCCTATAAAAATACTTAGTACCCATTGTAGCCTCCAATGGGCATTAGACATAAATCTGAAATGTGTCACAGAGGCTGAGCCAAAAAGCATTTCTTAAATAGAAATTAATCTGAAAAGTCCCTGAAATTCCCTGGTCACATCTGAGAATGAAAATAAGCTATCCTGAAACACGATGGTATGATTAGTCTGAACTCAAAAAAACTGTAACTATGACACTTTCATTTAAAAAACTGAATATGACAGTACTACCAGCTTTTTGAAGAGCAGCACACCAGCTGAGATATTGGACTCTGTAAGTCCTGTAGTGCAAGAAGGTTTAAACTTATATTCCTTTTCCCCAGCAGTGTCCTACGTTCACAAAATTTTCTAAGCAGGTGTTAATCCAGTACTCAAGTACTTCCCAAAAAGCAAGCAATAAAACACACCCTGCAGCTGAATAATTTGTACACTAATTCAAAAAAAGGTGGTTTTGGTCTCTTGAACAATTGCATAATTTTCATTACATTCTCTTTCATCGAAACATTAAAAAAAAATTCCTTCAAGGAAAGATCAGAACTTCTGGTAAAGAACTCTGCCCTCCCAGCTGAGTATGTTAATTTATCTGATGAAACTGATAAATGGAAAAAAAAAAATCAACCAAAAAAAAAGGTACACTTGAAAACGTGGTGATACAATCATCATCCTTGAACCTGTAACCACAGTGCAATCCTTCATTAAAAGGCAATCTGACAGCCATGCTGGAGCCTGAGAGCCTGTACCCATCTGTTGGACAATCTTACCTTCATTTTGTTTTGGATATATACTTTCAAGTCCTTTTCTCTGTCTAAAACCTAGGAGATAACCTCCGCCCGCTTCAAGTTCCCTGACACATTTGTAACTGAAAAAGCATTGTGGGTCATATCAGTCCTCTAGAGAATTTTTCTGTGAAGAAAATTTAGACAATTTTATTCTTTTTTACATATATAAGTATTCCATGCTTCCAGGGATGAGCACACAACACAAAACAGCCCAGATGTAGGAGCTCAGACAGTTGCTGTTGGATACTTGAGGCTACTGTGACCTTATACCAACTCTGAAGTAATACATCATAGCTTAGGTCACCATGAGGACAGTCCCCTATGTGGGGCAAACTGGGAGAACACACTACAGTGCCTCCTCAACTGGTCATGTGTCACATTTATCTGGTAACTGGATTACTTATCATCAGATGGTATATCTTTATTCAGCAGTAACTGCTCAGAGAAACAAATACCAGAGAGTTGCAAAAAAAAGGGATATAGAAAGTAGCTTTAATTGCTAGTTCATAATAAATAAATAAATCTCTTCAAAAGATAGTCTGTTCCTTTTTAATAACCTGACCACATCTGCTCCACATGCAGCTGCTCTACTGGGAGGGCAGATCGTTCCTGAGGTATTATTGAGGGGCCCTAACACAGCTAGGTGAGTACATCCCTACAGCAAGTTTAGAGTATACTTACTGCACTAATTTCAGAGACACCAATATTTTAGACAATGCAGATAATGAACTCACTCTAAGCCAAAGAAGGTATCAAATACTGAAAATAATTGTCCCATCTCACAGTAATGAGCTTTGCAAAGTAAAGTTCTAAAGACAACAGCTTCTAAATTACAAGCAAGTTTTGGTTAAAATGGTTTTTCTAATAAGTTTGAAAATCTTTTTTCTCTAAAAGAATTTTTATACAACATTTTGAAGAATTGTGTTCCTTCTTCTGGAGTGATGAATGTGTAAATGCCAAATCACTGTTAAAAGGCTTTCAAGTTTACTATTTGGTACAAAGGATCTATCCCCAACCCATTTCTTCTTACTCAGTCTGCCAGGAAGCTGTGTGGGAAGCCTTTCGGATCTTTCTGGATCGGATTCCTGATACTTCTGAATATCAGAACTGGGTTACTGCCTGCCAGAGGGAAACATTCTGCATATTTGACATTGGCAAAAACTTCAGCAATTCCCAAGAGCACCTGGAAATAATTCAACGGGTAAGGATTATTCACATTTTTTTAGAAAGTGGGAGAGACTTCCAAGTCCCTCCCCAGCTGCTTATTTAAGGGCAAAGTATTGCTCAGGAAAAAGGAGGGGGCATGTATTAGAAGGAAAACATAAAAGTATAATAAACAAAAGAGCTAAGAGGCTCAATGGTTGGATACACCCACTAGTAAAATCCTGTTTTTCTTAATCTTTTTGCAGCGGGTAAAACATAGAACCTTCCAGGAAAGGTAAGTAGCACAAGCAGAACCTTGCCACTTGATGTTACTGCCTTCTTTGAAAAGAGATGTGTAGATGTGTGTGGATGTGAGCAGATATTCAGATAGCCCTGTGACGTATTTGGTGTGTGCTGTGAGAGGTGTATATACTGGATATATCATAGGACGTAGTAATTGAATCACAAATAATGGATATGGCCAAATGTCTGAGTTATTTGGTCATTTCAAGACACCACTGAATGTTTTCTCAGACTTATGTGAGCATGAAAACCTGACAGAGACATAGATTTGCATTAGGCTAGTGTTGACTGGGAGTGTGATAAAAGTTCCTATAATTCTCAAAAGGAAAGACAGCTTAATAAAAGTTTAGCTGAGAGGCTACATTAAACAATAACATGAAAACTCTATACCTTCACTTTAGATTTTCCTGTATTTTTTTACATCTTTACAATGTTAATTAATGTGATACTTTATTCTATAAACTCTTTGGAAAAAGTATGCTCCTGGCAATGTTCAGAAGTTGGAGAATGGCAGGATTAAAGCTACCACACTGAACTCTTGTTCTCTGTATATAAATGCTATATTGCAGCCAGACAAATCATCGTCCACAACTTCTGACTTCTGATGTATTTATTTTTTCCTTCATGTTTTCTCCAATTTTCAAGAGATTTTCAGGCGAATAATCTTTTCCATTCATAGGTTACACTGTCTCATGATCACAGTCTTAGGTATCTTAATTCATTCTGACATGGGAGATCTGACATATTTTTAATAATGTAGGGCCTAATTGAACTCCCCTGGAGGTCCAGAGGGAGGCCGTTTCATTCATCCTAGTGCAAGCAGCAGCAACGCATTGACTGATCTCAGGGTTCTTAGGTTGTTTGCGAACAGTACTGTTTTCCCTAGACATGATACAGAAAGTGAAGTAAATTCTATGGAATTGCTTGTACTTTAGCTGGAAATACAGACAGCAATGATTATGCATGGTTGGACTTCATCTTTACTACTGTGTAGCTTAGAAAATATTTTGTATCTTCTGTAGATGTCATGTAGAGAACTCAGTCTCCAAGTATAGATACAACACATAATTAGTTTAAATTGAGAAAACATTACAAATAATACTTAGTTCTCACCATGCAAGATATTCAGAGGACATGGTAAATCAGTCATCATTCATTCATGTTCTTTATTTAACCTAAATAAAGAACATGAATGAATGTCCTCCTATACAGGAGCAACCTAAACATCTAGGTTGCTCCTGTATAGAAATGCACCTCAGACACCTTTTCTGTCTGTGCTACAAGCTTTATGCTGTCTCAGTTAACATCACGCTACACATTTGCAGTGCCCTTAGTTCTTTCATTTATACCAATTTTCACAAATACTCCATCTGTATGCACTGCAGAAAATGTGAGGAATTATACTTTACTCCTCAATTTCAGGACAGAAAAATCTCAAAATATCCTTTAGAAGATTTTTATCTAAGAATTTACATTTTCCAAAAGCTACAAATTAATAACAAATTGGTTTTAAGGCTATAGAATAGTTTCTGTTCCAAGTAAAAGAATCTTTAATATATCTATTTATTTTTAAATGTACTTAGAGATAGGTACTATTGCTGTTTTTCAAGCCAGCTATCAGTAGCTATTAAAAATGTATTCATCACCACATGACTGTAAAAGTCAAAACAGAGAATAATTATCAACAAAAACAAACCAGATCCTATGACACATTGTACCCACCATATTCTTACTTGAGTTCTCAGCTGTCCTCCCTGGGGACTATGGTAGGCATTAACCCATGAATATTACATCCAGAAGCAAACTATAACATTTCTACATTTCAAAATAATCTGGATTCAGGAATCTGATTTGATAATATAATTATTTGGAAGCATTCTTATGGTATTATAATGCAGGCTGAAAACTGAAAACTGAAAAAGTAAGCCCACCCACTGTTTTCCCAAATCACACCATATGAAACACACCTGGAACCTGAAAAGTCCATTGGCTCTAAAAATAGAGGAATCCCAAAGCTCTCACTGAACTACCTTGATAGGATGAGAAGTAGCAAAGAAGACAAAGGCTGATTTAGATGATGTACAAGAAGTCTTGCTGCCATTTTAGGCAGTGGTCAACCCTTCACTGACTTCCAAGAGTAAAAAAAAAACAGACCCAGTGCACTGATTTAATCTCTCTGATCCCATCCCTCTGGTGGCATTGATAAAATCTGTCACAAAACCTCATGAGCAGAATCCAGACAGGATTGGTAGTCCTTATGCTGTTCCACTACCTGTTTAATCAGGTCACACAGTATTCTATTAGAGGTAATTTCTCTCATTTAAAATACACTTAATATAGAGATAATTTCTATATGGTTTTTGGTGTTTTACACTTCTGTCATTGCTGGTAGAATATACAGATAATTAAATCACTCATTTCTATTTGATTGATAGGAAAGATGAAATATCAGCAGAGAAAACAGGAGGCAAAAAGGTGGAAGGCATTCCCTCCATTTCTACAGGTAAAATCTAATCTGTTCGTTTGGTGTCTGCCTGTTAAATAAAATCACTAAAGCCAATGATTCTTTGATCTTAGAAAGCTATAATTTAATGAATGTCATAGAAGCATGACAAATTCAGTAGAGTGAAAATGTTTTAGCAAAATAATCTGTGAGAAGACTTTTTTATCTCTTTAGAACATTTGTTACTCAAATGTTGTATTCAAAGTTTGTCTTCAAATGTGTTTACCTAGTTTCAAACTTAGATAATATAGGGTTATTTTTTCTTCAGTTATAAAATACCATTTAGAATGTCAGCTGCTGCATTTTGTTGACCAAAATAAGCAAGAAAGGCAAATAAAGACAGACAAGCAAGAAAGTCAAAGTGATGCCAAGACAGTAAATTGATCAGATTATCACAATTAGGCCAACCAACCCTGTTGTGTACTACAATTCTTTAAAATAAAAGCAATTCACACAGTGATAAAAATCTGTAAATATGATCATTTTGGTTCAAGGAGAAACCATCCTGAACATATATTCTTATGAAATATAACAGAATCTTATTGGTAAGGACTTCTAGCATGGTAATTTTGCCTCTAAGTGGAAAATTCTGACAATGTCTCTTGTTATTTTAAATTGAGCCCTAAAGAGAAGTGGCTGTCAAAGATCCCAAAGAGCTTTGAGACAAAGATCTCAATTGTCAAAATTAAGCTTAGACACTTGGTGATATACGATGTTGTATGACAGCAAAGGACCAGATATTGTTAATTCATACAATTTCATTGATGCGCAGTCAGTGTCATTTTTGCCTTCAGTCACACACATGCCACACCACTAACATTTGACCTGGAAGAAAGCTCATCTATTGTATAAAACACAGCGGCTTTACCCACACTCTAAGTCACGGCCACCTTCCACTGATCCAGGCTTGTGTTCAAGCACACCCTCCTGAGGGAAAGCTGCTCCAGTGAGCTGACGCCTGACCAATACATAAAGGGGAAGACTTGATCTGCAATCGATTCTTTCCTGGCTTTTCTTTCTTTCCCCCCGCAGGCTCTCCTGGCACACCCCTCTCTCCATACACACCTAATGGCACATTGCTCAACGAAATTTTCAACGACACAAAGACTCCTGTGAAGGTGAGGGCAGCCTGTGTTCCTAGCCGCTTTTTCACTCACCTTTTCCTTTTGAAAGGAAACAGGGAGAAACCTTATAAACAGTGCTTAAAAACAACAAGTGCTCCCCTCTGTTTCAGCAGGGCTGAAGGGGTTTATTAGCATCTGTTATATACTGGAGTAGGGCATGATGCTTTTTGAGTATATAATAGAAAGTACAAAAGCATGGCGAGCAGCTTTTAGGAAGTTTTCATTAATTTAAGGAGAGGTCTGTTGCCTATTTTGCACCATTTTGTAATGTTGCTATTCATTAAATAATGCCAAAAAAAGCACACCTGCTGTGCTTTCTACTACACAGGAGATAGGACTGGGCAGTCCTTGCCTTTTCCTGACCAGCCAGCTGTCAGAGGGTTCTCCACTGCTCTCCACTGGGGACTGCCCCTTTGCACACCAACAGGACCAGCTGTAAGAAATACCTCTGAGAGAGGGCAGGAGTGCTGGCACAGGCTATTGTTTTCTCTCTCTTGGCTGCTGTGGTCTCAGCACAGAGGTGTGGCCTCACAGTGGAGGGAAAAGCTGCAAATACTGTTGGGAAACAGCATACAAAATTAGACAACTTTTAATAGCAGCAAAGTCAACTGCATAAGAAAGGTGGATAGGAATAATTCCATTTTATTTTCAGAAAAAAAAAAATGCAAACCTCTGAACATGAAACACCTGTGTGACTTTATGATGATGGAACTAAGACTTGGTAACAGTCTCTGTGCAAGAAAGGCTTGATATTCTTCGTCTTCATTTACGTGTTTTGAAGGCAACTCTTAAGTTACTTCTCAAGTAATACAAACTTGTTTGCAAAGACAGAAAAATTAAGCCAACAGATATACCTAGAAATATGTCTTTTATATACTCACCTTTGTGGAGTATAGTTCAGCAAGTTATTTTGGGGATAAGTTTAAACGGGAACATTTCTGCCTATTAAATACTGAATTGTGGAGGGGAAAAAATAAAAAAAAACACTTAGTTTTATTTCTTCCCTTTTTGTCCTTGCCTTTTCTTTTCCAGGAGCTGGGAACAAATGCAGTCCCTGAACTGCCTGTGGAGCAAATGGTGGAATTCAGTGTCACTCTCACTGATCAGGAGTACACAGCTGAACTTGGTGACCCCAATTCCCCAGAGTACCAGCAACTAGCTGCCAAATTTCAGCTGCAGGTAGGGACGCTCAGTGAATGCAAAAATGTTGACTTTGTACCTTGGCTGAGGTTCATACTATGAAATTACCTTCACCACAAAATAGGATTAGAATCTACTGCCCTCACTTTAAACAGGACATTCCTGTTTTCTCAGGACCTTCACGTTTTCTTCATGTATGGTATCAGCTTATCCCCTCATTTAAGCCATCTATTCAGCCATCAAGCTAAACAAGCCAACATCTTTGACATCAGTAGAAGCCTCAGATAAGTGATGAACAGAATAACTTCAGGAATATTGTTCAGACTTAATCAGGAATTCATGGGCAGCACTTTGTCATAATTTAATTTCTACAATGAACCTAACGAGAAATGTAATATAAATGTTTAAACTAATTAGCTAGTGTTGTCTGAACTATTCTTCAAAGGACATACACTCATGCATTACTATGGCTTATGTAAGAATTGGAACACCTGTGTTATTTTCATACAATTAATAATATTAACTGAATATTCAGATATCAGTTTAATTATAACAGTTAATGACTTGAGGTTCCCAAAAGGTTTTCTGAGTAAATTAACTAAAGCCTCTCATCAGTTTCATGAGCATTCCTTAGTAGAAGCTGTTTCACTTTCCTGGTTAATTCGAGATATATGTAAAAAAATGGTGAAGGATGCACTGGCAGAGCATGGTTTCTTTGAACATTTTCAGTATTACCCTCAGACAGAAGTGCTCCTGCAGACATTGTTTACTACACATATAATGCCTCTTCTATTCAAAACCATGTAATTATACTATTGTTAACATGAGAAATAAAAATGTATTGCTATTCTGCTTGTACAAGACAGTTAAAACTTTAATTTCTAAACGATTTGTCAAATAATCTAAACTCATCTGCAGTTGCTTAATATTTCTAAATAATTAACAATGAAATAAAAATGTATTGCTATTCTGCTTGTACAAGACAGTTAAAACTTTAATTTCTAAACGATTTGTCAAATAATCTAAACTCATCTGCAGTTGCTTAATATTTCTAAATAATTAACAATTTACAGGTGACTTTAATCACAAGATTATTCATGAACCGAAACTGCTGAAAATGAGAAAACCATTTGATTCATCTTGTTCTACTTGCTGTGTTATGAAATAGACTATCACTTATTTGCATAATTAAATTACTAAGAAAAGCAATATTTTGTGCTTCTTCTTGCCTATTAACAGGTAATACAACAAATATATGCAAAGTAATATTGTTTTTAATATAATGTTTTGATACCCAAAAGAGCACAGTTGAGACTGTTTCCTAAAGCTCATTCTGAAATATGAAAAATATTATCTAGGTGGTCAACTCGCCTTCTAGTCATAGATCTTATGCTGAATTTTTTTTTTATGGTTTTCTATAGATGAAAAAAATATTTGAGAAACTTCCAGGATTCAAAGAAATCCGCGTGTTAGGATTCAAGTAAGTAAGAATATGGGGCTCTCCTTTTTTGTTGGCTTCTAGCATTCCCCTCTTCCTTCTTGTCCTCAAAAAGGAGGAGACCTGCAGAACAGTGGAGTGTGTATTGCTGTAAACAGAAAGCAATATTATGGGAATATCATAGGGAGAGTATGACAGGAAGTGCGAACTTATCCCAAATGAGACTATGAGGTTTTGAATTACTTAGTAAAAGTAGCTCTGATTCCCTGAAGCTTGAAGAATACAACAAATTCTTTGAATTGTTTGTTAACAGCCCTGTATTAAGGGCTTTTTAAAATGACAAGATAAAGAGAGTTAGTAACATGATTATTTAGGGGACAACTTTTTTGTTGCCCTTCATGAGTCGCAGTGAAGATGCCTTGGCAAGAGAGGGTGCAGGAGGATGCATGTTTACACATACAAAACTTTTGCAGTAATTGTTTCTCAGGCCTCTCAAATAATTTTAAAAGTTTCAATTTTTTGGTAAATTTGTTTTCTATCTTGCCATTTCTTTTAGTTTTAGCTTCCTTGTGTGTTTGCTACTAATAAAACCTCTTATGTACTATTTCAATAGAGAAACTATAGGGGAGAGTGAGGACATTGCATAAAGAATCAAATGAAAAACAAATAACTAATAGTCAGAAACTGCAAAACGGAAAAAAGAACAGGGAAAAAAAACAAATTTATGTGGTCATATGGCATAGTATCAGGAACATTCAGTACTTCTAGCAATATTTAATGCATGCTGAAGAACACTCATGTTGCAATGCAATTTTAGATAACATCCTTCTTCCTAGCATTTCTCTCTGCAAAAATTGCTGGGGAAAAGGAGAGAGAAGAGCAAAATAGTCTGAAAATTAGTTCCTTATATTTTTATATTGAAATTAATAAAACAAAAAGCTGTCTACTGCAGTATAAGCAGAGTAAATCTGTAGTAGCGTCTCATAGTTACAACTTGCATTACCTAACCTCTTTTAGTTGTGACTCTGGGAGGTCTGGGATCCATTTTGGTTTCATATCTTGGACTTAGCTGATATGAAAGAACATTCTTCAGTGTGGAAAAATTGGATTGACTCCCATTATTCAGTAATTTAGTCAGCTTTGGGAGTTACAGATCAGCAAAGATGGGTGTTGCTTGTCCATTCTCCCTTGGCCATAGTACAGCATATTTTGGCAGCATTTCCCACAAGGCAATGAAGAAAAACAACATCATAGGTACTCTGGAGAACTCACCAGGGAAAATAACTGGGTGTAATATGTAAAGGTCAACACAGGCATGTCTTCCAGAAGTAATTAATGGTTCAAGTTACTCCTGTGACTACAGTCTGTGTAGGCATCATGTGTGGTAACCATGCTCAGGGAAAGTACTGCCACCAGTGCCCATTGCCACGACAGAAGTTAACAATGACAGGGCTCAAACTGCACCATTTGATGACGGAAATAGGAAAGCTGATATTTCAAACTGTCACGGTCAAGTAACATCCCTCTTTCCCCACACAAACCACGGTGATTCCCATTGTTTGGAAGGGAAAAAGTGAACTGATGGAGAGTAGACTGTCATTTTCAAGCAGAGAAAAAAATTATAGATGACACATAGAAGATAAGATAAATTGTCAAAAGATGGTTGTGATGTGTGTGACTGAATGATTTACCGGTATACATCAATCTTTGTTTTTCTTTCTTTTGCAATCCTTCTTCACGCTCTTTATTCTGTGATGAAATGAAGACAGAAGAAGGAGAAAGATGGGTAATCTTTCTGTAATTTATGATTAATAGTTTTATAGAGTAATTATAATAATTATGATTATTAATAACTTTATGATGTACATAGAAAAATCATTAAATGTCTTTATCTTGATGTGACTAAGTGAATTGGCTGTGTTTTGCCGAAGTACAAAATCTGTGATATAAACTTCTAGGGATAGCTTTAACTTTAATCTGAATGTTTCATGTAATCAAATTTTGTCAGGCTGTCTCTGAAGGAAAGAAAATGTTTGACCTAAGAAAATTCACATTTATATGACTAAAGATTTATATCAGCCATATACTGAAAGTGAAAAATAAGTAGAGAAACTTTATATTCAAATTTTCATTTTTGATCTGCTGTTTCCAAGCTGTATTCCCATATACACAATATTTCCAATAAGTATGTAGAATTTGATTTGTTATCTCCATTATCAAGCCAGATAGAATAGCAAAGAGACCAGTTACAAGCTTGATAAAATGCAGGGAGATTTTCACTGGTAATACAAACAGCTACAGAGTCTATTGTTGCTGCTGCTTAAAAGTGCTACTGGGGAATAATTTGTCTAGCAGGTTCTCAGAATTTCTCTTTTTCTCATGCTTTAAAAGGAAGAATTATCTAATGTGTTTCCTAAATTCTTGCAATGTCATATAAATGCAAATACATAGCACATACTAGACAAAGTGAAATTCTTCTCTCTATAGTTATTTGACACTGTAAAAAAACCGCAACATAGTGAAATAGAAATGTTTACAATGGACTCATTATTTTTCATTTAATAAGGTGAATTTAACATGTATGAAAAATGATGTATTAAAAATTGTGACTGTTTGAGACTTCTGTTAAACGTGATCGTCTATGGGAGAAGCCATATACACCCATTTGGACTTGGAAAAGATAACACCCATTGTGATAAAGTGAATTGCTTGCCACATTAGCATGAAAAAGAGCAAAAAGTTCTCTCATTTGTGATAGGATTTTTGCTCATCTGCAGTTTTATGAACTATCTAATCCCTTTTCATAGGTTCCTGAATAATTAATGCGTGGTTATGGCTTCTAATAACCCCAGTGTGCATTTATAGCTGTTTGAATCAGTAGTCAAGGACTTCAGAGTACATTACCAGTTCTACAGATTTCTGAGTAGTCAGATTAAATCAGATTATGTTAGATTTTTGCAATTCTCTTCAATATGGGAATTTTTATTGGAAGTTTTGCATAGAAAGAAAGGAGTTAAGTGAAGGAAAAGTAATTTGAAGATGACAGTCTCATTAGAAGAAGTAAATTTGAATTACTCTTACAGATAATATGTAACATTTGCACATTTGTTTGTTTGTGTGTAAAATAATTTCTCAGCCAGTGACTGATTTTGCTGCTCTGGGCATTTTCACCTTTCCCCCTTGCAGATCAAGCAGCACAGTAGCACGATACGTGGTGAACTTTGAGAGAGATGGCTCAGAAACCAAAGGCACAGCAGATGACATCTCAACTATTGGCTCTAATAAGGTTGAAAGTGAAAAAATACCAGTTTCTCCAGTTGAAGAGAGGGAAATATCAGCAACGAAGCTGACAGTTACAGACCTTCGGCAGCTGGTTGCCACTGCACTCCATGAGGACCAGTCCCTGCCAGTGGACCTTGGAACGCTTCAGTTTACTGATGGTCAGTAAAGCAGCTGGCAGGTGCCAGGCACAAACCTGAATCTTGCCTTCCCAAACTGAAGCAATTTCAGTAAGATGCCCTTTGGTTCTCTAACAGATTATTTTCATCTGACATAGTCCATTCTCCTTGGTGTTATATACCATCCAAAGGATGTAGTGAAATAAGTTAAATTTTATAGTAAAATGTGTCTTTATACTCATTCAGCCTAACCTGCAACCATATTAGAAGGGTTTTTTTCTTGGTTTTTTTTTGTTTAGAAAATCTGGATATTTTGCACACTGAGATCATTAAGGGGAGAAAAATAAAATAAGTATTGTGACTATTCACTATATCGTTTTAACTTCCCAGTATGGACAGTCTCCTTTCTTCAACAAGAAAAAAATGTGAGATCTGCCTCTAACATAAAATTAGCTTTCTGAAAGCTCTCTCTTGGTTGTAAGCAAGCCATCTCAGCAACATCAGAGAGATCGACACCTTAAACAGCATTTGACCCCAAGATAAAATCAGTAAAGATGTGTTTCACACATACTTGGAAACACAGAGGGAGTGTAGAAGACAAGCTAGGTGTAAAAACCTCCAGCAGAAGTTGAAGGTCTGCACCCTGTTCAGTTATCCAGCTAATAAATATCCCTTTCTAGTTCATCAATGATTTTGCAAAGCTACCAAACTGCTTTTGGAGAGATATCTTAAAAAGGGGGAAAAATAATTAAAAATATTTTTTCACATGCATATTTACTGAAACAAACTCAAAACCCATACCGAATTTTAGCTACAGCATTTCATTTGCAAACAGCAGCATTTTCTTGCAAAAAAAAAAATTATTCAGTTGAATATTTTCTGTAAGAATAAAGTGTCATATTTTAATGTAGATTATAAGTCCCAAGAAAAAATTATATAGAACACATCAATAATAACTATTTTAAACAACTTTCTCCTAGTAGTTAATTCTAATAATCCATTTTAGAAAAACAGTTTGCATGCAAGTACTTTAAAGATCTCCTCTGAGAGGTGAAAGGAGCAACTTGAGCACTAAAGCCAAAACACTTCCATTAACAACGGTGCGGACTCAGGGTAAAACTGGAATGACTTTTGGCTTAATGAACAAAACATGAGTCATCATAGCCCATGCAGATTTAACTGAGGGGTTCACACTTCTGATGATTTTAAGCACTCCTCCATGGTTCAGCTCTCTGCAGACCTATCCCATTTATGCTAAATAAAGCATATGAAGAATAGTATATATAAAATTTGGTTTTCTTCACAATTGTTTTTTTGAATGGAAATTGATGCTTTTTTTATCTTAACCTGGATTTTTTAAAGCAAATTTTTGATGGAGAACATCTAGTACTAGGGTTTTTTATTAAGTTTATGTGTTTTGATCAGTTTTCAATGTGCTGAAGTACTCTGTTCTCTCTCTCTCTCTCTCTCTCTCTCTCTAATTTTTTTTTTTATTATTATTATTTTTTTTTCAGAAACTAATATACCACCTAGTGATTTAGACAATGATATCCAAGGTGTGGTCACTATTCCCCTGGCAGGCCCTGATTTGGTAGGTTAATAATGTTTGTCGTGTTTATTCATTTCTCTATGGGAAAAGAAATTAAACAGTGTTAAGAAGTACATAAACATACAAAAAGTTTCTTATGCTAGAATAACATATGTGCCTTTTGTACATTCTGTAAGGATGAATGTTGTATTGTTATATTGCAACAGAGATGCTGTTTAGAGCATTTGCAGGTGAATATTACTGCTTGATTACCCTTTCCAGATATAATTACAAAGTAAACAGTGTCTCATCGGTTCAGTACTACATCTTAATGACAGAAAGAGAGCAGTTTACAGGGCTAGTTAAGGTCATCCTTCTTTGATCACTTTTAAAATTACAAGCACTGTGACTAGGATCACATGCACATGCCAAACAATTTACACATCCTATGACTTCATAGCAACCTTCCAGTATCTGAAAGGGGCCTACAGGGAAGATGGAGAGGGACTCCAACAGGATCTGCAGTAGCAGGAAAGGATGATGTGTTCAAAGAAAGACGGGAAATTTAAGTTAAATTTAAATTTAAGCAGATGTTCTTTACTGTGAGGATGGTAAGACACTGGTACAGGGTGCCTGGAGAGGATAAGGTTGCCCCAGCCCTGGTAATGTTCCAGGACAGGTTGGATGTGGCATTGAGCAACCTGGGCTAGCGGAAGATGTCACTTACCGTGGCAGGGAGGGTTGTGACTAGATGAGCTCTAAGGCCCCTCCCAACCCATAATATGATTCCACATTGACTTAGCTATTTGCTAGCTCATGTGGCTAAAGATTATTGCCTTTTTAGCAATGAAACTCAAATACATTAGTGAAAGCTGCTCTTTTAAAACTTTTTTTAGGAGGAACTCCCACTAAGTTATCCCAGTCCAGCAACAGTGGATCAAAGAGGAGATGTATTTGTTGATGAATTTGCAACTGAAAGCCCTGCCCTAAGTGAAGAGATCAGCATCCCTGAAGAATTTAATAATTTTATTACATCTGAACCTGATTTTCCTACCAAACCCTCCAGAGAACCATTTCAGGACAGATACCCATACACGCAAGTTATTGCTACTGACCACCCAAGTTTCACAGTGCCTTTCAGTGCTCTGGGTAGCACCAGCAGTCCTCCAAAATCAGAGGATTCCTATTTGCCTCCCCCAGCAGAGGATTCTGCTGGCAAAGACTTCCTCACCGATGGCTATGAGTCTCCAGGGGAGCTGGCCACCACAGCAAGTTTCACCACACGTGATCTCCTGCCTGACAGAGAGCTGGAGAGTGAAGCTGAAGATAAGCAAGAACTGGCTGATATAGCAGAACCTCCTTCCAAGGAAGCTGACCAGGACAGCCTGTCTGGACAAGGTAAGACACAAGGTATTTTTATGTAAGACAGAGTAGAGGTGCAGCTGTTGTGACACATACAGTAGTGTGTCAGAGTAGTAAGCATTCCTTTCCATTGTGCCAGAAAATTCTCCTTCACAACCAAAGGTGAAAAATGCACATTTCTGATGGCCTCTTCAGCAAAATCCCAATGCACCTTAGTTCAAGGTTGTCAAACCCAACAACAAAAGCCAAAGAATAAGGAACACTTAGTACAGAGTATTACGGTAAAAATTCAAAAAGGCAGAGCAAAAAGACATGTCAGAAAAAAAAAAAAAGAAAAAAAAAGGAAGGTCAAGATTAACATAAAAAATTGGTACTTAGAACATTGAAAGGAAATTAAATTACTTTGGACTTTACAGACAGTTGTAGATGATAGCAATGGGAGTAACATAACATAATTGTTCCAAGCAAAGGGTACCATGGCTCAGAAAAGCTTACATATCTACAGGTCTGATTAATGTGAGGAATTTTAAAGATTTCTATTTTCTGTATTTGTTTATTCCATTTTATCCATGCAGTAGGCATGGAAGCACCCATCTATAAGAAGAAAAATACATAATAAAAGAAGAAAGGATATATATACGTATGTGAAGAAAAGTCTGGATAATGCAGCTTCTCAAATGAAAAATACATGATAGACATGTTTCCCACAGCAGACCCTGCTAACCAAAGAAAGTTCAGACAAAGACAGTAGGGTCAGCTGTAGGGCACAGGTAAACCAGGCTTTCTCCCAGAGCAGCAAAATATCTGTAAGGCTACTGCTTCCATGACCTCCAGCAGCAGCTACAAAGCCATATGAGCCACGGTGTGCAGGGAACTGAATTGTGTGGGGCGGCAGCCTCCACTGGCAAAGCAGCACGGGCCATGATTTGGAGGAGTTGCCCTCCATCTGTCCCGGCTCTTGTCTGCTCTCTCTCTAATCCTGCTCCCTGGCCTGGCCTTACCGTCTCAGTGTTAGGTCAGTAAACTTAAATTTTATTTACACTTCAAAGCCTATGTTTCCTGTGTAAGATGCAAGAGGTCACTACAGGCACAAGGGAGGAATTAGTTCTTGGATGAATATTCATATGAGCTCTGTCTGATTTTAGACTGACTCTCTCAACAGAAAAGCAGTGGGCAGGTAAGCATGTCATTGGAGTCAGAAGGATTCTTTGATGTCCCCATATGTATAGTTATAGTCCCTAAGCAATACTAGAAAAACTGGCAGAGGAAAACGAACAAAAGACAAATTCAGAGCAAAATTCCAACAATGTGCATTAGCTTGCACAATGACACTTGGTGTTTCTGGATCTCTAAGAACGTCATGCTCAAAGCTTGAGCATGCTCAAAGCTTGAGCTTGTTATGCTCAAAGTTTGCTCCATGCTGCAGGAAGTTCCCTGTTCCCATAGGAGGTTCTACTCTGACCCTGTTCAACCAGCTCCCTCCCTGTCCAGGCCTTGGTCTTTCATGTCCCTCCTGTACTTGAGAAGTCTCTTGAAGTGAGAATAGTGAACTCTCCTCCCCCGTTCAAGATGTTCTTCCTTATCCACATGTCCAAAACCATCAGGAAGGGACCTTCATCCCTGCTGCCTGGCCACATCCTGTGGAGCAAATTGGTGATATTTACAGAGCTGATTGGAAACACGCCCTGCAAGGAGGTAACATCCTTCAGGATGGGCCTGCCCAGCAGAGGTGTGGGAGTGGGGAATGCACCCATGCGTAGCACAGCCAGTAGGATTGTCTGGCTGGATCCAGTGTATCACTACATCGGCGCTTTAGAGAGTAAAGGATGTCAAAGGGGCCACTTGGGAACACACAACCATCAGCTCCCCACTGGGAAGTGCACAGCATATTTCATGGTCATGTTGTTGCATGGTAGTTAATGCACTGAATATAAACTTCCCATTCTACGATCTTGCCTTTATGCAGAGAGTTCAGCAATGAGAGAAAAGCAAATACTTTATGATTAGCAGAATGACTTAAAGTTTAGAAAAATCTCCTCTTACAAGAATCAGTTGTCAAATGTTCCTGAAAACAATGTTCACAATGAAAAGTTTTACATGCAACTATTTTCAAATGCATGCTGAGAAGTCTTGTAGTGCTACGGATAAAAGCATAGCATACCTTCAAATAACATTCATTATAACCATGGAAACGTGTTGCATTTGCAGGGAAAAGAAAGTCATGCATTTTTCATTCTATTCGCTCATTGTGTTAGGGACTTGATGTCATAAAAACTTCATAAAGTCACATATCTATTTCCCAGTTTTGTAAAATATCTCTTGTCTATGAGCTCCAAATGACTGTAGGGAAGAAGCAGAGGGTCTTTAACTCACCTGTACCAACCCCTGAAGAAATTACTTGCTGCATATTTAGGTTAGAACCTGTCAAGCTGCAAAACAACAAAATCCAGAGCTGTAAAAAAAAAAGCCTCCCCCAAAATATGTCATCCTGTCTTGTTTCTCCTTTTTGAACAAAAGTTATGTCTAAAACAAGCACCAGAGTATAAGAATTCTGTGATTATTTCTGCAGCTGAGTAGCAGGAAAAAAAAAATAATTGTTTGCTGCCTAAGAAGTAGGGATGCAGCGTTAGCAGTGAATCAAAGCTGTAGTTATTACATTTTCTTAAAAGCTTATTGTACACAAAGCATACTGCTTCCTTAACAGTCAGGAGAGCTGTTGAAAACCTATTTATTGCATTTTTAAAATGTATACTCTTTACTCTTTAAAACTTTTCCCCTTTTTAAAGCTTTTTTCAATTATCGCAGTCCTGTGTGTACAGTATTTCTTGTAGTCTTTTATTTCCTGATATATTGTGTATTTCATGGGAACTGATGGAATTCAATCTGGAACTTCAGGTTTTATTAAAGTCAGCAATGTTAGTATTATTAATTTTAATATGGCAAGCAGAATCCACCTAGTACAGAATATTTCACTCTTTGTTCCTGGCTGCATTTCACATCTGCTTTTCTTAGAAATATAAAACAAAAAAATCTTTAAACTGTAACTGGTGTGAAATGGCAGGAGCTACTCAGACAATGCTGTAAAGGTTGCACAGAGAATTAGGGTCTAAACAGTTATCTGAAATTCTACTGTATTAGTTTTCAGCCATTTCCCCACCCTACTGTCCAGAAGATGGAACACATTTTCTTCATCATATGTTTAGAAATTTATATCCACTCTTCTTCACCACAAAAGGAAAAACTGGATGCCAGTTTTATCTCTACTGAGATTCTTTTAGGTATTAGCTCTGTTTCAGAGATGGACTTTATTGCATTGGCTGTCACATGAGTGTGCTGCAGGCTGGACATCACTACAGACTCCCGAATATTGAATGTCTATATCCTATACCAACTACTTTAATTGTGCCTGCCTGAGGTCACCGAGCAAGTAATAAAAAAAAATTTCTTTACAACTCCCCAAAAGATAATCAGCCTCAGCCTCACGCACATAAATTTAGACAAAGTTCTGCATACAACACCTGGAAAAAGGTGAACAAAAACAGGTGAGGGGTGAAGAGTGCATGAGAGGTATCCTTGTAAGCCATGCAAGAATGGGATTTGTCAGGCCTGGGCAGCCAGTGGGAGGGATGAGCCAGGAGCAGGTGTGGGGGCTCTTTCAGACAGAGCTGTGATAAAATTGTGTACAATTCTGCCCAGTGAAGTTGTCCGTGGGCCACTGAGGATTAGAGCGCCGCACTGGCCACATGGTGACGGCAGCTACTCCACCCCTTGCACTAGTCCCAGACCAGCAGAAAAATGCCAAGCTGTCCTTCAAGTAAGCCTAGTGTTCTGAGATTTCACTATAGAATTAGAAGAAAGCCTGTGACACAATTTCAAGAGCTCGTATTGAAAATTTCTGAAATGCCTGCCTCAGATGTCACTATTTCAGCATCTGACACCTCAGAAAGGTTTTTCTTTGCTGTAGCACCTTTAAAATCTTGTCTATTTCTATTTTCCATTTACAACCAGTGCGAACAAAAAGAAGGCTTTTTTTCCCCCTACTGTCTGAGATGATACCTGATCACTTTTCTCTAGCATTCTTCTTTCTTCTTCATATTTTTCTCCTTCTGGAGTTAAAAGTCATTAACATTTCTTCTGTATGGTTAAATTTCTTCTCCTTGCAGTCCTCCTGTAACTGTCTAAAACAGTATGACAATTTAAAAGGGAAGCAATGTTGAAAATGTATTAGACAGATGTTATTTCAAAAATCAAGAAAATTTTAGCAATAAAACAAACAATAATAATTGGCTTCCTAAACAGTAAGAAGAAATTTAATTTGTATTTGTTTTAATTGTAGCTACTAATAAATTGTACCATCTAGGTAAATGTTAATCCCAAAATCCTGGCCATGATGGAGGAGGCATTATTTCTGGAGACGTTATTGCAAAATAAAACAAAGCTAGCAGTAAAATCCTTCAGCTACTCAGATGTACTGCCTCTCAGTTCAAGGAGCCTGGGTCATTCTCAGGTTCACAAGAAAGGCTCTGAAAGATAAAGACTCTGCAGGGCTTATTGCAGGATTTTTTTATGTCAGAAGAAACCACTGATAAGGAGTACATGACGATCACATCTCTGTGTAACTGATAAAAGCCTCATTAATTATTGCCATAATTAATCTTATGTTCACACAAACCTGCTGTGAGTTGTCCCCCTTGATATTATCCTGCTACCCCACAGGTAATTAGGTGGCACACTCTTGTCCTAGGTTACAATGTA
>WBMY01007377.1:1082004-1101363 GCA_013397315.1 Donacobius atricapilla | reverse complement strand
GGTCCGGGAGCCAGCCCGCTGCCCGGGGCCCAGGAGCCAGCCCGCTGCCCGCTGCCCGGCCCGGGAGCCAGCCCTCTGCCCGCTGCCCGGGGCTCGGGGGCCGCATTGGGCACCGCGCTGCACTTTCTGCAGGGGCTTTGCTCGCTCTCCCATGCCACAACACAAACCGGTTGTGTTTCTGGAGCGTCTTTGTGCCTGCTTCTGTTCAGCGTTTACGCCGTGTGCATGGGGGGAGCCTGGACATCCCATGTCCTTCAGGGAGCTGTGGGAACACCGAGGAACCAGTGACAGCCACCCCATCCCACAGAGCTGCTCCAGGGTCGGATCCCAAGCCTGTACCCCATGATTTATGCCACAGTGAGGGTGATGACTGCCACTTTCATTTATATTTTGTAATTTCTATGTTTGTCAATAAAACAAATAGAAAATGACACCCAGAGGGAAAGGGATGAGCTCTGTCAAGGAAACTTGACGACAATACCGTTCTGAGGACGTCCGCTCCCATTGCTAAGGCACGGCAGGTACATTTGATCTTTCTGGTGTTTTCCCAGTTACACCGTGTCTGTTCTGCGGGTATGGGAAGTGCCCTCCATCACCCTGGGGTTGTTGTGCTGGGTATCACCTGGAGCCAGGTTTCAGTAACAAGTCTGCTCTTACTGACAAGGTTTCTACAAACTTGTCAGGCTCAGATGGAAAGAGGCAAGAGAAATGTAGAAATTTCTTGTCCTTTTTAACCATATCAAGTCCATACACCTATTGCTGCCCGAGGCTCAGTCTCTGAGCATTTGTCTGCAATCAGTTAAACAAAGAATCCACTATCCAAGTGGTTTTCATTCTGAACTTAAACTTTCTGTCTATAAAAATTTATACTTTTTCACTCCCAAATTAATTGCTACTCAGAAAGAAATGAAGTAGGGAGGGATGCAAGGCTGTGCCAATCCCTCATCACTTCCCCAACACTGACAAGTCCCTGGGCACTGAGCACAGCAAAATTTGCCCATGGCCAATTTCCTGGGCCATTATTTCAGGGCTGGCAGCTTCAGGAGGGATGCAAACTAAGGGACAAAGTGCTTCCCCCATCCCTTGCTCCCCCAGCCAATGCCAGCCCCTTCCCATCCCTGCACCTCCCTGCAGCCTAGAGCGTTCCTCTCTGAAGCTAAAGCATGAGACCTGCAGTGACAAGGCTGATGAACCCATTAAAAAGTACTAACACAATATGTGGGTNCTGAGGGAGCCCACCATCCACACCTCCGGCAGATGGCCGCCCCCGGCCTCGGCACACCCCTCACAAAAATTACATACATTGAAACAAGGCAGGCAAGGGGGGCGAGAGAAGGAAAACAAATCAGGATCGTTTCAGAGCGGTCCAAATAGGAGGCTGGGCTGGCTGCAGGAGTAACCAGCTGATGCAATTATCCTGGCGGCCGGCAGAAGACCATCTGCCCGGCTCCCGGGTTGCTGTTGTTGCNATCCCATGTCCTTCAGGGAGCTGTGGGAACACCGAGGAACCAGTGACAGCCACCCCATCCCACAGAGCTGCTCCAGGGTCGGATCCCAAGCCTGTACCCCATGATTTATGCCACAGTGAGGGTGATGACTGCCACTTTCATTTATATTTTGTAATTTCTATGTTTGTCAATAAAACAAATAGAAAATGACACCCAGAGGGAAAGGGATGAGCTCTGTCAAGGAAACTTGACGACAATACCGTTCTGAGGACGTCCGCTCCCATTGCTAAGGCACGGCAGGTACATTTGATCTTTCTGGTGTTTTCCCAGTTACACCGTGTCTGTTCTGCGGGTATGGGAAGTGCCCTCCATCACCCTGGGGTTGTTGTGCTGGGTATCACCTGGAGCCAGGTTTCAGTAACAAGTCTGCTCTTACTGACAAGGTTTCTACAAACTTGTCAGGCTCAGATGGAAAGAGGCAAGAGAAATGTAGAAATTTTTTGTCCTTTTTAACCATATCAAGTCCATACACCTATTGCTGCCCGAGGCTCAGTCTCTGAGCATTTGTCTGCAATCAGTTAAACAAAGAATCCACTATCCAAGTGGTTTTCATTCTGAACTTAAACTTTCTGTCTATAAAAATTTATACTTTTTCACTCCCAAATTAATTGCTACTCAGAAAGAAATGAAGTAGGGAGGGATGCAAGGCTGTGCCAATCCCTCATCACTTCCCCAACACTGACAAGTCCCTGGGCACTGAGCACAGCAAAATTTGCCCATGGCCAATTTCCTGGGCCATTATTTCAGGGCTGGCAGCTTCAGGAGGGATGCAAACTAAGGGACAAAGTGCTTCCCCCATCCCTTGCTCCCCCAGCCAATGCCAGCCCCTTCCCATCCCTGCACCTCCCTGCAGCCTAGAGCGTTCCTCTCTGAAGCTAAAGCATGAGACCTGCAGTGACAAGGCTGATGAACCCATTAAAAAGTACTAACACAATATGTGGGTGTGAGTTATCAGACCACACTTACACTTCAGCTTTAATTTAGACAATGCCTGGAACTGTTGTTAGTCACAGCTGAACTATTTATCTCTTGAAGTGAATAAAGGAAAGGGAGCTCTGAACACAGCCAGGACTGGCCCAACCTGTCACCACGTCCCCATTCCCACATGCTGCAGCCTCTCCCACGCTGCACTTGCCTGTATGAGCTGCTCACCATTTGCTGAAGCTCTCTCAGCAGATTTGGGGGGGCTCCTTCCTTCACCCTGCTGTTGTTTGCAGAGGTTTGGGACCACAGCTACCATTGCTCAGCACCCCCTACTGCTGTCTGGGGACACCAGCTCAGACTGGACCACCAGCAAAGGGAACTTGCATAAAACCCCATTTCTAGTGCAAACCAGGCTGAAATGCTGCAAGTGGCTGAATTTTTTTAATGGCAATGTGTGTGACATAACCAAGGCCTCCTTCCCTTTCCTCTGTTCCCTTTCCCAAAATGGAGCTGACTGTAAATTAGGCTGGGAATGCTGGAAGCGGAGCTGCTGCACTGCAGGGAACCCAACATGAGGCCAGGCAGGGGCCAGAGCACCCAGCAACAGAGGAACAAAGGTAAAAGTAGGAGTGGAGTGGAAAGCTCCACTCTGCACTTAAAGGAGGATTACAGTTACTGCTACTCCACCTTATGACAATGCAAGCCTAGGGGTACCTGGGCAAAAAGAACTCTAAATTTCATCTGTCATGATTGCAGCCTGCACCGTGGGATGGCGCAGCATATATAACACAGTGGCAAAGAGAATTGCTCTCAAGTTTCAGGATGCAAATGGTTAATATTGCCCACTAAAAGCCATTCTCATTATAATGAGTCAAGGAATAAAGGGGATTAAAGTAACAAACTGAAATCTTGTCCTCCTGTAGTGATACAGGTTACAAGGAAAAACCTTCGTTCTGATACTGCATAAAAACTTACAGTGCTTCCTCTCTACAGGAGGGAAACTCTTCTCAGGCTTTGTGAGTACCGTTCCTGCACGCCCTTCACTCACTTGGGCCCACACTGGAAGACGGAACATCAGGAGGATCCCAGCAAAGGGAATCATCACCTGCTCCTGCTTATCCCTTAGTGCTCAGGCTGGGCAAGGGGCCCCAGCACCCACAAGCCACAGGAGCCAATGCCAGGGTGGTGATTCACTTTGTTGCACAGAGTGTAATAAAAAGCTATTTTAAGACTTTTTATATGCCTTCAAATAATGTTCTCATTGCTGTAGCTACCCAGCATAAACTAAATAAAAGCTCTAATCTCTAAAACACAGTACTTTTTTTCCAAAAGCATGGAGGTGGGGAGGAAAGAATGTACAAACCAAAACAAGTGGGTATACTTCTTGTGGGATCTGCACTACAGAAGAAATGCAGAGCAAGTCTCCCTTTCCCTAGAGGGTCTTTTTTCAAGAGGGAGAATAATAATAATGTAGTAATAATAAGCACTTATATAGCGCTTTACATTTTCAAAGCGCTGTGTAAACATCAACTAATGGGACACAGTAGAATAAGTAGTGTCTAAAATGAGTTTATGTACTGCATTATATTTTTCTACAAAGTGACTGGGGCTGGTTTTAAAATTAAATTCCCCACATATTGATACTAGTGCAAATGAACCTTCTTTAAAGAAGCGTAACCAACAACTTTTTTTTCATTAGTCACCCTCCACAACCTTCATATTTCCAAATTTTGGCTCAAAGCAAATTGTTTAGTTTCATAGGTGCAAAATGCATTTTGTTTCTTAAGAACAAGTGAGCTAACTAACTGTTTAGGGTAATATATCAGTACACTTGTAGGCACACACTAATGCTTTCCAAAAGAAAGTCACATAGAAGATTTGAAATATTTCATAAAAGGAAGTTTTTAAGAGAGAAACTGAGAAATACAGAGAGCTCGTACTATTGCTGCCTTGTGGACAGAAGAGCAAGGAACCAGTACTGTCTCAAAGGGACTGCAAAGCAAGGAAAGAAGTTCCTATACTGGAACTAGAAATCAAGCATCAGTTTTCATTTTATATGACGGAGTTAACAGGAAAAACATCATCCATAATAGGGAAAATGAAACAACCACAAAACAAATCCAAATATTATGACCTGAACAATAACATTGGGGTTATTTCCACCTATCCAACATCTCATAGTGTTTAATAAATTCACTCTACTCTCCAAGGCACCAATGTTATATCCTCTTTGCATACAACTGAGATAGCATTAAGAGAGGGAGAAAAAAAATGACACATACTCATTCTTCCAGGAGCCATGGCAGAGGCAGAAGAGAAGGCAGGAGGAGAAAAATCTGACTCCAAGTCTCTTCTAGTAGCCTGGAGTATCTTACTATTTTGCAAACTTTTTTTTCATTATTATCAATAATTTGCTTCATAGCAAACCCAGGTGCTTCTGTCATGAACCAGAGCCCAGCGTACTGCAGCATGTAAGCACAGAATGAAAAGGCTGCACAGAACTGAAGCAGCTGAGGAATGGTTTGGTTTTTTTCTCATATTCTCAAGCTAGGAATCAAATGCCAGTCAAAAATGGCATGCTGAATATATCTACCTTTAGGCATGCGCTTAACTGTAAGTATATGAGTAATCCCAGCGGTTTCAGTTTTGGGGATTTTAATAGTTGTATGGTTTTCATAACTACAGGAAAAACCCTTTCCAACAAACTGCCAGTGTGACTCCCTGTTGTACTACACCACAATTACTGGAACATATTTGGTATTTCTCAAGAGGTTCAGATAATGAAGAATCCTCCAAATTTTCTATTAGCCCAAACTTAGGAATTCTGCATCAGGGAGTTAACAGCAGAATAGACAGTGTACATTAGGTATTGCAAAAGAAAGAGAGGCAGAAATATTTATACAATTTAAACCTTTTTTTTTAAGTAAGGTTGTTTTGAGAGCCCAGACTGCAGCCCAACCAATGCTATTGCACAAGCACACTGAGTTAAAGGTCTTATTCTCCTGTATTCCTTTATAAGAGACAACATTCATACTTTCACACCACAAAGTTTTATGGAATTGGAACAAGATTAATATTAAATAGGAAAACACAAAAAAATAGTCTCTTTTATTCATTGACGCGCTGTTGGTTTGACACTGAATCACAGACTTCTACAAAAACCCACATCATTAGTTACACTTACAAGGACATGTTTTTTAAAAGCAAGGAAAGGTACAATGTTGCGGTTGCTTTGGGGTTTTTGTTTGTTGTTTTTTCTTCTTGGCAAACAACCAATTCTTTTACTTCATGTGACTAAAAATAAGCAAATAGGGGGGAAGGGGGGGAGGGGGCGGGAAAGGACCCTTCTTACAGGGAAAGCCATCAAAATTTGCTGCATCAGAAATTATCCCAGTAAGAACACAAACAGGCACAAGGCACTGCTGCAACTCGAGAGGCCAGGCTGGCCACCAGCTTTGGGCAGCAGAAGTTTTGTCCTCCACAAAGCCACTGTGACATTATAAGCCCAGGGACGTGAGCCAGATCAGGCAGAAACTTCATGGAGTATGCTGCTATTTCAGTCAACCATAGTCAAAATTTGCCCCTAATGAAACAGAATATAATGTAGCCAAAAGAGATGGAATTTATCATACCATCTCCTGTCACCCAAGCATGGGGGACTGACCAGCCTTTGACAAAGAACTGTCTGACATTTAAGTGCCAGGATTAGCACAAGCGCCCACTTGGTGGTGCAGGCCCCATGGTGACACAGTCTATGGTGCAAGCTAAAAGCAGAATAACAAATCTCCCTTTCCCTTGAGATACATAACCTAATTTCCTAGTGGCATTATTTCTACTATGTTAGAATAGAGAAGAAAATTGCTCTCCAGCAATGCTGCCTCATGCAAGGCTGCTGCCAGCAACTTCCACCAGCACAGGAGCAGCGAAAGAAGTTGGCCAAACTCTGGTCCAGGTGCCTTCTCCCTTCCTCGCAGCAAGAGCTCTCTCCCTCTCTGCTTTGCATTCCTTTCAGAGCACAGCTGCCTGCTTGGCTGGGAGCCCCCATCCAGAGAGGGGTGAGGAGCAGCCTCCAGCCTCTGCAGGGGCACAGTACTGAGCACTCCACAGCTCCCACCTCTGCTGGGACATACGACTGTGCCAGGAACAGAGAGCACCAGGCACTTGTACAACTTGAGTCTATTCTTCCTAACTTTCGGTGAACTTCTCTGGGCTGTACTCACGGCTTCGCACCCCATGCTTCACTACGGATTTGAGCACTTGCTTCGATGGGCATCATTTCTGGGACACATTTTCAGGGGGCTCACAACCTGCCTATCAGCCCACTGCAGACACAGATGCACACCCACTTCCCACACGAGGGGCCACGGCCCAGCCTCCCCAGCTGAAGTTCTTTCCACAAAGGTTTGACCTAAAGCAAGGAACTCAGACGCTGATAAGAAGGCTTGCCCTGCCCTAACACATGCCAGACCTGTGCATGGCCAGCAGAGAGCTACAGGGTTGCTTTTCTGGTGGACTGGTAGGTGAGATCAGCCCTGAAGGAAGCTAGGCAGGCAGCAGGACAAGGATCCAGAAACAGAAAGAGAACCAACCCCGTCAGGTCTGCCCTCACCTGGAGCAGCAGCGGGCACAGCCGTGGGACTGGGTCAGGCAGCCAAGAGGCAAAAAGCAGTTTCACAGTATGAGTGTAAGGTAATGGCAACCTCAAACCAACCAGGATTCATATCCACGCTCCCTTCCAGAGCAGTGTGTTTAACATGTGCCAATTTGCAGACTGTATTTAATCCAGGGGCTGGTGTGTGTTTTTCCAACATGGCAACATCAAATCTAAAAAACCAGAAGAAAGCAAACTTGGTGGGATGTACCAATAAAAGAAAATCAAGTCAAGCCAGCAGCAGACAGTAAGGACAGAGAAGCAGATAAATTCCCTCTAATAAAGGGGCCAACTGCCTTCAGCTTCCCAAAACGAGCGGGATTACCATATCCCCTCCCTGCCAGGGCCTCAGCAGCTCCCACCATGGGCTGAGCAGTGGCTGAGGCTGGACCCTGGGCTCACTACCCAGCAGGCAGGGCCGCCTGCGCCGTCCTCCCCTGCCTGCTTCCTTCCAGGGTTGTGGTCATGTCCTCCCTAACTGCAAGGAGCAAAAGCAGCAAAGATTCAAAGGAGGAAAAACAAGTAAAGAGGTTTCAACCTGGGGAGGAAATCCTACTTGTAAGTATTCCCTGAAAGCAAAACACTCTCAAGCTTCCCAAGCTCCACAGTGGGAGAGATGCTACGGGAAGGGACACAAAGCTGCTGGCGGGATTACACTGACATTTTATTAGGCTACAGAGAGGTAGGAATCATCATGGCAGTTTCCCTGCCTGTCCCACAGTTGGGCTATTTTGCCTTGAAGCCATCATCATCTGTGCATAAACTAAAAATCAAGTTCTTGGTGGCTACCTCAAGAAATGTTTTTATTAGGTGGTTTGAGGTTTGCTAGGAGACAAGAATTTACAGCTGGCATGTGCACCACCCTCAGTGCTTGGACAAACAGACAGGGTGGAAGAGACCATGTGCAGCCAGGCAAGACACTATTCTCCCAAATAAGACCTGCAGAAACAATATTGCATTTTCTAAGGTTCATTTAAAGGGAATTTTCCGAGGGCACTCAGAGGGACAGCATAAAGAAACAATTTTGCTTCCTTTTACCTTAACACTGTGGGACAGAAAGGTTTTAGCAGCCCCTGCTCTGAAGGCAGCCAGGACCTCCAAAGCCCCTGAAGACAGCAATTTCTCTGCCTTTTTGTTTGCTCAAGTTTTGCACCACATTGGCTTTGCTCACGCCAATCAGACAGCAGCAGGTTTTAAGCCACTAGTCTGATGTCTTCAGCTGTGCCACTGACTGCTACGACAGACAGAACATTTCTTGGATGGCCATGTGTGGGGATACAAAAACCTCATTTACAACTTGGCATCTCAAGGAGGACAGGGTGGTACAGCAGCAGGTGACAAATTAAAAGCTCATTTTTCTATGCACTTTCTTTGGAGGCACATTTCGAATACAGACCCACTGGCAAGGAGGAAAATCATAGTTTGGATACCTCTTTATGAAAATATGCGTTTTGTCTTTGGGAGAATTCCTGGTGCATGTCAGAGCAGCCAGCAAACCCCATTTGTGAGTGCTCTGCCTGCATAACACCAACAGCCCCACCACCAACGCAGCCTCTTCCTGCCAATTGCAGGGGGTTTGTGCCCCCAGGCCCCTGAGCAGCAGCTCCTGCAGCAGCCAGGGACAGGCAGCCGTGCAGCCTGGCAGCTCCGCAGGCAGGGCCGGCAGCTGCCCCTGCACAGCACCCTCGGGGCACTGCGACTCAGCCCTACCAGCCCCTGCCAAGCAGCTCTCAGGGGTGGGTTCTTTCAGACCCTCACCTTTAAGTTCAGGCTTATTCTTGAATTTACTTACATCGAGAAGAATGAAAAAAGAAGCTCTCAGTTAAGGGTTTATTTGAGACCAAAAATAGTAATCAAAATAAATCAAATGGGAGTTCTAAATCAAATCTCACTTATCTGTTATTTAGCTGGAAAGAAATTAGGAAAGAAAACACCCTTGAAATGATAGGAATCAGGTCAGTGGACATGACTTAAAACAAGATCCAAAGACAAGCACTCCGTTTCATTATAAAATGGCTCATAATGCATTGTACCATACTCTTCAAGTATGCTCAGAATCAGACCAAAGTACTTCCTTATCTTTAAAAAAAAGGAAAAAAAATCTTTGAGGCAATGACTTTGGCATCCAGAGTTGCCTACTATATTCTCCACAAAGTATCCATGCCAGAAACACAGCATCTTTTTCTATATAGGTCTAGTATAAATATAAATAAAGTGCAATAACACAGCCCTCCTTCTCTGCTTCCCCATCCCAGTATTTTCAACACTCTGCCACATCCCACATGCCCTCTGGGGGAACAGCCTGGTCAGTAAAAGCAAAGAAATGATGAAGGGCAAGGCATGCCATTTTCCTAGAAATAAAGGAGGCCGTGAGCAAATTACCCAACTGAAATGCATCCACAGAATTCAACAATAAATTATACAAGAGTTTGGCATTACTGTGTAATCCAGTATCTCTTTATTCATGTGAGTAATCTAATGAAGCAACAGAAATATGAGTAATAGCTTGAATAAGTAAATTAAAACAAAGCTACATTTACCTATCAAGCAAAATAGCCAGAATGCTGCTGCTTTTTTCAGTTCAGCAGGCAGGCTTGTTCATCAGAAAAACTTCCTTGCATTTTGCAACCATGTTAGTTGGACCAACAAAAGATATTACCTATTCCTCTAAGCTTTCTCTTTCACTTACACGTGAATACACATCACATACTATATGTACTTGTGTGTATTCACATAGTAAGTATTGAAAGCTCACTTTTTCCAGTTACCAACCTGATGTTCTTTTCCCTGCAAAACCCTGAACAATTGTGAGTCCTCACAAGCCAAGTTCAGATACTGCCATGATCCTAAAATAGTTGAAACACCAAGAACTGATGATTGCAATCACACTTATCCTCCAATGTTTCTATATGAAACAGACAATAACTATATACCACAACAAATGCACTCCTCCGGGCAGGAAAGTGCTGTCACCGTCTAGTAAACCAGAAAAGCTATTTTGTTTAGGTCATTTGCACATCTAGTGGGTTTTTTTCTGCTTATGCATAATCACACACTTTTCCATGGAGCTGGAGTCACTTTTTAGATCTGTTCCTTCTCTGTCTTTAGATTTAAACTTACAAATAATATAGATACAGCTCCAGGTAAGTCAACCTCTGTGCCAAAGCTTTGCACCTAATTATCAAGCACCCTCCCATACTCAAATGGCAGCAACAGATTTCCTACTTTCCCTATTTTATTTCCCTTTCTTTTTAGCATTTCTACTTCCCAAAGTATGAAGTTCAGCCTTCTACTATGTTTTTTCTTTACCTCCTTTTAGTTTTCCATTTTTTCAGCCAGGAAATGGAAACAATACAGTCATTTCTCTCATATAAATCTATACTTGCTTACAGTGACAGGTGTTAAACACAACCCAGGTCTCTTGGGTTTCCCTAGTGCCATCCAGGAGCTCCCACAGCCCTGCTGCATCTTCTGCACCTTGAACCTTCCCAGCTCTCCCCTGGAAATCCTCCCAGCAGCAATCTCAGAGTCAGCAGAAGGAGCAAGAGACACTCTCCCCAGCATTAAAGTGAATGACTATTCCCATCAAATATCTTTGCTGCTCCTGCTCCTTCAATTGCAGTGCAAGGAATGAGACTAAAATCCAATCCCCATCAAGGCCTGAAAGAAACACTACCACAAAAAACAAGACAGAGCCTTCACCCTACAGCTGATAAAAGCTTACTCACAGTCTTCCAACACAAACCTCAATTAACAGAGCTACTCAGAGAGCGCAGACTTACACTTAAACATACAACTTAGCTCCAATTGCTGTCAAGGGGGGAAAAACATGTGCTCACACTAAAGACAACAAAAACAAATGTACACCCAACAAAACCACCACCTCTACATTGCACCACTCCCTTTTTAAAGCACATGGCAAGTCTGTCTTCATTAACATTCTCCTCATTACCACTCAGCTGCCCACCAGCAAGCCAGTTCAAGCAATCAGCAGGTGGATGCTTGGCTAACGTGCCTCAGTAGTAACCCAGAAAAACATCACCTCAGCCAGTGAGGACCATCAAGAAATGAACAGAGTTGCAAATTTAAGTACCCGTCCTGGTGAAGGGACCCTCACCCCAGTCTCTAAATTACCTGTAGGCAAATACTACATAAACCCAGTAACAGCTTTTGTGAGTCCAACCGATTGAGTGGTTAAACTTGTACAGTCAGCAGGCAACCAAGAGAGGCATATATTTTAATGGTAGATGTGGAAACAAAGGAATTTTGATTAGCCTTGGGACTGGAGGGGGTAAAAACACTGGTTTAGGATTTTCCCAGGATATGCATATTAAGAACTTGTCTTTTTGCCCTTTGTGTAATTTTTTTAATATTTGGAAAGCAGAATTAGGCCACATTTGACCAAACCTCCAGAGCCTAGCAGGAGCCAACAGAGACCGGAGTACAGCGACTTGTTAATTCTTGTACTTTTACTCATAACAGGATTTTGCCAGTGAGCAATGCAATTTCTGCAGTGCTATCAGAGGCTTAAACAAACTGTTTCTCTACAAGCAGGGATCTTTCCATCTGCTTCGCTTTAAAATCTGAAGGCATTGTTTACGTTCTCTAATATGAACTAGAAATAACTTCTGTGTAAAGAAACTCCAACTGTTACACTTCTGAAGCAGCCTTCGTTATCAGTGCCAGACTCAAGGAGAACATGACTGCGGGTGATGCCACAAAGAGAGACGAGATCAACCCTACTAGAAATTGCCCAGGAGAACACACAGGTAGGGTGGGTTTAAATGAGATCACGACTGAGATTATTTCACCTCCAGCATACCCAAGTGAGCCCTTCAGGTCTCCTGAGTGGCCTCTATCCAGCAAAGGAAACACTTCTCTGCCACAAAGGCTGCCTTACATTTGTACTTGCCATGCGGCTGCAGTAGCAATAAGTCCTTTACTGTTTGTTCAGCTCTTGAAAGTCCTGTAAAGCATTCACCATTCACCTGTCACACTGCACAAACTGAGCCCTTTGAAATGAAAATCTAAAAGTAAATGTGGTAGTGAAGGACTGCTGCTGCAACAAGAAGCGAGCCCGACACCAGCGCAAGCCTTCAGGCAGGTAATTCACTTCAACACGAGACCAACGAACAACAGTATGTTTTATTTAATTAGGATGAACAGAAGAGATAAACCTCACAGCAGGGCGGGTAATGCCAACATTTCAAAAATAATTCATGCCCAGGTAACAAAAGGGCAAATTTCAATTACATAAAATAGCGCAAAAGTTGACTTAATTCATCCAAAGGGGAAGAGGGAAAAAAATTAATAATTGTACTGCATATGATTAACAAGTGGCATTTACAAGCTCTACAAATTGGTCTTTCTGTTGCCTAATCTGTAGCTAGGAAGGAAAAGGTTTTCTTTCTAAGCAAGTGCAAACAATATAATGAAGGTGCTTATGGCTAGATTCAGATGGGTATTGCAGTGCTACCCAAAGTGAGTCGTTCTGTGGAAAGCTAATGCCATGCACCAACCCACGGTACCGCACGGAGATCTGTGAGCCCGGTCCAAATGGCAGCACCCACTGTCCAACACCATTGGCTCCCTTTGTTTACATTTCTGAAAACAAGCCATTGCAAGAGGTCGAAGCCTGAGCCTTCTGTAGCTAGAAATGTCACAAGAGACCTTTAGTCCCTGCACATCCTTCTGCTCCCCAGAATAATGTGACTCCAATAAGCCACCATAATTCACTGCTGTGCACATATATACACATCTAGGTGTTGTCAAGAAGATGTAGTACTTAAAGCTCACATCACCTTATTTGTCTAAGAGAAAAAGAAACTAGCTTCTCTCCATTTACTAATGGACATCGGGAAAGAAAATGCATGAGAATTTACTTCTGGGCTCCAAAAGTATGGAATAAATGCACACAGAGCTCCGAGCTGATCCTCACTTGGCTCCAGCTCCCAGCCACGCTCCCAGAGTCCGTGTCCACCAACGCACGCACCAAAGCCAGGCCCTCCCCTCCACCACCATTTGTCAGTCAAGATTTAGCAGGAGTCTCTAACAGGTTTCATATTAGTAGTATTTCATTTCTCCGGCACATTTTCTAGGATACAAGGGAATATAATAGCCACGCTTTTTCAGAGACATTTACAGAGAACATTGATGGAGTGATGAGGACCTGATATAGGCATTTTATAAGACAGTTCAATTATTATGGGTAATTGATAATCTTTTGTGTAAGAGAATGTTATAATACGTATGACGCATGACACTGGGAGATTATTTCTTTTTCAAAAAAAATGTGGCTTGCATTTTTCAAATGCTGTAACCATCTAAAACTGATTTCACAAATTAGAATTGAAAAGCAAGAAAAATTCAATAAAAACAGCCAAGTAAACAATTGCAAGAGCACTTATCAAATAGAAATAAATATTAACTCTACAGTATGAGAAAGTCTCATCATTCACAAAGCCAGCAGGTGAGGTAGGGTTTTTAAAACATTTACTGTAGTAATTGATCACTGGGTACCACCTCAAGCATTCAATTTAGTTAATTTAACCAAGCTTAAACCACTTACCCACATTTAACCTAAAAGTTGATTTGGCACCAAACAATAGATAAAACCAAGCCAAAGCCACATCTACGATAAGACAATCTGTATTTACACAAGCTTAACGCATCTACAAAACATCATTTTTATATCCAATTCAGAGGATGGCATGAACATCTGCTTTCACTTCAAGACATTAATTTTCAATTATTGAAGAAAAACAAAATAAATCCTGACAAATTACTGGTAACTGTAGAATCTTTTGTTACTCTATTAGTTTATAATAGTAATTTAGAAATCCTACAATTAACGTCCTACAAGCGGTCTCTGATTATTTTTTTTTGCATGTGTCATCTGAAGCAATTCAGCAGTGAATGATGTTCTTTAACTTGCACTGATTGTACACAAGTATTATTGAAGGAAAAACATAGGAAGAATTCTCCAAGAGCTGTACAACGGTAGTTGTTCTTCTTCAATGGCTTTAGACATAGCATCACGAAAAATATGAGATTTCTATTTTCTTCCCATTTATATTTAAACGTTTTGTGTTACCTTTTCCACTCTTCAATTTTTGGCCGCATTTATTCATTATATTCACTGAGACCAATGGGAACAGGCCGCAATTAAAAGGTGTTTGCACACAGGCAGGAGTTTCAATCGTAAAACCAGTTAAATACCACCCAGATCCCGTCCAGGAGAGCATACCAGAGGGAGAGAAAGGCAGGAAAATGGGACTTGTGAGTTCAGAGGAGAACGCTGCTAGGCTTGTAGCAAAATACACAGGCAAAAATTAAAAACTGCAGGCTAATCCCTGAAGGCAGTGCTCGGAATACTGCATGGATTCAAACGCTCTCAGGGCACCAGCCCCACAATGAAACACCAACATCTCCAATTATTCCTAATCCCCCAAAAGCTACACTTGATAAAGAACAATCAAGAGCATAATCTTATTTGATATGAGTTTTATCAATTTTAGCTGCTGCTTTCACTGTATCAATAAAATTCCACCGAAACTTGAATGAACTGTAAAATTAAAGGATAATCACACAAGTCTCTTGTATTTGGCAATTATGATTATACTTGTCAAAATTTAATTTGTAGAATGTACTGTTCCAGTACCTTCAGGTTCTTCTTTATCAACTGGGAAAAAAGGAAAATTATATCTTTAAGACAAGTATGAAAGACATTGTTACTTCCACAGTCAACTCTGTAACTGAGCTCCGACATTGTATAATTGACTTTGCAAGCAGAACAACAGCAATATAACAAAGAAAATGTCAGTGTTTTCACAGCGCTAATCTATAGCACTAGGAGGGCCTCCTGCTGTCAGCCAGAGCTGACAATACAATAGCTTTCAAAGGGATATTACCATCATGCTTTTATTCTTGACATCAATCAAGACAAAGAGAATCCTTTTCACAAGACATTCAAAATCAAACCTTTGTATGAGCAGATAGGTAAAACAGCATTCCTTTAAAGAAGATCATTCATAGCAATCAACTAATTGGAACGCAGCAAATGGTTGAAGTATTTTTATTTACTCTGCAGATAACGAAGTAATGAGCAACCCCCCTTTTCTCTTCTTGACTGACACAAATGAGGCAGGTAGGGTGTGAATCAAAAGTTTCTATCAGCATTTTTCGCCAACAGAAAGCAAAAAAAATGACAGCAATTCTGCAACTTCAAGTAGGATAACAAATCTAGAGTTAATTAGTGCATTCTTTTGCAAAACAGTTTGATTACCGACTAGCACATTTATGCACAAAATACCCCCACAAGCTGACAGCAATTTGCAGAACTGTCAAATTCAGCAGCCAAAGTGCATCTGATGCTTAAAACCTTGTGCCAATGCGAGCCCAGTCCCACAATTGGCAGTCCAGTAATGCCTCAATTCCCATTACATGGGACTGGAGACCCACGGGTTGCTGTTACCCGCATCTCAGCGCTTCCAGAACCACCCCCAGGCATGAGAAGCTGCACTTTGACCGAGGGGAAGGAGGAAGACCTGCCCTCCTCAGCCCCCTGAGTGGACTGGGTTCCCCCTGCTCCCCGCAGCAGCCAGCACCAAACCAACTTGTAAGGACACCGGTGTTAATCTCAGTGCCCAGCAGCTGTAATGGGGGACAAGACCGAGCGTTTTGACAAGACAGCTGCGTTATGTGCTGGGGTTCAGGTCCACGTGCTTTTAACAACACTGAGTAAGGTATAACTCTTCCTTACAGAGAACTGGAAAAGCTTTCAGCAGTTGAGGTTCCTGGCAACAGGGCAAGAGTCCATGCTGAGGAAAATTACTTTCATGGGCTTCATCTGTGATGTGAAGTAAAGCTTCAGAAAGTATTTTACTCCATCACTGCTACCACCACACTGTCCCCTAAGTGTTTATTTTGTAAACCAGCAAAGACTCAATACTCACACTTTTATTCCCTTCTCATTGATGTGAAATCACCTTCCTTTAAGCCAACATTGTCCCCAGCCACCCAGCTATAAGGTCAGTATCTTCAAGTTAGCACAAACTAATGGTCAAAACAAATCAGTGAATTGTATTGCAAATCATAAATCCCATGTCAGGGGAAGCCCAGGGCTACTGCTGGAGTTACAGCTGCAGGAATTACTGTAAGTTTTTGCCAGGCTGAACCTGAGACCTGATCATACAGCACAGGGGCCACCTGACCTGCAGCTGTGCTGGCATCCACTTCGGTTTGCTATCACTTCATTTTCAATAACATGCATCTAAGACTTGTCAACATTCGATACTTCTGTCAAAGTCAATCACTTCTTTAAAGTCAGCATCGCTCCCACTTAAAGTGCAGGCAACTTGCTTTTTGCATGCAGAATAATCCCTTTCATCACAGGCACAGACTGATCCTATTTTAGTGCATAATCTTTCTGAATGAAAAAGGATGCACAAATCTCATAGTGGTTAATAAATAGCAAAGCGGCTATACAAAGTGAAATAAAAGATGGAAAAGAGAAAAATGTTAAATTATTTCAAGTCCTAAATGCCATACATATATCCACGTAATTTATGCTTGTTTTCTTCCCGGTTGAATTGGGAAACCTATGACCTCAGAGTGCCTTTATTTATTACATCTCAATTATTTCCATGGAAACGTGTACTGTGGCAATCTACTGGGTTGCCAGCTCCCTAGACCACAAAATGTATAGAACAGACTTTTTACAAGTAGAAGATATGGGTAAATAGAAAGAAATGAAGAATTTCTTTATCCTACATGCACATTTGAGCTGCCTCCTATTACCCAGAATTTCACCCAGATTCAGCTCATTCTTAGACTCCCCATTAGGCAGCTCAAGCTAAGATCAGTAATTTACATCCAGTTTATGCTGAAGCTGGAAACAACATTTTTTCGTGCCTAGAGACCTCAGAAATATTTAGAATCTTTAAAAACTGGGCTTCACCCAGCTCACTGCTGCAAAGACAGACCTTCTAGATATTTCTGCATTACAGGGATAGTATTTCTCAGCTATGACTTGCCAGTAAGCTACCTGCTTTAATTCATAAAAGTGATCATGTAAATAGCGATAAGTTCTATATCAGAATTGGAGTCAAAATTTCATTATAAAGTATCAACCACTTGCAAGAGATAGTGCTGCATAAAAGTAATGAGGAAGAAAACAAAAGAGTAATGAATGGTCAATATCTAACACTGTATGTCACAAGATGTCAAGGTTTACTAACTGAGCTTCTAGAGCAAACACTGTTTGCACTGGCATAGAACTATTTCCTGAATGCTAAATGTGACAGTTTAGCACAGGAAAACATTTTAAACTCCAGAGGCCTGGCCACTAAATGTGATCCCCTCATCTGAGAGAAGTCATGACCCAAGGCCTGCTCCACTGTTCTCAAACTGTGATTCTTTTAGTTTCAAACAATGTATTTCAGAGCATCCCCTAGAAATAGCTCTATCTCTGCACTTTCTTCTGCCCAGAGACTGTAACATTCATCTACCAATTACTGAAGTAGCTCCTTTAGCAGATTGTCCGGGATTGCGGAGGGTCACGATGCCACGCTACAACCCTGCCCCACAGCACAATGCTAAGAGGTGCTCTTAGATTGGGGGAAAATGATTAAGGGGGCTGTACAAAGATGAGGGACCGACTTCACAAAAACTTGATAAACATTTGGAGCACATACAACTTACATTGCAATCATCTATTAAATAATGGATATTTCACAAATAATGTAAAATGGCCCTGGATGGGGTTTCAATTTGCTATTTAGCTAGTCGATTAACTGCACGCTAATTTTGTCCACTCACGAGTCATTTAATTACAAAAGCTTTGGACTTTTTGTTTCATCTTCTGGGCATCCAAAGTTCTGATCCTTTTGTGCTTCTGCAACAAAGCCTCCGGTCCACTGAGTTTGCGACTTCTGCTTTGTGCAGAGGACAATAAAACCTTCCCCAGCATCAGCTAACCTCCTCGTGGCTGGGAGCGAAAGGCTTCGGGAATCACGCTTTCTCTCTCGCACCCCTTCTAAAAGTCAAAAAGCTGGCAGGGCGTGCAGTACGGCGCGGGGCTGGTCCCGGCCCTCCCTTTACGTTTCTCCAGCAGCTGTTTTCTCATGGAGGTAAACAGGAGATTTTAAACGCCGCTTCGTTGGGCATGGAGAAGAATACGAGTAGTTTAATGTCTAACCTTCACTCATAAAGCCGTTACTAAATTTGGCCATTGTTTCTTCAAGCTCAAGCAAATTCTCAACCCCTAACTATCAAATCGGGTTTCATTCTCCCCTTCTTCCACCACCCTTGCGCGCATTGGACAGAAGGAGCAAACAGACGGCGCTACTATTCCCAATCATAAAGGAACATTAATTTCGGGCTAACCGGCTAAAACACGNCTTCTCTTCCTCTCCCTGCCCTCTCTCTCGCCCCCCCCGCCCCCCGCACCTCCAAACTTTGCGAGGCGAAGCGGCAGCAGCGGGATCGATTATTTGATTTTCTCACTTCTNCTCAAGCAAATTCTCAACCCCTAACTATCAAATCGGGTTTCATTCTCCCCTTCTTCCACCACCCTTGCGCGCATTGGACAGAAGGAGCAAACAGACGGCGCTACTATTCCCAATCATAAAGGAACATTAATTTCGGGCTAACCGGCTAAAACACGAGAGAGCTCATTCCTCCCTTCCCCGGCCCGCCGATGCGCCACCGCACCCGAGCATCACCGCGAAACTTTCCTCCCTCCCCGCCTCAACGATGCCCCCGGATTCTTTCATCAATTATCGCGACACGCGTCGCCGGCGCGCCTGGGCCGGCGCCGCGGTACCCAGGCAGCCCCGGNAAAAAAAAGAAGAAAGAAAGAAAGAAAAAAGAAAAATCGCGGGCGCAACAGTTGCAATATTTTTTTTTTCCTTCTTGGTTTTTTCTCTTTTTTTTTGTTGCTTGGGTTTTGGGGGTTTTGGGTTTTTTTTGTTCCTTCCTTCCCTCCCCCTCCCCTTGGATGTGCAAATTCTACCGACGCAAAGCGAGCCTGGCCCGCGCCCCCACCCGCCTTTTTGTTCTCGTTAAAGTTTGCAGGCGCCCTGCGGCTCAGTCCGGCTCGCACTNCCGCGCTCGCCGCCGCCTTCCCCTGCACGCACGCACTTCGCGGAACAAGGTAAGTGCTTCTTTGCATCGATGCCGGGGCCGCTAGCTGCCTCCATGGGTTATTCGCTGGAAGGTGGCACCGCTCCTGCCTTCATTGCTGCCGCTGCTGCCGCTGCTGCCCTGCGTTTTTCT
>WBMY01007377.1:998336-1081599 GCA_013397315.1 Donacobius atricapilla | reverse complement strand
CTGAGCCCGCAGCCGGGCCCGCAGGGCACAGCCCCACCAGGCGGGCCGGGCCGGGCCGGGCCGGGCCGCCCTGCCCTCCCCTGCACCGGCGCGGGGGCGCTGAAATCCCCCCGAGCGCAAGGGGCTCCGCGGCCGCGGGAAAAGGCGCGGGCGATTTTGAACGCGCGTACACACACACACACACACACCCCTCCTCCTCCTCCCAGGAATGCCCACGGGCCAGGCCCTCCCCAGGGGGCCCTGCCTTGCAGTCAACACTCATCAACAGTCCAGGGTCCCCCAGGGGTCTGACCAAAGTGTTGCACAGCCTGCAAGGCCCTGGAAGAGAAACAGGGCAGCTTGTGGAAGCAAGGAATGGAGGAGCTGCCCTGGCCCAGCTCCGCCTCCCCTGCCAGCAGCAGGGCAGAGGCAGCCCTCAAACCCCAAAGCTGCCCCTGCAAAGGGCAAATACCTGCAGCCAGCTGGGACAGACGTGGCACAGCCTGAACACACTCCAGTAGTGCCTCCAGAGGTGGCAAAGGGACAAACACCAAGCAAAACTCACCNTCTGATCCCGTAGGGAGCCCCGCGCAGCCTGCGCCGATCAGACGGAGAGAGAGCCAACAGCACCGAGCCATGGACGGCCCGGGAAATACAGCGGCCGCCCGCAAAACGCGGACCGCCGCCGCGGAGCNACACACACACACACACCCCTCCGCTGCCTGCTTGTGCAGAGCCGGGACGGAGAGTTACCTCACTCTGCCTCCCCCAAGGCGTTATATTTAGCAGCACCTGGAGTCGCCCGCGCCTCTCCACTGGGAAGGCAGCTTCTAGAAAAATCTGAACTTGTCATCTCACAGAGCGCTGGGTGCCAAGTTATGAATGAAACTACTCAAGATAAACACTCCCTCAGTTTCCTCTCCCATTTAGCCAGGGTTGGTTCATTTCACGGCGCCTTTACTGCTGTGTAAGAACAAGGTGCATCCAGCGCTTCACTGTGCCCCAAGCAGCGCGTGAGGAGTTGTGTCTCCAAGCATCCTGAGCCATCACGAGAAGCCAGTTGTATATCTGGACATCATAAGAGAAGCTGTCCTGAATGAAAGGAATGGGTTTTGCTAAGAGCCTTGAAAAGAGCCCTGTCAGAGGAAGGTGCTGAAGCCAGACCCCAGAGCCGTGGTGAGGACCAGCGCTCTGCCCAGCCTGCGGGCTCCCATCAAGAGGGGGTGCAGGGGGCTGGATACAGGCACTGCTTTCTTGCTAGCAAGCTCCATCTGGAAAACATCTTCCTTTTTTCTTTTTTCCCCACACCAAAAGAAAGCCAAGCAACTCAGGAATGAGTTTGTCATTTAATCGAGTGAGTTCAGTATAGAGCTGTAAAGATTTTTCTTAGTGCAGCATCACATTTGAATAGATGTTTGGTGCTGATTTTCTGTTTTCTTAAGGTTTGACAGAAACTACTGGGTTTATTAATGCCATATTAAAGGCTTACAGTTCCCTCCTACTGTGTGATTCCAGATTACCACCACAGACTGGACATACAGTAAAAAATGTTTCCAGTAACATCAAGGTTTACTTCCTCCACCCTACTGCAGCAAGTAGCAAACTGGGGGTTCAAAAAGGCATCCTGGAACAAGGATGGATTGCTAAAGGGCCCGTGGCCCCAGTTCTGATTCCAATAAAAATGGGGATAACTCTAGTTGACACAGATTCACCACTATAAAAGCCAATGTGGTAGCACTTTCTGTAAAGAAATAAGGAAGGTTGACAAGGAGAAAAAAATGTTGCAATACAGATATACTGAAAAACACACAATCATGGTGAATTTGGTCAGCGTGACCCTAAATTCATACCCATTCAGCATCAGAGTTGGATCAGGAACTGAATTACTTCTGTATCCTTGTCTTATTGGAGAGGCTTAATCCCCAGGCTATCAACTTGTTTCTGTTCTCTCACTGGCCCAATGAATATTTAATTATTCTTACAAAGCAGAACAGCTTCAGCAGGACAGATTCTCATCCCAGAATGTGCTGGCGGTTGGGCACTCTCAGAGGAGTTCAGAGACCCAAATTCAAATCCCCGTGCAATCAAGCAAAGAGGGGATTTCAATCTTAGTTTTACACATTCCACTTGGCAAGTAATTCCCAAGCCCCATTGCCACCCCAAGCCCCTCTGCCATCCAGCCCTCTGTTCCCACATTTTCTACATTTTTTAAAAAATAAATCACACAATTAAAATGAACCAACTTTTCTGCAATTCTTAAATGCACCAGGATATCTATAATTTTTTTTTTTTTACCTTTTCTGTTGCCAGAGAGTCAGTGAGAAGGTTATTGGTTATTTGCAAGGCCCTACCTGGTTCAGAGCAAGGTGAGGAGCCCTGGTCTGAGCATCCCCAGCCCCTCCCATGAAAGTAGTTCAAGTTCACTCCTACAGCTGTTGCAAAAGCAGCAGCACCCTTAAAACCACTGCCTTCCATGGTGGCACCTGTAGAGAAATACCCAGTTTATAGCTAAAGAAAGCAGGAAGGTAGGTTTGACAGAAAAAAAGTGAATTACATACATAAATCTGTCCTTAAATGTACCACACACATATATAATTATTAATTCACCCCTCTCTGTTATCTTCAAACCTAGCAATACACAGATTTCCTCCAGGCCCTGCTCTGTAACTACATCTCTGCTCCACAGAGTTTTCCAACATGCTCCTAAAATGCTTTGCTCTGTTGTCACAACACATCATTTTTGCGTCTCCTCCAGATACATGTACATGGAGTTTATGTGGTCCCACAGCCACTCTTGAGCAAAGAAAACCCCATAACCCTGCTGGGCCCCCCAGAGAAATGCAGACTTCACCCATCTAGGCTCTCTTCCCAACACCAGAACTTAAACTCATATTGTCATTAAAATAGATACATTCCAAGAGCTCTAATAACAAAGCAAGACTTCACAGGCTTTATTAAAATATTTAAGGCAAGTGACACCAGCCTGTGTGCTAATTTAATAAAAATACATTTAATAATTTAATTTAATTATGGTAATTTAAGAATGCAATAAAAATATATTTTGAATCCCTTATCAATCTTGTTCCCTCACAGATGCTTTTTCTTTTTATTCTGGGGAATTTTAATAAAAGCACAAAGCCAAGACTGCCGGAGTGCAGAGCTGTTCTCTCCGGGAGAGAACCAAGAGCCCTCCTGCAGCTCCGAATGACGTCCATGTCTCATCAGGTCGCTGGGACAATTCGGATGCCGGATCTCTGCTTGTAACCCCTTTTGGGAATGTCATTGTTCTATATTATGCATGACACAGATCCTATACTATACACAACGCAGCTGCTGGTGAGGGGGAACCAGTTGTGAGACGCAGAGGAGCCCCCTGAGCTCAGCATGGCCGGGCTGGAAACAGGATTTGCTGGTGGGGGCATCCGCCACCTCCTCCATCAGATCTGCCATGCAAGCCCCACGAGGCTGACACGGAGGCACCGGGCCCCGATCTGCAGGGACGTGGTGGTCCCGGCCCTGCCCTCACTGCCACGCTTCTCCTCAAAGACACCAGTGCTGGTTTCAATGTGCTCCTTTTCGGGCAAAACAGATACACTTGCTTTTCATGCCAGCTAACTCAAGACGTTGATTTCATTTTGCTCTGCTCTCTTCTGCCACGTGCATGCACAGTGAGCATAGCTTTTAAAGATTGATGACTTTCAGGAAGATCCTATCCACAACAATAGTGACATCTGAGATAGTCCCACCCTGGCAGCCTTATAGGAAACTGATTGGTCTTTTTCTGGAAAATGCAGGTGGGACTACTAGCCTCTCTATAGTTATAGATTTATTTGCCTTCAATACTTAGAGCAGACCCATATACATTTCTAAATATAGAGAATGATTTTGAAAGTGTTTCAGAATCAGTTTGCAATCACAAGTTACATAAAAATGGCACAGTTGTGTAAGGGAAAAATACAAACTTCACGAAAGGGATGTTAAATAAGGACTATTGGAGTTAGGCACCCAATGAATCAGGAGTGCTTTGAGAAAGCCAGCCTCAGCAAGGATTTAAACTTTCTAAAATCAAAAAGAGGAGTATCTTCAACACATAGAAAGACTGAGAGGATGATCACCCAATACCAGGCAGCAGAGGGAAGATCACCATAACTGTAGAGCAGCCAGTAAGAGTCAACCTATAAATATATGATGGGTATAGACCTAATTAGGAGATGCTGCATAGTATCTAAGAAATGTGGCAAAAGGCTCATGCCCCAGAAAAAGCCGTACTGCACAATCTGATCAGAGAGTGCAGCTAAAAAGACCAGGCAAAATGGGAACTGAGCAGTGCCAAGACCTGGTATCCAAGGCGCAGGTACCCTCACCAGCCCTCAGCATGGCAGGAGCTGCTCTGGCTCAGGTTTGACAGAGGTGGGCGAACACCTGAGCTCTCCGGATGAGCAAAGGAATACAGGCACGTGCAGAAAACTATTAAAGGACTAGATTATTTCTTAAAAGAGATAATGTTTTCAAAGCACACAGCACAATGCAATCATTCAGCAGAGAGTCAAATGTCACAGTGGATACAGCTGCAAGACAGTGTCTCTCTTTATTTACAGTAAAATATGTCAAATAAGGAACACAAAGGCAGCGTCGGGATAAACATGGGGCTGGAGCACACAAAGGCAGGCGGCATCCGCAGCACATCAGGCAACCTGAATAAAAGCCCCGACTACAATACCAGCCCAGTTTCTATGGTGCTCTTGAGTCAAAGCCTCCAAACACTTTACATAAATAAATAACTGGCATCCCACATTTTAGTCATAAGCAAGGACAGACATAGCCTTAAATTTGGGCTACAGAGCAGCAGAAAGTAGAGGTGCTCCAGAGGGAGGATGTGCACAGAAAGGAAAGGCTTCACGTGAAGAATCGGCGGTGTGTCTGCAGGCAGCAGCCAGAGCGCCTGAGTTTACACTTGGGGAAGTTACAGTGAAAAGGGACTGAGATGTTATCAAGGGCATTGAAAAGCAAAGGGGAAGTTTCACTGTGAAACACATTTTAGTACGAACAGGATTAGGAGCCTGTTTCATGTGCACATGCCGTGTGCACCAATATTAGTATTCATACATCTCTAATAAGCACAGTTATTTTAAATTCTTTTTCACTTGTGTATGGCTCTTACTTCTATCAGTTGTTTTTTTGTGGGGTTTTTTTGTTTTGTTTTGTTTCTGGGGGTTTTTTTTGGGGTTTTGTGTTTGGTTTTTTTTTTTAGTTAAAGAAGGTACAATAGTCTGAAATCAAGATAGAGTATGTGGTGCTGTTTGTGTCATTTTTTTTAAAATACTATTGTAGACTGGAGCTGAATTATAGCTCAAATATCACAAAATACCCATCTGTAGACGAATCACATACACACACCCTTCCACAGTTACAGTAAAAGCCATTACTGATAATAGTGCTAAAGGCATAGATCATGAAATGCCCTACAATTACAAGCAGGTATTCCACAGCTGATCAAGCAAAGTATTCACTTTTGGCCTCTGGTCCTATTAGGTGAGGGAGTCAGGCAGAGGATCAGCACTTCATGACAAAACCACCTTTAGCACAAAGAATTTTCCAGGATCTACATCTGCCTTTTAAATATTCCTGTAATGATAACTTCCAGCATTATAATGTTACTTAATAACATACGATGTTTGGTATAAAGAAGTATCATGTTTCCATATTTTTATCACAGCTCGGAGAAAAGTCTCTCTCTGAGATCCACATATTTTCTGTGTTCTTTCCATTCCTGGTGGTCGTGGCTCTGTGCTGCTTCTCGAAGGACATAAAGAATTAAAAAGACATGATTCATTTGGATTAGTTAAAGGTGGGTGAAGCCCTGGTGGCGGAAGGTGCTCGGAGGCTCTGGGGTGAGCTGCCCAGCGGAGGTGTGTTACAGGCTCTCCAGCGCGGCCTCTCTTCCTCACCCTCTCGCTGATGTCGCCTCAGCTCTGCGAGCTCCGACAAGGCTTTTCTGCAATGAGGATGGGTCACTGCACCTCTTTCCCCATGAGAGTAGTTCACGGTGCCCACTGAGACCCTTTCTTACCAGGGTTGCGATCAAAGAGCTCATTCACTTTACCGGGCTTTGTTACTCGGGTGGGAGCTCCCCTTGTACTCAACCGGCATCTTCACTGCTCTCTGGCCAGCGGCGGTGGCAAAAGCCACGATATAGGATTTATCATTTTATTCACATTTTTGCCCGCATTGCTGACTCGGATGATGTTGAGATACGGAGAACGAATGACAAGCGAAAAAGCCGGAGGAGAGGAAAGGCACAGCAAGGGCAGCACCCGGAGCTCAGCAAGGGGCTCCAGGAGCTCCAGGGCAAAGCATGGCAGCAGCCTTCAAAGCTGTTCCTTCTCCACCAGTACAAAGCTATTTAAGTGCACTCTTTAAGTTGAATGCCGTGTACTTTTACATAACTGAAGGAGAACAAATACCCCATTAGCAGATAATTAGCACTTGGACTCCGAGTACTTGTTTAAGGTATCGACCTTCAGCATTAGGAGTGATTCATGTCCCCCATATATTCAGGCATCCTTGTTTCTTTTTTTGACTAGAAATTTCCGTGCCATGTATCTATGTGATGTTTATGAGATGCTCAGAATTACACTCCAGAGACAGAAGATTTCTCTACCTAGAGAAAAGCTTTAGCAATGTTAATAACTAATAGTGGACACATCACTTTTCCTTCCACCTTATAGTCAAAAAGCCCCATCCACACTAGTCTGGGATCATCTCTCGAGGTGGATGGTGGATTTTCTCAGCCATTAAGCCCGGTTCCAGTAGGAGTTAGGAAGTGCTGTGAGGCCTCGGGGCAAACTCCCCCCGAGAACTGGACCTGGCGGCACCCACACCATGGAAACTCAAAATGGGGTATCAAAGGCTGCCAGACACAACCAGGCAGCTGCCGTCTGCACCGGCTCCTATCAGAAGATGCAGAGCAACCCATCACCAGGGTTTGGACTCCATTTTACACGAGTAGGCACAGCTCGTCTAAGAATTCCTACACTTCCAAAGGCTTCCACTCCTCTGGTATTTTCCCAATAAAATAACAGGGAGAAGCGATCTCTCCCCGCTTCTCTTTCCTCATAAACCAAACAAAATTAATAGTCCTTGGGCACATTTCCAATCCTGCCAGCATAACCCAGACATCTACTACTGCAGCTGTGTCTTTAAGAAGCGTGCACCCAGTAAAGATGCTTTGCACCAGAACTTTCTCACCCTCGAGATAGTCTCTGCCATAAAAACCATCACTGGCTGCTTTGGCAAATAGTGGTACAAAACCAGTGCTCACAACTGCAGTACAATGTGTCCCAGCTCAGCCTGTCCCTGCCTGACATCCCTGTCCCAGGGGATGCTGCCTTCCTACCCCCGGAGCTGTTCAGAGGTCCCGAAAAGCCAAGTCCAAACAGCGGCTTCACATTAAACCAAGCAGTTTGAGGAAAGGCAGCCAAACCGTTAGCTCCTCTTCCAGCTCCTTCCCACCGAACTGAAGAAAAGAAAACTGAAACACAAATCAAGTCCCATTCTAAAAAATTAATAGTTTCCACTTGGTTCTTTTCTGTGCCTGCTTTCATTCTGTAATTATGCAAAAGGCACGACGTAGTACATGGTGCTATTGATTAGCAAACCCCACAGCTGCACAGGCAGACCTGCAGGCAGTTTTGAAAGAGGCATTTTAAAGAAAGTTTGTTTTTTAATATCAAGATATTTATGGTCCCTCTTCTGATTTGGTGTGATAACATGGATGAACTCGTGGCGGGGAGCAGGTGGCAGTGTGAGAAGATACAGTTTTTGTTCCTGTAAAAAATTTCACAAGAAAGTTATTGCTTTGCTACTGAATAGAAAATTATTAAATAGAAAATTATCTCATTGCTCTTGAATTATTATGCCAAAAATCCAGAGAAAAGATCTCATTCTCTATTAAATTCAGTACGATTTGTCAAGTAGTTTCTATAGAATGTGCATAGGTTTCTTCAGACCTCTCTCAGTTTCATCTCTCCAGAGGGTTTTGGAAGGGTCACAAAATATTTCCCTGTTATCAGCCCAACTGATGTTCTGTTTAAATCCTATGATTAGCAGTGGGGTTTTTTTTCTCTTATTAGGACTCCTTTTGTAGATAGAAAGGAATAAGTCTTATCAGCAATAAGGCTTACAGCCAGCTGGGCAAAATAGGAGAGGCCATAGGGTTTAAAGAGAACTGCATTTGTTTACATTTATTTTTAGGGTTTTATTTTTAAATCTTAAAGCACATTTTTAAATGCATCAGTGCCAATTCTTAAAATACTTATAACAATATCAACTTTTAAAAATTTGCCGTGCTGTTTATTTGGTTATCTTGCTACGATGCTCGGTGCTATTGTTGTGTCCTCCAATGAGGCACCGAATGCCCGGGGTCCCGGTGCGTGGCCTTTCCCAGAGGCGGGCACAAACATCCACGAGGGCAGCAGATGAAAAACTCCTACTGCAGGAGCTTACACACTTCTCCGGGCGACCACCGCTGCTGTCCGGGCGACCAGACTACCGTCGGCTGCCCGTGGATTTCGCAGCTCGGCACTGCCCTGAGGGCACCGGCGGGAGGGCACGGCCCTGGCCCGCCGCAGTGGCGGCTGCCGGGCTGAGCCCTCCTGCGGCAGATCCCGGGGAAACGTCATCCCTAAGCGATGGCCGTTCTCGGGAGCCATGGCCACTCGGGGAACAACATAATGCCAGGTCCTGACATGTCTTCTCGAGAGAAAAGCCAGAGCCCGGTGTAGCCGCGCCGTGGGAAAGGAGCCCGGTGCACCATGCGGGCGCCCGCAGCGCTGGNTCGCACCGAGTGCCCCCCGAGCTGCCCTGCCGCCCCTCAGCGCCGCTGGCCCGGCCGGGGCTGCGGAGCCGCTTCGCTGCTGAGGCGCCGCGGCCCCGGGGGCTGCTCCGCACAGGGTCCAGCTCACAGGAGCCAGCCTCGCCGGGGGCAGGCACTGCAAAGCCAGCGGATTTCATGTCAGAAGGGGTGTCTTACTGCACGGGGTCGTTCTTCTGCATGAAGAAAATGTTAATCAAAATGCAGAGACACAATAGCTGTACAGATGCATTAAATATCTAGTTAATACGCAATAAATAATTAATAAAGTTAATCAATTTCACCATACTCCGGTCAGGTAATACCCTTGCAACCAATCAATAGCAATAAGGCATGACATTTGTATGAGCCTTCTCTTTGCTGTGTGATAGTTAATAACCAACACTCCTGATACCACAGGCCAGCAAAAACTTCAGGAAGTTTCAATTACATCAACGATTCTGCTTTTAGATTGTGAAGTCCTCCTGAAGTGCCCAGCATATCTAACAGGAGTGTAGGCTGTGATTTCCCAATGAATTTAGGAAAGCTAAATGCCAAGCTTCTCTTCATTTTCAGTGGAAACAAATTCCCAGCAAGTAAGTTCAGGCCTTTTCAAAACCTTAGCCTTCATATTTTGCAAGTCACACATCGATAATGCCAGGTTTTTACCACTTTCCTAATTTTAGCTGGGAACAGGGTCCTCTCCTATATGAGAAAGGGGGAAAAAAGACAACCTGCAGAAGATTGTTTACTTGTACAAAGTTTACAAAAGTTTGTTTATAGTTTACAAAACCATCACAATTTCTCTTCTGGCATTTGCAGACATCTGCACCTGGCAGAGCTCTCAGCTGGAGGCTACTGCAGGGCTGAGTCATTTCAGAAGGTAGCAACAACTGTCCTGATTTCCCCAGGAGTTAAAATAGTTCCCAACACACAGCAGTCTGTTTCTTGTCCAGCAAATTGGAGAGGGATGAGATCCCCCCAGGGTGAGACATGGTTTGGGGGCTGGTGCTCCTTCCAGGCCACTTGCCTCACTACCCTGGGTGCCCACATGCATGCAAAGCTGGAGCCAGTCCCTTGAAGGAAGCAATGTCAGCTGCTGTCTCAGGCACTGCCATGGCAGGAGGAAAAAGATGACTTGTATTTCCCTGGGTCAGTGGCACCAGCCCTGGGATGGGTGCTGCCCGTGGGTCCTCACCCCCCCGCTCTGCCCTGGGAGTGTTCTATGTTCAGGTGCACCCTGGCCAGCACCACCACAGGGCTCCTGTCACGGTCAGCGTGGCATCGGGACAGGAGCTGTTCCCAGGCACTCGGTGGCTCCTCCAGCTCCTGGGAGCTGCTAACATCAGTGTGAACAAGGAAGTTTGCTTCTTCAGGGTTATTTTTAGCAGTCTCCTGCCCAATGACCACAGGATAAAGGCAGCCTAGCTGGATGAGAACAGGCCACTGAGACACAGTGATACTTGGACGCCAGGGCTTGCCAAGTGTCAGAGCCAGCCATGGCCTAGACTGCTCCCAAACCTCAGGCCATTGCCCTGCTGCCACCCAACCCTTCCCCACTGCAGTGAGCTCCAGCAGTGTGTGTGAGGCCCCCAGTGCAGCTGTACCCACATCAGCCCGTCCCAGCTGCAGTGCTGAGCTCGCAGGGTGCAGATGGTCACCTCAGCACTGAGCGCTGGGCCAGGCTGGGGCCACCAAACCAAAGAGCCACAGGAGGAAGAACAGAAGAGCTTTGTAGAAATATGTATTTTTACATCACAGTCCTTTGTATATACAAAAAAAACCCCACCCTGCTGTGCTTAGGAGAAAAAAAGTCCTGTGGGCATTTCAGATCAACCTATTTTATTAATGCAAACTGCCAGATTCAACATGCGAGCCAGCCTGAAAAACAAGAGGCTGGGAAGGAGGAATGTATCCATGATAAGCACTCGGCAGGCCCGTCAGTCACATCATTCCTAGCTGGGAATCAGAAAGAGAGGCGGGCAACTGATAGTGATGCAAAACAAAGATCTCTGTCATTTGGAGTGGGTTTTGCCAGCTCTGCCTGGGGCTGTACTTTACCTGCCTTTTCCTTACTGTCAAATGACGTGAGCATTCATGGACAAAACAGTAACAGCAAACATGTCTTGGATATGGAAAATATTTGTGCCAACTGCTGCCTGCATTTGCACACCTGAGTGTGCAGACTCAGAACACCACTGCATGGGGCCATGGATGGGGCTGGCTGGACCTGTCTGCAGCACTGTGAGCTTCACACAGCCAGTTGTTAACTGCCCTGTGCAGCATCGGTGTGAAATATTCATTTAGGAGTCCAGTGTGCAATTTCAGGGGAGTTCAAACGATTTAAGAATAACTGCATATCAGAAAATGTCTATAAAATGAACTCTTAAGAAAAGATGTGAAAAATTTAAACCCCAAGTCTTTAAATATTCACAGTGATGTATTTGCTCAGCTCTAATCAGCTTCTGAAGAAGGCTGATAAATGCTGCTTACAAGCAGTTCAAATAGCAGGATGGGTTAAAGTAAAAAAGAAAGTTAAATCCCAGGATATTAGCAGTCAGTAGAGGGAATTACTTGTCCAACAACAGGATAAAAAAAAAAGGTTAGATAAATCCAGATAAATACAATGGGCTCATTCCAATGGCTATCTCTGGAGGTGCAGACACCAATCTCCCATGAAGAGCCAGAACTCCAGGTGCTCTCTCCAGGGACACACAGCAAAGAGCACCCATCTGCCCTCACAGGGTCTTCTCTTTCCACCACCCACCTGAAGAAACAGGGTACCTTTGATTTCGCTGCCTCTCTAATGCTGTCAGAAGTTGGTACAGATATGCACGCACAAAAGAAGGCTGCAGAGTCCTGTTTCACGATGAAACCACACCACAAATCCCTCTTACTATTTTTGTTAGCAGAAAATATGTCTGTGAAGGCAGGGCACAGAGGACCAGAGCAATACTGGCAGAGACAGGAGCTGGAGCAGAGACAGAAGTTAGGCTCTGGAGTCAACAGAAGTGTGGTTGGGTTTTTGGTGAGTATTCCAGGGCCTTGGGGCAGTGCCCCTCTGGCTCTGTGTCCATGAGAAGTGAGAAGTGCAGTTACCTCTGAGAACTGCACATTTGAGCACATGCCACGAGGAAAACAATGCTCTTGAATCACTCTGCCTCAGTTTCACCAGGAGCAAACTGAGCCAATAACTGCTATGTCTCTTTGGGGAATGCTCCATGATTTAGGCTGTATTTGGGTCATAAGAGACTTCAAAGGTCCTTTGAGCAAAAGCATTAAAGTGCTGCAAAATATGACAGGCACTGGTAGACAGCGGCCTGGCAGTAAGGCATGCCTGAGCTACAAAATTCTAATCTTCCCTCCCCAGATGATTCTATCAGCCCTGCAATCACTTTTGCAGCTCTTCCTTGAACCCTTCCGTGCTCTAGGTATTTTTTTGTACAAAATGGGATGCCCAGACCCATCATGCTCTGACCCTGATGAGACTGACACACCTGGGTGGTGTCAGAGGGGTGCGATCCCCAGCCCCACTGGGAGCCCCTCCTCCTGCTCTGTGGGCTGTGAGGATGAGCTGAGTATCCCTCAGGAGCCTTCACACGAGGAAGAGAAAAATCTAAAAATTATGGAAGAGGCTTAGACACTGTCAGAAGACAAGCCATGGAAAGAGCTGGCAAAGAGTGTTACTAAATATTTTAAGATCAAATAAACCTGACATTTTAGAGGGCTCTGGTCTGTTATTTTTGTTCAAATTGTGTGTGCATCTTCTAATAAATACCTCTGCAACCATAAACGCAAAACATGAGAAGGACAGAGAAAGAAAAATCTTGCTGAACAAGGGAGTTACATACTGTAGGAATGCAGGAGTCTGTGATCTGCATTATTTCTTTGCTTAAGGCCACCTAGCAACAGCACATAGGTTAATCCTCCACAGACTGAACAGACAGCATCAGCCAACAGGAAAACAAAACATCCCTGCTAGAAAAAAAATCAGAACAAGGATTACCCATTTGCAAGAGGGTTGTAGGAAGAGAGAGCAACAAATAAGAAAGAGGTGTACATTATACTCCTGCAAAAGGAAGATTTCTCAGTAAATAGAGTTATTGTCCACCTTGTTATTAAAAATACAAAAAGAGCTTTACAACATTTACAGAAAACCTCTGTGGGAGCTGCAGGAGCCCTGCTCCACAGGGAGCTGGGAAGATGAGCTGTGGTCAGTGCTGGTTGCCATCTTAAAGAGTACTTTTAAATGATAAATAGAATGTCCTCTAAAACAAAAAATAAACCTCTGGAACCATAACCCTTCTGCCAGGGGTTAGCAGCACCTTCAAGGGCAGGTTCAGATCTCTACAAGCATTTCTTGGATGTTGAGACATACCATCACTTTCTTAAAGCCATTGTTTGCAGCTTGAGTCAGCCCAATCTCTTTGTAGCTCTGCCAGGCTCCCCCACACCAGGACATTGTGCTGAAAGGGCCTGAGAATACAGAATTAACTCCCACTGTGCCAGGGCTGCTCCACACAGCTGCTGTGCCCTGGAGAAGACAGCCTGCAGGGCTTGCTGGCCCCAACACCTGCTGTGCCTGCAGAGCCTCTGCTTCACAGCACATGGGGTGGCCTTGGCAAAGCTGCAGCGCAGGAGCTGTGCTGTTCCCCTGGCATTGCCATCCCTGCCACTCCAAAGGAGAGCCACCAGGGATGGGCTTTTGGAGGAAAGCAAGGTGGGAGGCCACCGCTGCTTGCCAGCCTGCTGCGCTGCTTTGCCTGTGTTCCCGCTGCCCGCCTTCCTCTCGGCCCCCAAGCGGAGTGTCACCTGCTGCTCACCAGTGCCAGCACAGCTGGCACTGTCCCCAGGGCAGCTTCTGACCCAACTTTGCTGAGGAGTCTTTGCAGCACAGCACACCCTCCTGTGCTCGCCGAGGGATGGTGGCCAACGTGATGCCATGCGTGCCTGCGTGTCTGGGATGTGATTTATTGAGGGTTTATTGTTGCTCCTTTTCTGCTGTTCACCAACAGATGGTAGCAGCACTGCTGCTGTCATGCCAGGCCCAGAGCTGCTCGCAGCAGGTGATGACTTCTGCTCTGAAACTTTTCCTGCTTGATGTAAAGTCATGCTTGCCCATCTCCTTGCCCCTCAGTAGCTGCATCTCTAGCTCAAGTTCAGAGAACAAATTATCTCCCAGCACACATTATTCTCAATTCAAAGCTCTAGGGAGGGACATGTGACGCAGTTTGTCACAAACAACACACAAACACACATAAACACACACTTAGACTTTGATCAGAAGGTATGAACTAAAACTACTTTATATAAAAGTCTGATTCTATTATATAGTATCTCTACAAAGGCTAGGGACTGGGGGGAGAAGGTTGACACCTCTCCCCATCCCATTGGTCAAGACAACTATCCATCAGCTGTCCATATCTCTAAGACAAAGAATGAAAACTACCTTGAAGTTATGATAAACATTTGCTGGTGTTTACAGACCAGAGTGTGAGAAGGAGCTCAAAACATGAAACTGTGAAACTGAAGAGAAGGCTGAAAAAAGCAGGACGACAGACATGGGCGGTTGTTGGGGTTAAATGTTCACTGAAGCCAGTGAATCAAAACATGCTCGAGTGCACCAGCAATGCCTGGGCTGAATGCCTCAAAACCTCCTGTTCTGCATGGGGCTGCAGCAGTGCATCCCTACCTAGCTCTGCCCACAACAAGTGGTCTCCAAATTGTGACCAGCACTCAGCTCAAAGATGGGCATCTGGAAGACCCAAATCAATTAATTCCTGTATTATTTACAAATTTAATTCTTAGTCATTGTTAGACAAAATTCCAAGCATTTTGTGCCACTGGTGGCACTGGCCACTGGCACCAGATGGGGTTTGAGCTACTCAAACCTGGATGAACACCAAAGCCAGCGGAAGCTTTGGCTGAGCAAGGTCTCGTTAAGGTGGAGCTAACTACAGAGCTCAGGATTTGGTCTGCAGCGAAAGTGCTCTGCAGAAGAAAAACAAACTAACAAACAACAAGTCCGCTCCAGAGGCTTCTCCTAATTCTGTAAAGTGCTTTGAGGCTTGTGAGCAGCTCCGAATAATCAATAATACCATTAACAAAAAGGTGGCCGAATGGCAGCTACCTCTGATTAAAATAGAGCCCTTGGTGTATTGCAGCAAACAGCCATGTAGCCATTTCTCTGATCAGGAGCAGGTCTTTCCTAGTGTCATATAATTCATGTTAAAATCGCAGCAATAAGGCAGGCTGCCTTGCAGCTGTTCACAAGCCTTTGGAGGCTGCCATTATACTTCACCTTTTTAATGCTTTATGTATTACAGTTTTATTTTCACCTAAGGCTGTGATCCTAAGCTTCCTCACAGCCTTATCTACAACTCATATTTCAAAGCCTAATTTTCCTGCCCCCAAACGTAGAATAAAATAGCTTGCAAAAAGGGCTGCAAGGAAGCTGCAAGTTCTGCGGTTTTACAGCCCTTCTCCATCAGATCTGTATAGGTACTATTCCTCACGGAGCCAAAAACTTCCCAGAGAAGTACTGTAGCTAGAAGATATTTCTTGACCTGGTGTACACTCTGTCCACCCCAGCTGGTGGAGAGATTATGAAATTTTAATTGGACTGAGAGCAAGATATCACTATAATTGGAGCCCAAGTGCCTGCATGAGCCTGAGAGCTAGGAGTTGCTGGAAATCCTCGACAGCCATCAGTGGCACTAGTGCCTGAACATGCCTGTGCCCCTACACAGAGACAATACCCTTCCTCTTCTCCACTCATGCTGCAGCCACTGGTTCCCTTCCAGAAATAAAGGGTTTCGCAGAGGAGGAATGCCCAGGCCCATCCAGGTTTCCACCTCCTCTGTGGTGACACTCGCCGCAGCACAAGAAACCATGAGAATATCCCAGCTTACCCTCTCACAATCTTTTGGGAGTATATGATCCTTGATACAAAAATGTCTCTGTGCTGCAGTGCTGGCAGTGGACTCTCACTCCAGCGAGCTGTGATCCCCTTCTCCAGTGCTTGGCTGGCTGGACAAGCCTACTGTGGCTGTATGAGCACAGTGGCCCCATGGCAGGCACAGCTTGCCCTGTGGCACAGCATCTCAGCTCAATGAGCTCACCAGTTTTGTACCACCATGTGATGAGACATAAAACAAGCACTGACTTCCACCACTGGCAAAAGGTAGACAGGACCACTGGTTGGAAAAGCAGGCATGCTGAAGGAATGCAAATGGTGGAATTATTTATTATTCACATAGGTGTTCAGCCCTTAGCATGTTGCCTGGCTCCATGTAGTCCTAAAAATCACTCAGCTGAGTCAGGGATCTATGAGTAGGCCCTCAGCCCAGGGACTCAAATTATCCCAGAAGGTCTGTGTTTAAACATTCATGCCCAGATGACACTTGCTCCCACACATACTTTTTAAATCTTTGCCAGACATGATGAGAGATCATCCTACATATGTCATATATAAAATAAGATCTCAGTTTTCTTTGGAAGCCCACACTGAAGAATATTTAGGAAAACAGGGTACTACTACAAAATAACAGTCTGAATGCTTAGCAGAGATTGTCTTTAAAGGTCAGTGCAAATCTCCCTTGCATAACATTCTCTTTTGCCTAGGGAAATAGAAATCCAAGCTTCGAGGCAGCCAAGTGCTCCCCCTTCCTAACAGGCATCTGTGAATAGAGCGGCCTGCCGTGCTCCCCACTCTGGCCATCCCTGCTGTGAGGGGCTTATCCCGCAACTGCTGCTCTGGGAATCTCAGCTCCTGACACCAGCACTTGGCAGGTGGCTCTTGCTGAAACACCGTCACTTTATGGTGCAGCTCAGCAAAAACTTTGGCTTCTTTTTTACCTACAGGGCCATAAAACCTCAGTGGGAAAAGGCCCCATGTCAGGGCAAGGAACTGGCTTTGCCAAGTGATTTGGTTGGCAGCAGTCTTTGTTTATGCCAGTGTGAGACAGCAGACCAGAAACACCTTGTCTCCCTGTGGTTGCTGCACCGAGGCCCTGCTCCACACAGCTGTCTGGCCTGTGCTCTTTGAGGGACAGGCGCTGCCACGGCAAGCCTCCAACATCACTCATGGCCTGTGCAGGTCATTCATTCTCCTAAGAAAAGGAGTATTTCTGAAAATACAACGATGACCTGAAGAAGCAGAAGGTCAATTTAAAGCATTTGTGTTAGGCAGAGGGGTCCTAGGGGTCACCTGAGCACACTTTCTGTTGTTTTGAAACCACTGGACAAGGTCCTGGCCCCGACTAGAGGAAGTGGCACAGTGGAGTTGGCTTCGCTCAGGTCTCTGGCACCAGCAAGAGTGTGCTTGGGAACCAGGGATGAAATTTAATTTGGTTTATGTACCTGATCTCCTTAAGCATCAGGATTGCTAAACAGAAAAAAAATTATAAAAAGAGGCACTTGAAGAATGGACTGTTTGCCTTATACATAGCATTCATTGAAGCACACCTGGGAAAAGATGTATGACCACAAGGGACAACCCATCCTATTTAGTGTTGGCTTCCTCCTCTCACCTCCCCATGGTCCACATCGCCCATTAGATCCCAGCAGAACTGCAAACCCACACCCCAGCACCAGGCACAGCTAGGCCATGCTCTGCCTGCTGCCCCCAGCCAGCCTCCAGCCCACCTGTGTGGCAACCACAAAGGGAAAGCAAACAAAATAACCATAAGAAAATGCTTTGCATTTTAGTTGCAGTTTTCATCTGAACAAAGTATTTTACAAGCCATGGTGAATTCAATCAACAAAGCCTTAATTTTTTAATTCATTAAAAAACAGAGTCTGCTTCATGATCTCATAATTGAAATCGAGTTGCAAGACACTGACTAAATTCAATTTTTTCTTATTTTGTGAGAAAATTAATGAAAAAGGGCATTAAAAACCTGAGTCTGTTTTGAGTGGAAAGGAAATCCATTTCTTTGTTATAATGAGCTATCTATATTTCTGCTAAAACATTCTGCAGTCATGCCATCCAGCAGGCATACGCTGTGAATCTGAAGGCAGAATGAGGTCCCTGCCCTGGGAGCACAGTCCCTCATTTGGGAAGAAAGCAGCCTGCAAGCTCTGATCTGCAGCCAGTGCTCATCCCGCAGTGTCGGGGTGGCCCTGGCAGAGGCCTGCCCAAGCAACCAGGGACCAAAGGCAAACAGTACCAAGCCCCCAGTTAGCATAAATAATTGGCTTTTCAACATGAAGGCCCCCACAGTGACTTTCTCATCGAGGAACTATGTGCTACTAAGAGAATTAAAGGTTGAAGGTTCATTACTGGGACAAGTAGAGCACGAACTTTTGCAAAATGCCTCATCGATTAGCATCGTCTCTTGACCTAAAAGAGAAATTCTAAAGAGACCTGACAGGAAGTTGATTCCTGCTGGGATTTATTGCTATGAAGTATTATTATTATTATTATTATTATTATTATTATTATTATTACTATTATTGATTTTGGCTCATTATTTTCCTTTATTATAGGAAAAAAAACAAAAAGAAAAGAAAAGCAAAGAAAAAGAAGTTCAATGGGCTTTTCATCAGTCTGGCTTCAGGTGAGGCTACTCACATTACAAGACAAAATAGAGTTGCACATACAGATGCTATTAATACTTCCTTTCTAATTAAATTCCACAAGAAATTGTGCAGGATATTTTTGTCCCCATACTCATTCTAGTCCCATCATCTTTTGATTAACTATCCTCATGCACTAGGAATTAAGGTGTGACCTCTAACTTTTTTTGAGAGAGATGTGCTGTTTTTAATATTAACAGCTCCATCTTTTCATTGTTCCTTGAGCAGGGTTGGGAGGAGAAATATAATTACACACAATGGGGTATAATTCATACATTAAAAGTGACATTAAAATGATAGGTAGCAAAATATAACAATGTAATGGCTTGTCTGTCACTCTTATGCATTGCCGGCACCCTCCAACCCTGTTAGGAACACATCCCTGGAGGGAGGGCAGCAGGAAGACGTGAGTGAGATTAACACCAGTGGAGACCGCCCGGTGCCATGGGGCTCCTGGCAGGGATATCCATTTTAAACTCCTGCAGGTCTCTGCCTCCTGCAGGTGCCACATCCTCAAGCTGCCTGCTGCCACTGCCCACACCACCAGCACCCGTGGGTCTTGTTCTCACAGTGAGAAACTGCCCCAACATTGCAAACTCCTGACGCAGAATCCCAGTGCTTCCATGAGGAGATAACGTGATAAACTTTGATGTATCTGGGGCATGGGAGGTCCTCCTAAGTAGCACACAGGAGAGCAGCTCTGCTGTCTGCAGCGCTGCCTCCTTCCCAGAAGAACGAGCTGGCCCTGGCAGCGAGGAAGCCAAAGGCCCATCAGTGGGGAGCACATCACAAGGGCTGTTTGCACAGAGCCAGGCTGTGGCTACCAGCTGCCCACGAGGCAGGGGATGCCTGGGTTCCCCTACGGCTCTGCTGGCCTGGCAGATCGTTTGAGCTCTGCCTGCCTGTGGAACCTGCAGCCCAGTTTCACTTGCACTGCTTATACACGGCTGAAGAGAAACTGGTGCAAACCCCCAAGCGTGCAAATCTGGGGATTTTTTTCCTGCTTAGCAGCAGGGTACTCCCTGTCAGCATAACCTAAATGCAAAACGCTGTTTGGGAACTGAATTAGGGCATCATCCGCTGAACACAGCAATGTCCAGAATACTCCCCCTCCACATGGCTGCCAGGCACCCCTCTGGGGTCCCTCCCTGCACCATCTCACAGGCAGATGGGCTCATGCTGGGCTGCCCTAATGTGACCCATTTGGGCTGAAGAGAATTAGAAAATATCCATGTGAGTGGGTCCAATCCCTGGGGAAGGGAGGCACTGTCTCCCCAAAAGCCCAGCAGGCTCCAGAGAAAGATGCTGTCCATGGACAGGGGAAGCTAGAGCATAAATGGTCTCAGGCCGCAAAGAGCTTTCTTCTGAGCTCAAGTGCTTTGGTTAATGATCATCATGCTTTATCTAGTATGAAAATCAAATTAACTTAAGCATATGCTCATATTTAAGTGTAACTGACTCCTTGGTTTAAACCCACAAAGAGAAATCTGCAATTACTCCTCTCTTGATAACCTTCCTGTGACACTGGAGCCATGCTGCCTCTCCTGCTTGAGCTTTGCAGAGTCCCAGTCTTCATGTTCCACAAACACAAATAGTAGATGTTGCTTCTGACAGCAATTAGCTAACCTTCAATTAATTTTGTTTTCAGGTCCAGTTTTGAGACCTGAAGGTCCTGATGAATTAAATACAAGTGTAAAAACATCAGTGCTGTTACTGGGGAATTCTGAAAAGGTGTAGCTCCATGTGGAGAGGAATGTGAAAATCCAGAAATATTCAGCCTGAAACCTTATACCAGCAGCCAGCAAAAGCCTAGCAGCAGGAGCTGCACTGTACTCACAATATTCTAGGTAAAATATGCAAATTGTTCACTTCTGTCTGGATAGTGAAATGTGTATTTTAAGATCGACCTGTTTTGAAGAGCACCAGCCCTTCCTGCTCCCTGGTTTTTGCACCCACAGGTCCTGGTTAGACACCAGTTAGCTAACTAGGAGGTCAGACTGTTGGGGGTCCTGCTGCAGCGAGCAAATTTCTTGTCCTCCCTCACCCTACAAAAGAAACGGCAAGATTTTTGCCATGGTTGTATTTGTTTCAAGGAAAATGGATGATGGAAGGTCTCAGCCACAGTGCTCACTGTGCCCTCTCCAAACCCTTCACAGCCACTGCCCCACACCTCGGGCCTGCCAATTCCATTGCTCCAGCACAGGAGTTGGTTTCATCCCTGCAACGTTTTTTGATTTTGCCTTTTTTTTTTTCCTTTTTCCACCGCTGAATATTTTAGTTCCATTTCTCATCACTCTCCATGTAAACATAAGGAATTAACTGGCACCAGAAGCAAGGTTTTGCTATGTTAATTACAGCAGCCCCAGTTCTTTTGGAGCGGTGTGGAGCAGCACATCACGGCAGCCCCAGTGGAAAACAGATCACCGACACGGTGCTGCGCTTTCTCAGGCTGCGGCACCGGGAGCAACCCCAAGGAATTAGGTTTTCCTGATGTCTAAAATTAACTGGAGAAAATAGTACTTGCCATAGTGGCTACCCCAAATAAAAGCATCAGATGCTTCCTGTGGCAGAAATGTAAACCAGTATGATCTGTAATTTCTACATCAAGCAACACTGGTGTCTCTGTGGCACAACAGCCTGCCCAAGGAGTAGGACAAGGGTGACTGCTTCAGCATCCATCCCTCCTGCTGGTGCCCCATCCCACATGAAGTCCTGCTTTACTCTTGGCTTGTCCTGCCCAAAACAGGGAACAAGTCTCAGACCTCAGTATTAAATAAAATCACCTTCCGTGTCACCATAATTTTCTGTCAACTGGTAAATTGTGGTTATAGAGGTTAGAGCAATCACTGATGTGCTGTTTCAGGCAGCACACACATAGAAATTAAATGACCACATTGGGATAAATCAGCTTCATGTTAATTTCTGGTAACCTTCAGAATAGTAAATGTAAGACTGAAAAATAATGCACTCCTGGAAAATGTAGGACAGTTGGGATGTGAGGTTAAATTGTGTGATTTATAGCCAGCTGTAGTTATATGCAGTCTTTGAATTAGATTCTATTTGCCATGGGCTGCTGGTTCCTGCAGCCTGCATCCTTGCTGGCCAAAAAGGTAAAAGCATGGTGGCTCTCATCTTGAACAGTTCTGGGTGTAAACTGGTTTTTATACAACAAACATTAAAAGTATTTGGGTGTGCATTTATCCCACAGCATTATTTCTTCTTTTTCCTCATACAGTTACACCCACCATTCTCTACAGTTTCACACTCTGAATCCTGCAAAGCCTGAGGGAAGACTATTGATGGTATCCATACCATGGATAGACCTTCAAAGTACCATACCATCATCTGATCCAGGAAGTCCTACATGATGGGCAGCCAAGTATGATTGCACAACATGGGGAGTAACAAACTATATTCAGCTTTAAAAAGCTCTGTTACATTAAAGGCTAAATCTGTCTGTCTACCCAGTAATTATTCCAAGATATTACCATGACACTCAGGAAAACATGCAGCTAGAAATTCCTTGGTAACATTACCCTTTTAATAAACAAAATATTTATATAGTCAAGATATTTTTGAGACTCATGCTTCCATTCTCCATAAAGCCTTTACCTGGATATATGCATGTTCACATTTTATTGTTAACATAAGATTTAAATGCATATCTAAGGGTTTAACAGTCCAACTGGAAAGCTCTCCATGGACCATGAGTCATTAGCTGCAGCTTACAGCAGATGAGCACTGAGCCTTTGGAGTAAAAACCAGGGGATTGTGCTTATTTGGGGTGGTTTGCAAGCACTGGAGGGGAGCAGAGTTGAAGTGTGCAGGTCTGGCCCTAGTATATCACCCCCAAGGGATCTGTGGTCATGTAGTGTCTTGGGCACACAGAGTTGCTGTATCATCACCATGCTGGCATGTCAACCCATAACTTTATTTATTAAATGGCATCTTCCCATTTTTTTTCTCTTCTGTGCCCCCTAACATCCTCACATGACTTGAGACGGCCCTTCAATATACGTGTCTCGGCAGAAAATAAAAGCTAGAGAAGAAGATACAGTATTCTTCCTTCCAGACGGCGCAGGGTCAGCCTCTACACTTGTTCACTGGGGGCTTTTCCACACCGCTCCCACCCGCAGTCACCCGGCAGCGCTCTGGCACGGCCAGGCTCTCACCCAGGCGCTTCGGGAGCCATTGCAGGGCACGGATTTAAAGGCTGCTTTTGAGAATGGGTCCAGCAAGACTGACCTGTGATCTCCTCAGCTGAGCCAGGCAAAGCTCTTGCAAGCTACAGGCACGAGCAGTTGGCTGAATGAGTATCTTACACACGCAATTTCAATTCATCAGGGTTTCTGTGCAGGAGGATGGCACTGGGGCACGAAGAGCGCAGGAGCCGGAGGTGGATGCAGCCCCCTGGCTTTTTAGCCACACTCTGTCCCTCTGTGGAGGACTGGATTCATTTCACCTCCAGCAGGTCTGGGAGGCTGGCACTGATGGCATTAACGCCAGCCACAGACAAGTCTGTGTTTTCTTGGCCCCAGTGGTGCAGGGTGGCAGCAGCAAGTGCCCAGGAAGCAGCTGGGTCCGGGTCCAGGGCCAGCCACACTCTCGGTTCAACTGCAGGTGTTCCTTCAGCAGGAGTGAGGTGAGACCTTTGAAAAGGAGCTTGAAGGTGGCGAAGAAAGCCCCAGACACCACCCCATCTCTGCTAAGCAATGCCAGTGGAGAAGTCAGCAGTGTGGTTCAGCCATCTGCAGCAGCAACTCCAGGCACCAGCCCAAGTGGCCACCCACCATGAGCTGCAGAAAGTCCCAAAGAGCACAGTGAAAACCATGAGCACATACAGTGTAAATGAGCCTGTGTTTTGGGGACGGCCCCTGCAAATGAGCTGAGCATCTGAAGGTCTCACAACTGTCAATGGCAGTTGCAGGCACATGGCTTCTCTGACAACCAACAGTGTCAACCAACCTTTTCTCTCATAATAACAAGATATTAACAGGAAAACCAAGATGATATTACTTACACTCTTCAAAATGCATTTGCAACCTATGGACAGGTAGCAGACAGAGAAGACTCCCAGTGCCAGGGTGCCTCCAGCCACTAAGTGCCAGCAGAGGAGGTGCCAGAGCTGTCACTGCCAGCAGTGCTGCAGGAGGCGAGGGCATGCTCCCTCTTGCCCCAGTATGTCTCATGGCACGGCAGGTTGCTGCTGTTAGAAACCCAGCCCTGGGCCAGCACAGCCACAGGGCTACTGGGCACACCCTGCAGCTTCTTCTAGCAGTGACAGATCTGTTCTAAAAACACATTTCCTCTTTAAAGAGCTCCTTAGTGGTTCTGAATAATTATTCCCTGTGATACTATTTCCCATAGTGTTAGGAGCCAGTGATATATTTTACTGCTGTCCATCAATTAGATTTTCATTTCCTCAGGAACTCAAGTGCTGAGAAAGGAGATGGTGCAGCCTTCCTGTGACTGGGCATGAAACATTGGCAATAAAAACTTGCAGCAAGTTTTCATTTTCTGCTTTCTTGAGCTAAGTTTCTGGAGAAGTGACATCCATTTGTCAAAAAAGATTATTATGAAGTGATACGTATGAGCTTATAAGTGAAACCTATTGACTCACTGTCTCTGTGAAATTTCTTCTCAACTCTTTCCAGCGGAGCTGAGCACAAAGCTGGCCATGTCCCCAGGGAGCAATTCAAATAAACTTTTAAGGTAGTACCAATGCCCAACACACCTCCTTCCAGGACTGGCAAGACCTACAGAAACCTGCTGAGAAGAGCTGTACAAGTGCTGCTGTGGGGAGCTGTGAGATGCACTTCCCTCAGATTTGGTGTGGTCAATGCTCTGGGGGCCATCACACAATGTCTGGGTGGTGGGTCACCCAGGGGATGAGTTACCACTTTCACACATGCAGATGATGCAGATCTCCTGCAAAAAGCAAGACACTCTCTGCAACACTCCGTCCTCTGAATTAAGAAAAGAGCATGTAGCATATCCAGGACTTGCAGCTGAAGGAGGCAATTACGCAGCAGAGTGCAGGGCTGGCTCACAGCACACAGGTAAAGACACACACAAGTGCATTTCCTCCCTTTTTCTATTCTGCAGAACGGCCCAATCCTTGGCAGAGGAGCATAAAGCCAAGAGTGGGGCAAACCTAAGCGTGCCATGTGCTCCAGGCAGGCTGGGCTGATTTGGGCGTGCAATGCCCTGCGGCTCCCGCCGGGCGCTTGGCGCGGGTGATGCGCACAGGCTGCGCTCCCTGGCAGCCCGCGGGAGGAGCCCGCCCCCCGCGCACCCAGAGCCTGTTCTATGGAAACTGCACTCCGTGATGGTAGGAAGTCTCCTGACACAAGGACAGGAAAAGTTTTTGCTCTCTTTTTCCCTTGTCATCTCTGCCTGCCGTTATCCCTCCTTGCACTGGAATAAGGAGGTCAGCCAGACCCACACAATTAGAGGAAATTGTGTAAGGTTGACCTTGTACCCTGCCAGGTCCTTTCAAGTGTGGGCAGTCTTTATCAGTAGCAGCATAGAAAACAGAAGCGATGTGCTTATAGGTGGGAGAATGAGATTGTTAAGACATTTTTTCCCCTCACTCTCCACAAACTAAGATAGTACCTCTGCCACTTGGGTGAACTTAGGTTATTCCCACTCATATCTGGCAGCCCGTGGTTTCCTCCTTCATCTTGACTTCTGCTATTTTCATTCTGTGATGTCTGTACTTTTGCACTATTGGGAGTGGATTGTGTGTGGATCACTAACTTTTGGACAGGTCAGCTATCTCAGCCTGAGCACCACTAGATGGATACTAATAAGAGGAAACGAATACATCAAAGACAATTCTCTCTTTTACTCCTCATATCCCTCTCCCAGGCACGCTGCTTTCTTCTGCTCTTGTTGTTGCTGCCCTTTCTCACTCTGGGTTTATGCTCTGATTTCTGCAGATGGAGCTGTTCCAAGAAGAGGTGAAGATTGACTTTTTAGGTCTGCTGGAACTACACGGATGAGCCTGCGTGGAGCCTCCCCTTCAAAAGGGATCATGTAAAAGAGATAATGGATTCTAAAAACTGTGCATCAAATTTAACAAAACAATTAGAGCTGTGCCTGTTAGGGGATGGGTGATGGTGCTGGGGGGAACATATCGATGGAATGTGGAAATGGCTGTTTGAAGGAGAGATCTAAACCCTGTAGAGGACGGGGCTGTCCAGTCCAATTAAGTCATCTGACAGCTGGATGTGGCTGTAGCTAATATTTCACCAACATGGATCTAGATAATCATACCATGTTTGTCACTTCTTGGCAGAAGCGCAGGAGCCCTGGAAGAGCTGAGCAAGCACTCCTTCATTTTGTACAGCATTAGAAGACCTAGGAGTGGAAGCCTGAGGGGCTCACTGGGGTTGCTGTGAGCAGGAAATAAGTTTTTACAAGGACACTGTCTAAACATAAGATCAATTTCCCTTTATTTGGTAGAATCTGGTACAGAGTGTGAATGACCACTACATATCAACCATGTACTTGTCCTACCAACCAACCTGTGTAACTCAACCCAGAGACATGAGTGAGTTGGTCATGCAGAAATGTTGGGGACAAGAGTCTCTGTGGCCACACTGACCTTGGCTGCAGACATGCACATGTCTCAGATGCACTGCTGTAGCTGTGGCCTCTGAAGGCCCAGTTTGACTGGCAAAATCTCAGCTACCAATGGTAATCCCTGAAAAGGAACTGCTCCAGCCTGACTGTCAGGCTGACTCACAACAGCTGCAGTTAGGAAAAAACACCCTTTACCAGTAAAGGGGGTAAGCTGGATTTGGAATCGACAAGATACAATAACCTGGATTCCCAAAATACTGTTTCTACAGTACTTTGAGAATTTCCAGGGCAAAAAACATCTCACATGGCAGGAGGAATGTGCTGGGTGAGATTTCCTGTTTCTGCTGCACTGGCAGGTTGCAGGAGACAAGGCTCAAAAGCGGAGAAATTTGGTGGTTTGGATCCATGAATTCAAAGTCGTTGGGCCCTGGGAACTTCGTGCAATTTTGTCTGAATTGGGACCTAGGACGCTTTCCCAAGCAATTTGAGTTACCATCTTTGGAAAAACATGAAGACAAAAATATCCCGCATGGCAAAGGTCTACCAGGTCACCAAGCATTCCGTAGGGCCTGGGGAACAGGGTGATAAATATGCTGATTTCCAGCAGCTGAATGAGTTTGTGGGACTGTTATGGATGCACAGAACTCTTGCCTGACCCCTTCCTTATCTCCTGGCTTTGTTTTTTTTTTTCTTTTTAACTCAGTTCAAGCATCAGCCATAAGAACAGTGGTGTGGCACAAGGAATACAGATACATGAGCTGCATTCAGTCCAACCCAAAGCGCTCACCCTGCTTTGGATGCATTAACAGGCCTGGGCACAGCAAGCAGCTGCTGGAGGTGCCATGATCTGCAAAGGAGCCCTGAGACATCAGCTCACATCAGGGAGCCTGGATTAGACACAGTGGAGAGGAGCAAACCAGAAGTGCATGACAAATCAATGGCTTTGCAATTTGTCACTACAGCAATGGTGCGAGTTCAGGTATGCAGACCAGGCTGTCTGGTACCAGCCTCAAGGCACTCTGGGCAGATAACATGTGCAACTCATACTCGAAAGATGCAGCCTTCAGAAATAACTTTCAAATCTGTTTTTAAAAGCGGTAAGTCCTTATTAAACTAATGATTCTAATTAATTAAGCATATTTTTTATTATCTTAGCAAACAAGTGTGTGCACAAACACCAAGGTTCAGTGACCAGTTGCTTCCTAGATTTCTTTATGCACAGGCTATTTGTTGAAAGCTGTTTTAATGGCTTGAGCTAAGTAAAATGGAACAATCCTTCCATTAGTGCAACTTGGAGATGACATCTCACTTGTGGTTTCCATTTTTCAGATGCATTAATAACTACAGCCGGTATTAAATCCCAGCATCAAGGGCTCGCTCCACGACTGGTTATTACCAAGCCAGTGGGAAGTTCTGCCTGACCCCTAGAGCACTGCTGGGAGCAGGAGCCAGCTCAGGCATCTCCTCCCTGCCTGCACACCGCCTCACAGCCATACCCTTCAATGGGCAGCGTGGATCCAACACAGCATATATGGGTCAAAGGCACCTGTGACCTGTGGCAGCGCAGGGCAGGGCACGGTCACGGGGCAGGGCACTAGCTGTGCCCCCACGGAGGACACTGCCAGCCCCTTCCACAGCTGTGTGCAGGCAGCTCCCCCTGAAACCCTGTGCCCCTGCTGAGGCTGGCCAAGCAGCCAGGCACCAGCTCATGCTGTGGCCTCCTGCCATCACCCACTTCAGCACAACAGCCCAGCAGCTCCAGCCTTTGCTCTGGGCTTTAGGCTCATGTTTGGGTTTTCAAATACAAGATTCATGCAGTATTTCAAAGACTAAACATCAACCACCTCTGACACTGCTTGTTTTTGAAACCTCATTCGATATCTGTATGTGCTATGTATTTTCCCTGGTGGCTGTACTGAGAAATTATGGTAGATTTAAATTTTTTCAACCCAATTATTCTCCTGAATGTTTTCTGCTAGCTGAAAAGTAGTATATGGGGAAAAGACCCAACAATAACAAATTCAAATTTGACCACTGGGGTCAGGAAACATCCTCCCACATGGCAGGGTGGTCCCATCCTTGTGTTGAGCTCACAATGCCCACTCACAGCAGGTATCTCAGCCCAGCCAATTTTCTTTAGTTGTGATCTAACACAGCTATTGCACCTCATGTGAAAGCCGGTTACTCAGTTCGCTGAAGAAGGTGACACATAACTTTTAACAGCACTGGTGGAAATGTTTCCAGCTCCAAAATTTTTCCATGCCCATCAACGCTTCCTGCCCAAAGCAGGGAAGTCAAGGCTGTTTTCCAACTGTCTCTGATGACAGATAAGGCAGGTAGAAGTGCACAACCTAGAATGATTTTGGTGCAGATTCCAGGGAGACCTCAGGAGGAGTGGAGCTTGGACAAAGAAGATCCCTGCAGTATCTCTAGGAAGCACAGCTAGCTGCAGCTGTCACTGTGTTGCTGGGGCAGGCCGCAGGCCACTACAGCCCATGCTGAGCCAAAATTGATGAAAACAAACCCAGACCACTTTGTTTGAAAGCAGTATGGAAACACTCATATGTTCCCATACACCACTGGGCCCCTCTGTGGGAGGGAACAGACACTGAGGAGTGGGAACATAATCCTGACTACAAGATCACCTGGATTTGCCTCCATCCTACCAAGCCGTAGTTCACCAGGTCCAGCAATCATTCTTGGAGGCACTGGCTGTCTTGGGCCTGCCCAAAGCAAGCCCCCACGTCGTGCCAAGCCCCTGTGGTGGCACAGCCTTCCTGCTGGCCCCCACTCGACCACCCCCGCGTCTCCAAGCTCTCCCCGTTTGCTAACATTCCCATTAGCTGGTAATGACTGCCATTTAGAAAACATATTTCCTCCCACATGGTTCCAGAGGGGTTTGCAAACTGAGCGACAAGAGCTCAGCAGGGACTGCTCCGCTCTCTGGGGCGAAGCATCGCGGCGGCTCCAGGGCGCGCTGCGGCCCGGGAGGAGCCCCACGCAGCGGCGCTGCTGTGGGACGGGGCTGCCGGCAAGGGCACGGCTCCCTGTGTGCGAGCACCCCTTCGGGGGAAGCCGGCCCAGCTGGAGAGGAAAGGCTCAGGCGTCCCCGGCTGCCGGTGTCCCCCGGCAGGTCCCGGGAGGTCGGTGTCCGGCGGGCAGAGGCTGCCCGCAGCAGCTGCGCCATGAGGGACCGGGCGCGGTAGGTTCGCAGGACCTCCTGTCCCACCGCTGTCGCGGGGCTGAGAGAGCGGCGAGACAATAACCTGACAAAATTCGGCTACTTTCCTAATTGTCTAAATGTCCAGCCATTAAGTGTTTATTTCAAATTCCTTGCCACGGAGTCATTACGCATTCAGGTGGAGAGGAAAGTGAGCTCCGCGGGAGGCTGACAGTAATTCTGCATTAGTTAAGCATTAGATGACAGACGTACAAAGCAAAGCCATTACTCCTGTCAGCCGCTCTGTCCCAGCTCCTGTCCCCATTGTGGAGCTCCTCCAACCAACAGCTCCGGAGCACCACATAAATGCAGGAATGAGAGCCTGGCAAGAGGGGGGAGAGGGGAGGGGGCCAGTCATAATTAGAGGTGAATGAAAGTGGGGGGAAGGATTTTGTCTGGAACACAGTTTGGCAAAGTGTTACCGTTACATTTATTTATTTCGGTGCTTTTCCGTTGAAGCAATGTCATGTATACAAACATTTCCTAATGAACACTGGCCATTTAGAGCAGGCATGCCAGAAGAAATGCTTACATAGACTTCAGATTGTTAAATATTAAACAAATTTGAATGTACTTGAAATCCATCCCATTAGCAATGATATTGTAAAACCTCAAGAAGTCCCTAGAAAATTTGGCCTCCAAATAGTTTTGACTAAAACACTTACTACATACAAATCAGTAAGTACTATTAATAGGAAAAGAAATACATGAGGAGATCACAGAGTACAGCCAGGATCCAGAATTGTATAAGAGATCAATGATGCTTTTCTGCAGAGTAAACGTTTGAAAACATTAAATATATAGAAAATCAATGCAAATTGCAATTTCCTATGATTACTGTTATTGGGTGCAAAATCAAGGATACATGGAGCAAATAATTAATTCTTCATAGCAATTCTTTAGCCCTCCATGATAAGCCTGTCTGAACCCTCACAAGCCTGAGGATTGTGCCATCACCAGGACCCTGTGCTTCAGAAACATGTTCAGAGCTATAAGGAAGAATTTCCAATGTGGCAGAAAATCAAACTGCTGTCTTGGACAAGTCCTTGTCTGAAAGGCAGAGCAAGGCTTGGGTAAGTCCTTCCTATTGCATTCTATTTAATGCAGAATTATGTCCAGGAACCTAAATAGTACATCAGAAGGTATTTAAGGACATAATAAGGCAAAAAAATCCAGCTCCCCCAAGCCTCCATTCTTGCTGTTTACCAGATGATGTCCATGTGATGTCCATGCTAAAACCTTTTGCACAAGCAAATGCAAAGACACAAGTGTGAACAGGACCCACATTCCGTGTGTCAGTTTGTGTGAGGACCCTCACAAGTACAAAAAATAAGGTCCAGGGAGAAGTAGAATGTACCACTCTATATGATCCTGGTGAGACTCAGCTGAATATTTACATTCAAACATGTGAACAAGATCTGCTGAATTTTGTGTCCAATTAAATCCTCTGGGTACCTCCTGGTGCTATTTTTGCCCCAAATATTGTCACTGCTGTGCAGCTTCAGTCCTCTCACTCTCTGTGGACAGACAGTGTCAGCAGTGAGGATGTTTCCCTTTAGAAGCACCTCAGAACAGCTTTTGTCTGCTTTTACTTTCTTCCATAAATGGGCCATACAACAAGAGGAAAGGGATGAAGGCTGACACCGTGGCACCTGGATGGCTCTGTGCACCCGAGTCCCCCAACAGCACCAAGCTGCCTGTGAAGCTGCTTTAGGGGTGCTCTGCCCCAACTCCAGCAGTTCAAGCCATAACAAACCCTTTCTGAGGACTAAGCTAATAATGGAGGAGAAAAGAACAGTGAATTTTGAGAATCAGAAACCTCCTATTGTATCTCTTCAGTTTTAAGTTTAAATCTTATTCAGAGATGAAAGACCCCTTAATCTAGCCCATGCCTTTAGGATCTCTATGGAAAGGCACAGAACAAACCTCACACCCACTGGATTTTCTAATGGTCTTGCAGGGCTTCTTGCCCAACACTCAAAGCCTGTTTTACTTTCTCTCTCCCCTCCCACCTTTAACTACCTCGACATCACCTACATTTAATGACTGACTTCAATATTTTATTGCCCTATACCGCTTTCTGTTAAACCACCCTTTATAATTTCCCTCCTGCCCGTTAGACGCTCCCCCTTAATAAATTATTAAAGCAGGTATTTAGATCACAGAAGCAAAGGAATTAGATTACATTGATCCATGGCAATTTGCTCTCAAACAATTTCTTCATGAAACAACATCCCTGCCATGCTTCATTCACATCGAACCTCAATATTGAAATCTCACCTCCAACGTTTCCATCAGCCTGGGAGTCAGAGTGGGCATGGGGAAGGGGCACACTGCATGGTGAGGATACCCAGCATGGCCACGTCCCCAGTGGGGATGCAGTATGAAAGGAGGGCCCCACAGAGAGGGTTATCAAACTTGAGAAGGGGTATTTCCTCCTTTCGGCATCCCATTTCTCTTTGGCAGTATTTTTCTTAAAGAAGAGACCAGATGGAATTTTAATTGTTTTCAAGACTTTCCTGAAATACCAATGTCTCCACGGAGCCCTGGGCGCTGGCTCGGGTGGCTGTGGTACCTTCCCAGTGACGCTGTCACAGGCCTGTTTGATGGCAGCATAACCACGACCCACAGCACTGCAGTGGGGACAGGCAGATGTGCAAGGGGCTCACAAATGCAAATGCACTGGGGAGAGAGAGTAAGGGAATTTCCATCCACTTTTATTCGTAGACAAATGTGCCTCCCAGGCCTCATCATGCTCCAAGACATTCCAGGTATCTGCATCAATTTTTTGACACAGCAATTTATTTTCAAAGAGAAACCAGCAAAATAGCAAAGTGTCACCAGCAAGGTACCATAAATAAATGGTACCAAGACCAGCCTGTGCCTCCAGGGAGCTTGCAGTTCAGCCTTCAGGGGGCCCAGATACCCCATGCCACAGGGAAAGGCTGGGACTGGCAGGCCAGTTAGGATGACTGCCAGAGCCCCCAGTCTCTTTCTGGATGGGATGGGCCCTCATGTGTGCTGAGGAGCCCAGCTGAGCCCAGGGCCCAACTCTGAGAGAGGCCCTGCCCTGATGGCTAATTGCAGATGACACACTACATGGGCAAAACCGACTTAGATTCAACAACTTGCCTCTGTGGGGAAATTCATCTCCATCCAGCTCAGTGTATTCAAAGCAGAATTGCTATTTCTGACCAATCAAATCCATTAACAACCTTATTCCAAGCTCTAAAATTAGCCCAGGCTGAAAGTACAGATGAAGACTAACATTAATCAGGTAATTCGGTTTGTGTCTAAGCACGGGAGATGACTTTGCACACCAGCGTGATGAAGGATTGTTTTCCACAATGAAAAACTATTCCACTTCCGCGGAGATGCATTTTTCCAGGGCAGACAGGCCCAGGACATTGGCATGAGCCACCCTGCCCTGCCCAGGCCAGCACATGGTACATCAGCAGCACAGGGGGGTCCTGCCTTCATGGGACTGTGGTGCAGCTCCAGGCCTTTTGCTAAGGGGCTGCTGGATGTGTGAATGTCCCCAGCAGCCCTGGTGCACCCCTGAGCCGGGTGACCTCCTTGACACAGCCATGCTCCACCCTGTGGAGAAAGGAGCAAGTATGTTTCTCTGAATACTTCTCGGCTCTCCAATAAGGGATTAAAGGGGATCAGTTTCATTCCAAAAATCAGCAAGAATAAATGGAGAGGTGTACAAAATAGCAGCAGCCAGGGCACCTTGCTCTGCTGCACAGAGCTTAGCACTCTGTGGCTGGCTGGCCTGCACAGCACTTGCCCTGCAGAGCACTATTATGATAATTTTGTTAACTTCCCACATCAAAAAATGAAATTAAACTTTCCTTCAGAGTCCCATTTGAGGCTTGTGAGCAAAGAGTTTTCAAGCCTGCTTTGCTGCTGTGGGAAGACAGGGGAGAACCCAAGTGTGCCAAGGGTAGGGGGTGGCAGGGGGTGGTTACAACTTGGGGAATTTTGCAGAAAAACAGCTGTTTAAGTGCCGTTGCCTTTATCAAATCTTTCAGTAGCATATTGAGGAAACTGTTAATAGATGAGCCAGTCTGCATTTGCTATGTGTAATCATAGCAAATCAAAGCAACACACAATTTTCTACGTGATCTGTATCATTTAGGTGGGTGCAGTCTTCCTGCACAGGAGGTGGAGTGCTCCTGGTTACCTGCCTGTCACTCCCACTGCCCCTAAACACTGAGGTCACCCCTCTGGGACAAGCTGGTGTGGGCAGAGCCGGGGGAGTTTGTTCCTAATTTTGGGGCAATTTTGTTTTCTTGTTTTAAAACTCAGAGGTAGCTAACAAAAAGTATCAATTTCTCACCCAAACCTAATTCAATGTTTAAATAGAAATTTCCATCTTTTAACACAAGTATTTCATTTTGTTACATGTTCTTATATAAATGCTCCCGGTAGGAAGTCGAACAAAGAAACTGCAACCCAGAAACAACTTTCTGCCCCTCTGCTTCCAAGTTCAGCTCTTAGTGGCAGAACAGTTGGAGCACAGATGCAGAAACAGAAGACCACCTTTAATTTTCCCCAAATAAAACAACCTTAAATCAAAATTCCATTTTAATCAAGTGAGGGCTGGTGATTTCCGCAGCCTCGTGGTCCTACTGAGCCTTCCTGCGCCTCTTGTGCCGAAGCGCGGGGCGGCCCGGGAGTGCAGGCGCACAGAGCTCTCGCCCATTGCCCCCTGCCCCGCCACACAGCCCCAGCTGTTCTCATTGATGCTTTCAGGATACGGGAAGGGACTGTGCGGGATGCCCCTCAGCCTGGGGAAGGAAGTCCTCTGTCATGCAGCTCTATTTTTCCTTTCTGTTCTTTCTGAACAGAAATCATCAGCCAGAGCAGGCTCCACACTGAATGGTTAAAAATACCACAGGATACGGTACTGGTACAGATGGATAGCAGGGAAACAATACAGCCCTTCCATCATGTTTTACTGACGTAAGCGTCCCGATCCATATGAGAACCATCGCAACCGAGCCGAACAATGCTCAGACGCATTAATTCCCCTTCTTGCTTTTTCCCGATGGCTCCCAGAAGCCAAGTGTGTCCTGCAGCGCCAGGGTGCTGCTGCCAGCTCCTCCGTCCCCCCGGCAGGGGTCTTGCAGAGCCTGCCTTACCCGCGCTCCGTGCCCCGCGGCGCGGGAAGCGCGGCAGCCGGGACACGACGGGCTCCGCAAGAGCAGTCCGGCTGGGAAAGGACGGGCCCCTGCGGACATTCCAGCCGGGAAGGGCCCGGGCCCCCTAAGAACGTTCCAGCCGGGAAAGGACGGGCCCCCTGCGGGCATTGCAGCCGGGACACGACGGGCTCCCCAAGAGCAGTCCAGCTGGGAAAGGAGNGCGGGCGCGGGAAGCCGCGCAGGGGCCCCGCGCCCGCCGGGCCCGCCCCGGGAAGGCGCTCCGGGAGCGGGGCGCTCCTCTCGGGCCTCGGTCCTCGACCCTCGGTCCTGCCGCAGGGGCACTTCCCCCTCCCGGGCGGCCCCCGGGGGCTCTGCAGAGCCAGCACGCCCCGCGGGCACGGGCAGTCTCTGGGTTTCCTGTAGGACTTGTCTTAACCTGCAACTCCCCCTCTGGCTCTGCCAAAGCCCCGAAATAAAGCGGGGCGCACCGAGCGCTGCTCCCGCCTGGCAACGCCTACCAAAAACTTCCCAAACAGCTCTCCAGCTTCCCGCTCGCCCTAACGATCCATTTGCATCTTCCACTCGCTTTAAATTTCAGCTTTCCTAACCCTCACGGCCCTTTCCCTCAAAGCTGGGGAGCTGTACCGGGACCCTGCGAGCAGGGGCCGGAGCAAGCACAGCGCACAGGTACATTCGTGTGCGAACAACTTAAAAAGTCGCGGAGCAGTAAAGAGCTGTTTTCCCCGTCCCTCCCCCCTTCCGTCACTGCTTGAGGACTCCGGGCATGGGGCATCCCTTTGAAGGAAAGACTCGGCGCTGGAGAAACAAAAGCACTGAAGGAACCGTTCAGCGAGCTCCGGAAACGTGCGGCAACCCCGGCTGGACAGGGGGGAGCCGCTGATAACCCCTCCGGCCATTGCCGGGGCCCTGAGCCTCCATAGATTATCTGATTACATACTCTGCCATTCAGCCCGGTGACTTCTCGAAAGAACTTAACCCCTTGGAGTTAAAAACGGTGGGAAAAGCATCAGAGAAACACCGTATATCTACAGTGGTTTCGGCAAGACCTAACAAGGACAAGAAGAAATAAGAGCAAAAACAAAACAGTAAAAAGAGAAGTCCCTGATTTAATTGGTCCGGCCCGGGAACTTGAGGCACATTGTTTCATTGTCAGGAAGAGTAAAAAAATCTTCCCGGTTATTTTATGTCTTTTCTCTGCCGAGGAACCTGGACACTCTTATCACACCCAAACAACTTCCTTTTTCCTTTCCTTTCCTTTCCTTTTCCTCTCCCCTCCCCTTTTTTCCTTTTCTTTTTTTTTAAATGAGAAAAATCAATATCTTAACACTTCAACAGCACAAGGCTTGTTTTCACAGCCATGTCTCATTTCTGTGGTCTCTAATACTGATATATCTCCAAATCCTCCCTAAATATGGACTCAAACCAGGCAATTTCTGTATTTTTCCTCAGAAAACAGCACTCATAAAAGTGCTCTCCTTTCTGCTAATGGAACCAAAAGAGAAAAAAGCCATGCAAGGATTTGGGTTTACGTGTTTCAGTGCAGCGCAACACTCGGTCTTAGAGCTGCAGCTCCAAAGCACCATCCCCCAGCTGAAACACAACTTGCTTTCTTTGTGCCCAGATGTGCAAGGGACAGCTCTGGCCTGTGCCTGTGTTCACTCATTGAGTCCCATTAGCCACCCGAGTTACCCAGAAACAAAATTTTGATTATTTACTACCTTGCTGCTTTGCTGTTTGAAAGTTTCACCACAAAAGCGTTCCCATCACTTGGAAGAGCCCAATCTACAGCACAGAGGTGTGCTTGGCTTGACAAACCAACTCCGCCTGCCCACAGCCTGTCTCTGCCTCCAGCCTTTCCACACAGGTGTCACTAGCTGGAATTTCAGAAACATTTACCCAAGAGCCTAAACACTTACAGTGAAGGATGAAGAGGCTTGAAGCCTCACAGATTTCATGAGAAACAAGTACACCTCCTGTTGCAATTTCAGAGTAGCTCACAAGAGGCAGCAGATACATTTCCAAGAAATTTCTACTCCCATTCATGCCTTCTGTGATGTCTTACTTCAGTACAGCCATTAGTTTACAGAAATTACACAATCCAGCATTCTTCCCTCCAAAAGTCAGAGAGAAGAAGGACCCAAGCAGACATCACTAAAATGTTCCACAGCCGGTTTGCACTGAAATGGTAGGAAATTGCTACTAAATAAAGCAAAGCCATACAGTAAAGGAATACTGACTCTAAATAAAGTGCTACAGTAATGCTTCTGTTTGCTTTTCATACCCTAGGAAGCCTCATGAAGCTTTACAGACACAGAACAAAGTGCTCAGGTGTTAGAATGTGTCCAAGTTGAAGGTGTTTCCAATACCCATGTAAAGTATGGCACATGCTCTGATTACAAGATTACATATTTAAATAAAGATGCACCACTTCTTTAGTTGAGTGACTGTCTATTTGATAAGAAACAAAACATCATTTATTTATCATCAAGTTTAGGGTTTTTTTTTACTGTAGGGAGTATAACTAGAGGAGTGCCTTCTGTTATCACCCAGCATTTGACACACACTGGACACAGCATCCTGTTTCCCCAAATTTTCTACATCCCTTGTCACTAAGTATGAAAGAGTCAGAGGGTTTGGGATATCCACTGACAGCATAGCAACCTGGGTACTCAAAATAAAGAAATCCTTACAAAAACAGGAGCCAGTTACAGACACTTTACTTGTTTTGCCCAGAGTTACACAGAAATGCTGTGATAGGCAAGAAACTCCAGGAAGAACATCATGATTTTTGTGATACGTCAGCTCTCAGCTCTCTTACAAAATTACAGCGTGTTGCTGACTTTTATCTATGAGGAACCTTCCAATTTTGGCAATGCCCTCTGCCTTTATTACGTAAGGCAGCTTTGATTTTAAAATATCCCAGATATATTGAAACGAACATCCTGCACAAGTGAACAATAGTCACACACGACAGAGGACAACCATAACTAGGGAACACAACAACATCATTGTTCACACCTGGGATGAGACTGAACTGGAGACTCAGTTCATCATCTTCTAGACACTTGATATTGCAGCTGTAGTGTTAGTTAATGTAGCCCCAATACATAAACCAGCACTGGACATACCTTAAATGAATCAGAACTCCAAAATTTTCAGCTTCTGACTTAGACGTGAGTCTAAGATCTACTGAGAAAATCAGGAATTATAATTACGGATGCCTGAATATGCCAGGGAACATTTCTAAACAATTAGTTCTCACTGAAGGGATATTAAGAAACTGCTAAGACATCAAAGTAGCTTAAGTACTATCAAGCCAACACTGTACGTAATTTCATTCATAACAGATTTGAGAATGGAATTTTTCTTCCCTCTACATGTTCCACTTACCTCCCCAACAGTGTTACACCCCATTAAACACTATAAAAGGATTATAAGGAAAAAGTACCGAAGAGGGAAATACCCAATAAAAATGTACTTTTACAAACATCAGCAGGACGTTTACAACACACAAATGAGCCCAAAAGAAAGGATAAGAGCCTTAGGCTCACACCATTTATTCAGCCCACAAACCAAGAAAAATCAAGCACACGTGAAAATTTCTTAACACAAGAGGAAACAGCATCCTGCCTGGTACCCACAGAACACTTTCATCTTCAGTAAAACTCATTAAAACAAAAAAGCAAACTGAACACACAATAAAGAACTTATGCCCAACCCTGTGTAGCACAGGTAACTACAAATAAAAGCCAAAACCAAAAACAGTTTGAGAAAGAATTAAGAACTAGGAAATGATTAAAAGAACAGTATCGAAAGCCATTAAAATAATTAACCATCAAGCTTCCATCATCATGGACTCAGACAGTGCAAGATGATGGAAGCTTGATGATTGTTTTAATCATCAGTGTACTCAGTCTAAAGCAACAGCCCTCATCACTCAGCAATTAACAAGACAACCACTATTTATATTTTTCAACACATCTGTTGCAAAGACCAAAAGACAGTAAAGACAGTTTACTGGTGCCCTACCACAATGTCCCTACTCATGCACAGCACCTGGAAAACACAAGAAATCACCTTCATAAACCAGTAACTTCTTTCTCAATCTCATGGCTCATGTGAGTGTTTGAGGGGGACTGAGCTGACAGGTTTTCCCACAGCCCACTCAGGATTCATACTGTGCCTGGGCACCACAAGGCACAGAAACAGCTAAACCAACTGTGTGGAGGCTTTACATGCAGCTTTGCAACAAGCATAACGGCATTAACTGAAGCTTTCTTTTGCAGCTTGGAGATTACTTTAGACAAATATATCATGAAGAAGTTCTTACCTGCAGCAGGATCCTTCTCCTGACACACTGCAGCAGCAGGCAGCCTTCAAGGTGGAGTGGCACAGCTGCCCACCCCTGGCACAATGCTCACCTGCCTGTCACTGGCTGCCAGCTGGTGAAGCAACAGGATAAAAGACAGGCAAAGGGAGCAGTGCACTCTCCTCACCAGTCTGCAGTGGGTAGAGAGCATGCCACCTGCATTTTGTCCATGGAAATAAAAGGCAAAGCGAGGGCACTGGTTCCTCCCTCTTGGTTGGGCTGCAGCAGCTACAAGGCTCTCTGTGTCACTTTGATCTGCTCCAGCAGAGACCTACTTCAGGTGCCTCTTTGCCCTCCACGATTTGTGCTCAATTCCCAGGCTCCCGGAGAAGGGCTAGCAGTGACAGCTGTTTTCCTCCTTGGCAGCTCTGACCATAAAGGTGCAGCACAGCCGCTAGCTGGGGGGACAGGCAGCCTCCCACTCCCTTCACTCCTTGTCCTGCCTCTGTCATGTTAGGTGCGTGGCATCGGGGCAAGCATCAGGCTGAGAAGCAGCCAGGATGTTGGTACACTGCAGGAAAGTTCTATGCCATGAAGTACACACTTTAAACAACCAAGTCACTTTCTCCTGCCTTGGTTGCTCAAACTTTACCAGGCCTCTGCAGAGGGACTACAGTTCAACAATATTTTCATTTACTCCAAGTACAGTATTTGAGTTCAAAAGCAGGTCAGAATAGCACTGATGCTTGAAAAATATTTTAAATACAAGTTTTCTGTCAGAAAACTAAATCCAGCTAAAGATGTAAGAGGGAGAGATGAGAAATACGGTGCCTTTAACATATATCACCACATGAGACCTGAGGAAGTGGAAATCAATGGCAGTACTGGCAATATGAAGAGCAGTCAATCATTCAAGCACTCTGGGTGATATGTCAGCCCTAACTATAGATGAAAGTTATCATTCCTTTTTCTACTTGATCACTGGAGCAGGGTTCTGATTAAAATCTCATCTGATATGTTTTCGTTTTGGTGAAATGTGATGTAGGCCTCAAATGACTCCTGCCCAGCTAAGCAGTTTGGAAAACAAAGAGCAGATTGATCAAAGGATGTGTTGAGAGCCATTTTCTGCCCTCAGCAGCCCTCCTATGGGCCCTGTTGCTGGTCAGACTTAGGGTTTATTCCCATCCTCAGGTGTAACACAAGGGTTTGAAGACAGACAATGGAGAAAGTTTGTTTCCCCAGCCTGGCCTCAGGGGAGCTGTTTCACATAGCCCCACACTCCACACACAGCCAGCGGCCTGAGGGGAGCACAGGCACCCCAAGAAGCTCACAGGTGACTCAAGAACGAGCAGCAACAGCAGCCAAGTGGGAATTTGATCTCTCCACTTGCCACAAGCAGGGGTCTAAGGCGGGTTGTGCTGGAGCCCTCACACCCCTGGGCAGAGTGCCCGTGCTGGGCAGCGCTGTGTGCCCACCTCCCTCACACCATGCCTCAGCCACTGGGGCACTTCTTCCCCAAGGGAAGCACTGCCAGCTCTTCCAAAATGCAGTAGGACTAAGGAACTGTCCACAGTTCAGTTTACCTTTTCTTTCTTTTTACTCACCTGTACAGTGCTTCATGCTTTCTTCTTCCACACTTCTGAGCACTGTGAATGTTTAAGGACCATTGGCCTTTTCAACCAATTTTAAGAGCATACCTCACCCAAACACCTAACTGAAGGAGAAGCAAGCATTTTTATTTGCCTAATAGTGACTAAGACCACTTGTGAGAATCTGAAAATAACAGGACAAGGAAAGAAGTACATATGCTGCTCAGAAGTTTTCTCAGAAAAATAAATTACAGTTCACTTAGATGACAACATTCTGCAAGGCTTGGGTTTGTTTGTTTGGCTTGGTTGGTTTGTGTGGGTTTTTTCCCTGTATTTAAATGACTGAAGTTTCAAACATGATTTCCTTTGTGCACAGGTGTATTTGGTTTTATGCCAATTTCATATCAAAACACTTACTAACTTTAATGTAATTCACTTGAAAAGTAAGCATCCGCAGAAGTGCTCCACTTGTGTCCAAATACAGGTATAACTGGTTTTGCATTTTTTAGCTCCCTTAAATTTCCTGTTCATATGTGAAATCAGAGTCCCAAGCTGACTCCTAAAATGGCAACACATTATTTCTTTACCCTTTTACATGCTTCATGTCCATTCTTCACAGTGCAGGTATGTACATCCTTCACTCTGTTTCTTTGGGATACTTGGTTTTAGCACCTTCCTGAGGAGACAGAGGGATTAGTGTTTACCAAGGTGCTACTCAGAGCTGGTGGCCACTGAGGGCCCGATCAATCCTTGTGTGCCAGAGCAGCATCAACTTCCCACTCCTTGCCTTTGGGAAGAGAAATTCTATCATGACAGCTAACTCTTTAGCAAAGTTCACCTCAAAGCCTCAACCTCAAGTGTTAAAAAAGAAAAGCCCTTAAATGATACAAGTTATTACATTTAATCCCTTTGGGGGAAGTGGGGAATGATTTTGTGATTAAGGACCTACTGTGGGGCTCAAGAGAATTAGTTCAATTCCAGACTCTGAAACAAGCTTCCAGGTTCCCCTGGGAAAGCCTATGCAATCTCCTATCTCCCATGGACACCAGCAGGGCAATTTCTAAGCGTGTGCAGCCCTCAGACATTGTAGTACCAGCAGCTAAATAAATTCATAGTTACAGGACTTAGGTGAGGTTCAATAATTTTAGGACTAGTTACCTATTCAATGAGGGCACTACCATTACACTATCACATATCACAAATCATTCTTAAAATTTGGTATTAGATTCTTGAAAAGTAGTAAGATACATTATTACTTACTCCTGGGCTGATAGGTAGCTCCTAAGGGCTTAGTTAATGTATTAATGAAAATGATGAATGAATGAAAAAAGCTGCAAGATAAAAATAAATTAGCAGGTCTTACAGAAAGACACCACTTAGTTCTCAAGCACAGGACTATTTTCTATGGTTTGCACTGCAAAGAAATTTTGTTCCATTAAGATTTATAGCTGGTATTTTTTCTTGGAAAAAAAACAAAACAAAACAAAAAACCATGAATTGATCTAATTCATAGGATGAATGAATTTAATAATGAAAACCCATCTGACAATGAGTTGTGATAGAGAAAATCCAGCAAGCACTATGAGAAAAACACAATACTGAAGTCAGTGTGTAACCTTCTAGAAGTGCTGCACTACACAATGCACTGTGATGATATTAGACAGTCTGTCTTGCAAAAAGAACAAAATTATTTAATTACTCTGATATACTGATAAGAACACATACTAGTCATGTTCTTTGCTATTCACTACCAGTGGAAATTTTCTCTGACTATTATGAAAAACAGCTGTCACATATCAGAAATATAAAGCAAAAGCTACTTCACATTTTTAAAGATATGGCAATCATTTTAAAATTTCACTAATTTCTGCAAAGGTGGTGTGCCTATTATAGTTTCAGGTAATGATATATTTAATGCATTATAGAAGTTACTTTCAGTAACTTGGCATATACTTCACATACTTCTGAACTATTTTCTGTATGAAAACAGTTGTCTCTCAGAAGTTGGAAAAATCCACATAAAATTTCAAGATCAGCATTGCTGGCATGTTTGTTTATGTTCAATCTATAAGCGATAATTTAATCTTAATATTAAATATTTTGGCAGAGCATCTGCCATTTATTTGGCATGTATTAAGTCCAAGTATACTTGGTATTTTTGTGGACTTGATGTTAAAAATGTTGAAATCTGGTATTTGATTGGAATGTATGTAACTACAATTGAGGCAGTTCTTCACATTAGTTTACTCCACTGCTTTTCTAATGACAATTATTTGAATTTTTTCTTTAATTTTCTTACTGCTATAATTTCAACTTATAATAGAAGTTAAAGCAGTTGAAAATGAAAAATACCCAATCCCAAGCAAATGCAGCATTCAAGAGGCTGATACAAAACTGTTTCAAACTGTCAGTTAGCAGACCAGCAATTCACACCAACAATTCTTGGTCAGTGTCTTCACATTCATCTCTCTAAGGTAAACTGCAGGAATGACTGAGGGACTTTCCATGAATTAAGAGAAATTCCATCCATCCTACCCAACATGCAGAGAAAGCCAGGTCTGATGAGACCTGCCCATTCTAATCTGAATAGTCTGATGAAGTTCAAACACAAGCTGAAACTGGTGGCAACTGTGTAAAACATCCAACTTTATTCTGTGACTGTTTATGACTTCTAATTTAAAATCACAAAGGCGCAGCGGTGACATTCATGAGCATTTGTTTTAATGGAAAAGCCTTTTTAGATTTTTCATTTCTTGCAGGTGACAGAGGGTGTGATAGTGGTTGCAGGACTTCCACTATTCTCAGTGCTGTCAGCAGTGTCTTCCTAGCTAAAGCTCCCCGTTGGTGCTGCACTGGTTTAACATGAATGGCTGTGACAAAATATAATACTGTGAGACAGTTGTAGTTTCTGTATTTGGTCATCCTCCCCACATCTGCCTACATCTAAAAATCAATCCCCTCTTTTATCAGGGAGAAGTTAATTGCCACCTTAATGTTTCATTTCATTGTATTATCAAACCTAAGGATTTGATATACACTTTTGTGGGTTCCATGTCTTTGTGGTGTCCCACCCTGAAAGGGAAAGAATCAGGCAGTTGCAGAGATGTCCATGGCTGGATAGGAATGACAGAGAGGCCAGAAAAACTCATCAAGTTTTATTAGTAAATTAAACACTTGGCAAACTGGTTATTTAGTCCCTTCTAGTATAAGCATATGATGGTGGATTTTTGAGTAAGGGGTAGAGTGATAGGAAGGAGAAGGAAGGAGAAAGAAGGAGATGGAAGGGAGGGAGGAAGGAAAGGAGTATCTAATTATTTTCAATATAGAAACAGTACCTTTCAGGCTGACACAGGCTTGAAGAAAAATGGCTGCTGTTTTCATTATTTAAACGACATTAAGTTCTCCAGCTAGAATAGATGTGTAGTTGTCAGCATCAGGTTCTAACCAGAAATTATTTACAGTAATTAAACCAAACAGCTACAGGGCTTTGTTGCTCACCTGGTGGCAAAAGGCTGGGTGTCCCTCCAAGCTGTGGCCATTTTGCAGGTTGATGTCAAGAACATCCCAGAAGTCCAAACCTTTGAACAGGTGCTAAAAGAAGAGGTCAAAGATTATCCTCTGCATCTGAGAGTCCTGTTTGGAAATACTTTTTGTGGTTTGTTGTCATCTGTTTTAAAACAAACAGTAAAATCTACCTTTGTTTGTACAGGACACTCCTTTAACTTTGAAGGTCTAAAACCACCAGGCTTAAGAAATGCCTGCAACAGGTAACTGAAAGTGGATACAGCCAAAAGCCCTGCAGCCAAAGCGCGGGCACCACACCCCAACAGCTACAAACTCCTTGGCCCGCCTCATTCAGTGCCCCACTTTTAAAAGATGTACAGGCACTGAGCTACCAGTCCCATAGGTATTAACAACAGAGCACACTGACCTGCAGCGCTGCGAAGCATAGCATGAGCACACTACAAAGTCAAACCCTGGGATTAATGTTAACCTGCACATACACACAGTTAAAGCAAACTGACAAATGAAGTATTGGTATGAAAATTTAAAGCCAAATTTTATTTCATGACAAGCAGATGTCATCTGAGGCTGGTTCTAAGCAAGGATTTATTCCATGCCCATAATGTAGGTCACAAATTTTGATAGAGTTTGTGCCTAGTATTCATCCAAGGAATCAGACTCAGCACATCAATAGCTGTCAAGAGTGTACATGTAGTTTCTTTTTACACCAGCATTTAATAAAAGAAAATAATCCAATTAAGCAGATATCAGAATATTTTTTCGCTGACTTCCCCATCATTTTCAATCATTAAAGCAGTATTTAATTTACAACAAAACATTATACTCTAATTCTATGCATCCAAGAATATTCATGTTTAAAATCTGAACCGCCCTCACCGTTTCTGCTGCCCTTCTGGTTTCCCATGAGCTTCAATAACTCAAAAGAATTGCAACCAACTTGGTAACTAAAAAAGAAACCTTTGTGGAATGGGAAAAGTTCACAACAGGGGAGGAAAAAAAGCCTTTCTAAAATAGCCAGGTGTTCACCTCAACCCATACCAACTTCAAACAGATGCAAGGACAGTAGCTGAATCTGATTTCAGACTAAGGACATAAAAGATAAGTTTTATGTTCTTATGCTTTTATAACGTTAGAATGAATTCATCTTTAGATAAAGAATAGTATACTCCCCTACGCTCCAATTCTTTCACATAAAATTTGCTCTGAAAATAGCATGGCTGAGTTCTACTCTTTCAACTATTATTTGATCACTGCCAAATATTTGCAAGTTCAGATTTTCCACATCTCACCCAGCAACTTGATTGCAGTTCATGTAGTATCTACTATGTTTTGTTCTACTTCTATGAATAAATGTACTGTGGCAAGTGATCAAGTCAGTCATGGAAACAGAATGAATTACTTTGAAATACAAAACTGAAAGAGTGCTGGAAGAAGAGCCCCTGACAGCCTTTCACCCAAATCCAGGTTTAACCTTAGGAAAGGATGACTATCCTAAGACAGCACTACTGCTTGGCAGCAGAGGACATGAAGGTATGGATGGCAGTGCCTGTCCATGACTTTACCTCCTCATGAAATTGAGTCTTCAGCTTCAGGTGAACGATGAGTTTGTTCAATAAGGCTGAGCCTAATAAACAGAACTGGTGAGCAACTCTTCAAAAAAAATTAGGAGCACAAGCAGAAGCCTGCAAGGGTATCCAAGAATTTTCTGTAGAGTGGTTCTACAGACAAAATGACATTGATATTCCAAGTCTATAATTTACATATGTGGTTTAATGGTGACTTTTTTGAGGTATTCTGCTGAATTTTAAACTTTTCAATTAAAATAAGTTTATACACCATTATATTACTGAATCTTGTTAAACCAAGAGTTGCATTTTATTTTGATGGATATCACTAACTTAAATGCATTTCTGTTTACAATGCTATTACAACTTAAATCCTCAACAGTATTAGCAGATGATCAAACTCTTTGCAACTGTAACCTGTGAGAGCAATTCCCCATTAGGGACACGTGTATATGTCCTTAGAACATGTCTAATTTTGTGAAGAATATCTGCACATACTGCAGGATGCATATGCCCGTTAATAGACACGTCAGCATTTTATACACAAACTTTTGATCTCTAGTGCTGGTCATCTATTTACAGATTATTTATTAACTATAAGCAAGCTTATAGCAGATTTAAAAGATGCTCAAAGTTGTATTACAGAGGGGAAAAAATTAATACTTTCAATATCTGGTAGTTGCAGGGTCACTTACTGGGTTCAACTCCAACCAATCCAAGTATTTCCCGGCTTGTAACAGAAATAAGTCTCATGTCCAGAGGCACACTGCACATCTCAGAGCTCCCATGCTAGGCAGTCACCTACCAGACCAGCTGTCCTGTGTGAAACCCTGATACACTCAGCAAATCTGTTCCCCAGAGCTTTAACTGTGAGAGCCAGCACATCCTGCACAGGCACATCATGATGTACATCATGATGAGAAGAGAGAGATGGCTTTATCAAACCGGTGTTTTCATCGACTTTGCCCTTCTCCAGACAGAAAGAAAAATACAGCTGTTAAGTCTGTGCAATATAACACAGTGAGATGTTTAAAGCCTTCAGTGCAGTATTGACACAGCCTTCCTGTGGCTGCAGAGGTTAGTTTTGATTTAGAACCAGTATATGAATTTCATTTGAAATATAAATGAAAAGCTGTAAGTTCTCCTTCCCCCTGTCAAATTATTATTGGTCAGTTTTAATTTTAGATCATGAACAAGACAAAGATTCCCAATTCTACACAAAGACTTTCACATCTACACCCAAAATAATAGGATTTGTACAGATTTGTTCTTAATTTCAGAGTATTTTTAGCTGAAGAACTGGGCAGTTACTTTTGCTCCAGGAGAAACTGTGTTTTTGTTGCTGTGTTCCTGATACATGAAAATATGTGAAATTTGTAAATTTACAATAAAAAGTTCTGAAACAAATAGAGATAAATCTCAAAGAGCATTTTTATTTATTTACATAGAATCAACACAAGAAACTGAAATTATAATTAGGCAACTGCTATATAACTTCCTATCATTTTATTATTATATGTGAGTTTGTTAAGTGCAGTTTATGCCATATAAACAGCAATTGAGGACAGACATTTAATCACTACATGTATTATGCATTATTAGAAATTAGTTCAGCAAACTATTTCAAAGCTGTCTCATTTTAACTAGGTCAAATTCTGTTACCCAGAAGTGCAATGAATCGGTGTTTAAAATTCAAAACGGGTTGAAAGAAATTTAAACTGCAGCTCTGAATGGAGAACATTTTAAGCGACATCTCTCAAACAACTTAAACTTTCTCTAGAAAGAATAATGAAGTCTGATTGCAGAGCAAGAGGAAATGCTACGTTGAGCTGTTCAAGAATACAAACCAGTCATTTAACTTCTTGGAGTGCAGGTGTCAGATCTGACTTATGAGTGGTATATTGTTTTCACCTCATGTTCGGGCTCTTGGATGTGATTGCCTATAACTCTAGAATAATCCCCTGAAGAAAAGAGAAGTTGGTTACATAAAATTAAAAGTCCATGTCACTGTTTCCCACTGCTGTGCTGTTGCCACCTTGTGTGTGCCAGAAGGCACAAGTACCAAGTCCAGTGTTGAGCTGTAAGAAGCCCAGAGAACAATGTGTTCTTTGATCAGAAACACCTCCTACTAAAACGGGAAGTATCTGGCATCTCTATTTTAAGCTACGCGGAAAATTTTGAAAGTACTTGTTATAGCAGGAAGCTGCAATATACATCAGAGGAAGATTTTTAGTTAATGATGCCTGCTTGATCACATTTTAGGTCCAGAGTGAAAAACTATTAAAATTTATATTTAGCATCTGATTTTATCTCGTCATCCTAGTATACTGAGCTGAAAAGAATATTGTCTACTATGAACTATTACACTGACATTACTGTGATTTTGTTAGTAGCCTGCTTTTTTGCAAAAATACTGAAGATAGCACAAAAATTAAGACTTTTGTGCTGATGATTGATGCTGAACATTAACATTTACGAATTTTACTGAAAACTTGATTTTAGTCATTTAACTTGGAAGATTAGATTTCTTAGCAGTGTGGAGAGATGAAAGTCACAAATTCCATTTGCTTTACCAACAAAATGTTTGTTAACACTGATCCTGAAATTATGAGTAGAAACAGTAGATAGTCAAGGAAAAACTAATTTTTTATATATTGGAATACACCTACTTTTTAAAGCAGTTCTAAAAGTTTCATCTATATAATAAAGACACATACTTGGTTTAAAACAACTGAAAACAAATTAATTTCTCAGCTTCAGTATTTAATTGTTTAAAAAAATATATAAGTCAATTTACAACCTGCTCCAATTATCCCCTATGATCTTTGCATTTCAGACACATTAACCAATGCAGCTGAAGCAGCTGTAGTTCTATCTGGATTCCTACGCCTTAAACATTTTAATAAATCACTAAACCATAATAGTGGCAGAGAATTTCTAGCTCTCAATTGAAGAGATTATCTACTGCTACATGTGTGAACAATCCATGGACCAGAAGAGAGAATCTCTGATGCGGTTCCAGTCATATGACTATCAGAAGGAGATACATCAAATTTGGAAGTCAGTGAGAAAGGAAGGAATTAAATATTGCAAAAAAATATTGCCTACATGCATAAGAAATTTTAAAACTAAACAGAAGTTTTAGGGTGATTCAGAAACATTAAATAGGCATGATCTTCAAACATTATCTACATATTTGCAGGGTCACATTTCTGAACTTGGTTACACCTATCTATGTAATTACCATCTCTGTAACAGAATTAGCCAAACAAAAAACCCAAACCAACCCCTTTACTAGAAACCTCCTTTTCCTCATTGCTGGTGGCAGCAATGACAGTCAGAAGGTGCCTCATTCTTTCTGCATCTGTTGGTAAAACTGCGTGTATGGGTTCTCTGTACAATCACCCCTGGTGTAGTCATCTGCAACCAACTGGAAAATCAATTAAGGAACAGCACAGACTGCAAAACTATATTAGAACATCACCAAGTTTCACTACTTTACTGCTTAACAATACTGCTAAAAATGATAAAAACAGTCCCTTAAAGCAAGGGGTTCCCCGCCCCCCACGTTTTCATTTTCCCTGAGGGTATTTGTTAGACACGTAAAAATTGTGTGAGAAATGTGGCTGGTTAAACTGGGCTGCAAACTTCTCAGAATTACTCTACTAAGAGCAGCCCATTCATCTATTCCAATCCACAGAGCATTACTTTTGTAGCATTCTCTCCTGAACTTTCTTCCATTTTGATGTTGGGACTCAAATCTCACCCCAAGGGAAAGCAGTGTGATAGGAAAAGCCACCAGACTACAGCCAGACACTAGAGACTAACCAGGAACATTTTTCACCTGCGTCACAAAACATCTTTCCTAAATATTTTTAAAGCCATGTTGAAGAAATACCCACAATAGACATACACCAATGTAGGAGTCATCAGAAATGAGCTTGCTTGCCTACCTCTAACAGAAGCCACATTCCAATTTTTTGAGGATCTCCAAAATATACACACAGAATACCAAAGGCCAAAAGTACAAACATATTTATACAGTTCTATTCAGGCAATATTTGCATAATGACTCTACATCACTACTTGGCTAAGCTGCTATTATTATTAGATACTATTAAATATGATTATTTGCTTAAGTTTCTCTCACTTTGATTTAAAGGCATGGTGCATTTTGTAAAGACTTCTACTAGAAAAGGCGAGAATATGAGTTTAGGTATATGTTACCAGAAAAGATTTTTTAAAAGCTAGACTAATCCAAAGTGTTATACAGATAAAATAAGCATATTTATTAGATTTTCACACTACACTTGTTTTGTAAAGAGTGCCATATCAACTAGAAGTGATGTAGTATTTTTTTGTTCACGACTCTTCATTAACAAACTCTAGGGAGATGTGAAAAGGTCAGATTTCCTTCTTTGGGTTTTCCTAAATTACTGAATGCCTTAAAACATGCTTAGAGCAGCTCAGTCAGCTCCTCCTGACATTGCTTAACTAAAACCTAAAGAAGTACACTGACATCACAACAGTCACAGCAAAAATTTGCAACCACAGTGGGACATTTTAAGCCAAACTTTCTGCTTATACAAGATGCTTCTAAAGCTTTTGCTACATCCATTTTTTTTCCCTTAAGTAAAGAGGTACTGAAAAGCGTACAGCAGCAAGTGCCTTCATTAAGCGTCAGCAGCTAGAAGTGACTTTTGCATTAAGAGAATTGAAATTTAGCAGAAAAAACACCCCCTTTGCATTCCAGCTGGTCCTCAGAGATCAGAGGGGCTGGGTGTCACCAGGCTTGATTTCTGATTAGAATCAATTCAGCACTATAGGTCTGGTTGAATTCAATAAGAACTTCCATGATTACAGGTTCATAAATAGTACAATTTATTGAAGCAACAGGAAAGCAGGTTCAGGATTGCCATTTATAAGGGCATTAACAATGGATTTTGTTTTTTAAAGGTACTGATAACCTGAGTACAAATAATTAAATATAAAGAATCCATTTAAATGCTGTATTTATCTAGAAACTGTTTTTCCTCAGGAGACGGTTAACCAAAAACCTCAAGAGAAATCATCTCCCACTTCTCTGGTACAGCTGCAATACTACAGAGAGAAAAGCAAGGGAAGTTTACTTAACAGAGGGATTGCCATGTTATTTCAGGACATGCCCTTCTGGAAGCAGGTAGAGGATGGAGCTATGTGAGAAGCTATAACCAGATTTGTGTGCTTGTGGTTATTTCGTTTGTTTTTCATAAGAAGCACTTATTAGGCTGGAAGGAATCCTTGTTTTGCAAAAGTAGTATCAAATTTAACCCTACAGGACAAGCAGACAACTGAATGCCAACAACCCTCACAGCAGCTGCTGCGAATAGGATCTCAGGCTGAACAAACAAATGCCCAAAACGATGGCTGGAAACAAGAAGAAATACAGCAAGAAACACAGCACATCCTGGCAAGCCAGCGGTGTACGGAGTTCATCATTTCAAAAGCCAACCAACCTCCTCCTCCCGTGCCTGGCACAAAGCCGGCTGCGAGCAGAGCAGCTCGAACAAGCGATGAGATGCCAGCTCTCAGGAAGCTGCCACAGGAATGCAGCTGTTCCAGCACCACAACCGGTCCCGCTGTGCTCGGCACCCGTGGCAGGCGGTGAGAGCACCCAAGGGCTGCCCCACTCGGGGGTGGCAGCTGCCAGCCAGGGAGGGAGATGGGGACGTACCCATGGGGAATGACCAGGCACACAGGAACAGGGCCCCGTCACCTCTCAAGATCTGTGCTGCCCACAGCACAGATTCCACACCACTACCTGCAAAAGAAATGAAACAAATCCAGCTTCCAGTCTTGGCTTCTCTACGTTGTTAGTTACAAACAGTTTGGTTTTCCCATGAGCCTGTGTTGTTATGGTGTAATGTCTCCGGCATAAATCTAAGATTTGAAAGAAAAATGTCCTTGTTCTAAACACTTAACCTTCAACCTGAAAGTCAGTAAAAGAGGACAAAGTTGTCACTCTATTATCATACCAAGAGTGTCATTTGAAGGACTAAAGCAGTCTTGAAAACAAGGCAAAATCAGATGAATACATCTGTTCCCTGACAACTTTTAGAAAACCAAATACAATGTATAGGAGAACAAGGGGATTAAAAGGCTGAGAGCACTCTACTGGGGAATTAAATGGGAAGGACTAGAAAATGGAAAAGCTGAATACATATGGTTCAAGACTGAGCAAGAATCCATATCCTGTTTTTAAAAAGTGACAAAAAAGTGAACAAGAAGTTGAAGAGAGAGTTTCTTGTGCTTAGCGTAAGTAAATTTGGCAGAAAATAAATCCCCTTGCATTCCAGCTGGCCCTCAGTTATCAGAGTTTGGGGGTGGCCAGGCCTAATTTCTGAGTAAAAGCCAATTCAGCACAGTGAGTAAGCAATGCAGAGCCAGTTCAGCACTGTAAGTTCAGTCACCTTCCATAAGAACTATCACGGCCTGATTCACAAATTGCAAATTACGGAAGCAGCTGAAATGCAGATTCTTATTGGATTGCTGTCAGTGATTCGATTTCTTGCTCAGAAACTGATGTGCCTCTTGTATGACAGATATGTAAAGAAAAACAATAAGCTAAGTAAGGGATTAAGTTATCCTGAATAAAAGAAGCCTGTCTTCTGAAGCGTTATATGGAATATGATGGTGAAGTTTTACTACACCTGCTGTAAGCACCTAAAATTATGAAAAATTATGGAGTTTTCTGATGGGATTTTTTTTGTTGTCTAAACCAAGAAGTCCTGAGTATGGATCCTCTTACAGAAAAACCCCAGCAGTACTGTAGATAAGTAAAAGACTATTCAGGGAAAATGAGATAGAATGAAGAAAAAAGGACAGTCTCTTGATAAGAATTAAGCTTTAAGCTTCCAAAATCTACTTTAAAAAGGAATATAAAGCATGTAAACACTATCCTTGTATCACTAAATGGAAGTTAGGATTATACTCTTCAAACTTACTACAGTAAACAGATTTATAAAAATACAGGATTAGTAAATTCAAAAAGACTGAATATATAATAGTCTTAAACATTACCACAGTATCTCGGAAATAACATGTTGCCTCAAGAGGAGGGATCGTTCAGAGGAAAATGAGTAGGAGAAAGGATATGTAGACTAAAAAATGCAGAAGGCCGGAAAAGCAATCAAACTAAGAAACAAGTGACCCATCCTAATTATCTCTGATAGCAGATGCTGCCAACAGATGCTCTCACATTATGCTCCAAGTACAGCTGTGAGAAGCAGAAATAGATACCAAAGATGCGAAACTCAGAAAGATGCATCCCTTGCACCTTGAGAAGAGATACTTCAGACAGCACTCTAAACAGACAATGCATGGTTCTTCCAACCACTTCTGCCTTGTTAGGCAGTCCAAGCGTACACCAAGCCCTTTTGCTTACGCTGGTAATTTTCAGGCTTCACAGGTGTTGGCAGAAAAAGATATCAAGGGTTATTAACAGATGCACTAACCCTAAGAAACAGTTTATTTAAGTCATAGCTGTAGTGGGATGACAGTTACATTGCCTTGCCTCATTTATCTTGGCTACTCAACTGAGATGTGCAGTAGACAGTAAAAGCTATTGGGTGTGGGGGGGAACCCCAAAATATTACTAACAATCCAAGAAGTTTTACATTAGAAACAACAAAGGAATTAAAATTTACTTAAGTATCTCAAGGGTTATAGCTCTTGGATTTTTTTCCCTGATGTAGGTTCAGCTTTTAAGTGTCACAAATCATTGAAGTTTGAATAAAAACCAGCTCTATGATATCTCTGTCTGTTCAGACATAAACCTAAGAGCTGGAGCAACCTAAAAGACCAGAGGAGATCTGCACATCAGCAAGCTCACATAAGTATAAATAGCTTAATGCAAATGACAACTTTCTGATCCTTTTGGGATGCTGGAAACCTCCAAGGGCTATGCAGAGAACTCCCTTTTTCTGAGCAGCATCCAGTTTCCTGAAGTCTGATTAACTTAAGGTTCTACCAACTGCAAGAGTACAGTTGCAGAAAGGAAGAAAACACCGACTTATTCCAGTCTTTGATTCAGTGAAACTCCAGTGCTAATATCTGCACTGTCATTGTCATCAGCCAGAAAAACACCACTGAGGTGTTCTGCCTTTCCACATGGCAGACATACTTCTAACCACCGCCAGTATCGTGTTTCTTCTGGTTTTTACACTGGTAAACCTGGTGTAAACTAAATAGGCAAAACTATAAGCTGGACTCAAGCACTCTTAAGAAAATAACAGGCCATCATTTACATTCAGTGAGCCATCACCCAAGCAAAAGTAAAGTATGAATTTCTAGAATACACAATTTTTTGTAATTATGCTTAAACCAATGAGAGAAAAAATTGCTATAAGTAATATTTTCACGATTTTCTAGGTTCCTTTTAAGAAACAGGAAAGAAATTACACCACATCCCAACCCCAAGAGCACAGCAGCGCCTCTGCTTTACGCAACACAAAATTCTTACAGGACTACAAAAGCTCCAAGCTCCAGTACCAGTTAGCTGAAAACAGATGGCAGTGCAGAGAGCCGGGGTCCCTGGGGAGCTCACTAATCGAGTCACTCAGTAACTCTCTGAAAGCTGTCATTTAGCGCACAGCCCAGTTCAGTTACCTCTGTAGCCCAGCTGGGCTAGCAGCAGGCAGGGCTATGGGAATGCGATGGCTGATCCCTGTATGTCCCATGGGACACCTACAGCCGGCTAAGAACCCCAACCTTTCAGCACTACTTTCGGATGACCATTATTTGGGCTGCTGCCACCCAGCACGCGATTGCCGCCGCTGGGCAGGGCCGGGCCTGGTGCGGCAGCAGAGCGGGGACACCAGGCCCGTCCGTGCGGCCACGGCCCCGGCGGCCATCAGCGCAGGGGATGGGGCAAGGGGCGAGGGGGGAGGCACCTCCCACGCCTTCTAACCTCCCACCCCTTCTAGCCTCCCACCCCTTCTAACAGAGACACAGGCCCCACACACGGAGACAGGGGCTTCGTGCCCCGGCGCCATCCTCCTGCACAGAAACCCTGACGAACTGAAATTGCGTGTCTAACATACTCAGCCTACTGCTCGTGCCTGTAGCTTGCAAGAGCTTTGCCTGGCTCAGCTGAGGAGATCACAGGTCAGTCTTGCTGGACCCATTCTCAAAAGCAGCCTTTAAATCCGTGCCCTGCAATGGCTCCNGCTCTGCGCCCGGGCTGCCCGAGCGCGCTGCACCGTCCCTGCGGAGCGGGACGAAGCGGCCGCGGGAGGCCTCGGCTCCCTCTGCACCGCGCTCCCGGCGCTCCTCCTCGGCCCAGACAGGCGAGCCAGGGCGGGGTTCCGGGGCCTCCTCGGCGTCCTGCGCTCGGGGTGGGCTGTGCTGCTCCCGGCCGGCCCGGAGAGCAGGGCCCGCGGCAGGGCCTGTGCTGAGGGGCTGCTGCCTGCCCTGCCAGGGGGGTGCCCGCCGTTCCCCTTCGGTGCTGATGAAAATGCTCTTGTGCTGTGGGAGCTCCCTGCCCGCGCACGGCTTTTTGCGTGAGACGCGTTTCTTACAGCTCTTGAGCCCCGCTAGGCGTTACGCTGAGCCAAGGCTCCTCTTGCATTTGGAGAACGCGACCTCAAATAGCCCCTTCTTGTCTGGGGACACCTGATGGTTTGGGTTACAAGTGCCTTGAAGTTACGGCTTACAGCACGACAGAACCCCGAAAGGAGTTTTTAGTGTCCGAAGGCTGGTAGAGATTTTCAAAATGGACCAGTGTTTCGGAATTTGCAGGTGTTTTGTAGCTGGCACTAGTGGTAGGCAACGGCGACAGACACCGATGGTCCGGCGTTGTCGGGGCTTTGTTGCTATGCTTGTGCAAGCTGAGCCTTCCCAGAAGGGTGCCCTGCTAGTCACAGCTGCCAAAGGGATCGGCTCACTGAAGGTCCTTAGAGCGTGCATAGTTGAAAAGAAGTTAAAACTTCCATTTGCTTTTTTTCTGAAAAAGTTTTTTTCCTATTTTGTTTCAGCAATGTCTGCATTATGTGTTTTCTTGAGAGCTTTGTTGTCAATAGCCTGTTTTTATGCCTTCAGGGTGCTGTTTCTCCAATAGCAAGTTTTTGTGTGGTGTCTTGTGTTCCCCCTCTCGCTTCAGTGACTAGTTGGAGGGGTTTTTGCTAGTCAGGGAACAGTTAATTAGCTGTAATTGTCGGCAGTGGTTTAACTTCCCCAGAAGGGAAGTGGAGGACAGGCCATTAACTACCGTGTTCCTGGCAGTAATTAAGACTAGTTAGCCGTTTTGTGGCTAAAGTCAAGATAGTGTAATCTTCTGCCGTAAATTCACCTGCAAAACTCTTAAGAATAAATTCACAGTGTAGAAAGCTGCTTTCATAGTGATCGATCATAATGGGTTTATTTCCTCGAAGCTTATTCTTTAATTGCTTTATTGTGTTAACTAATGTAGCAATAGTTGGAAGTTGAAGTTCCACGCTGATGCTGACAGAGACTTTTGCTGAAAGTTCGGTTGATCCTCATTAAAACTTAACTCCAGGTAGAATTCTTGCTTTAACTGGAATGTTATCAAATATTGACCTTGTTGAACAGAAGTGTAAATCTAACCTGGACTTAAGGTGAAACAGCTCCTTGGAGACAATAAGGAGTATCAACTGGAAATGGATTTAACAGCAATTTCAATGGAAAGACCAAGGGAGAATGATAGCAATAAGAAGAAAGATCTCGTTTTAAAAAATAATGATTGGAATAAGTTCATTGGAGTAGTGTTTGCTGTGAGATTTTTTGCATATATATCATGACACTAGAAGTTTCAACAAAACAAAGTTAATCAAAGCCACACTGCTACAAATAATCCCTTGAACAGTGGCAAATGGCCAACTTTTTTTTTTTTTTAACTGCCATTATATTGATAGTAGAATGTAATGTTTTCCTGATGTACTTAGTACTTCAAAATGTGATACTTCTGTTCTGTTTTGAGAGGCAATTTAGGTTACTATAAATCTAAGTCACTCTTTCCAAAGATGTCCCAAATAGTGTTATTTCTCAATTGTATTGGTTTTTCTTTTTTGTAAGTAGAAATGTTTTTTGCTTTTAGATAGCTCCACCACTGTACTTTTTACCTGAAGTTGAGTAAAGCTACTGTGACTGGACTTTGACTGCATATAAAGGATCATTGCATTGGTTTTCTCTGCCTGTTTAAGAACTGGGTGTGCACGGGGGAACAGTGAATTCTTTTTATCTTATACTTTGAAATACGACTAAATAGATGAAGATCTAATTATGCTTGATATACATCTTCCCCAGATCTCAAAGCTTTTGAAAGAAGACTAACTGAATACATTGCATGTTTGCAACCAGCTACAGGACGTTGGAGAAGTAAGTTTGATGTTCCAAGGAATATGTAGGAGTCTGTCTTTCAAGCTTGATAGATTTAGCAGTGTGTATCTTTCATTTAAGTTTGCCCAAAGAATAATTTGTATTTAGACGTGCTTTAAAATTTGTGGCATACATTCAAACACTCTGCAACAAGTTAATACAGAATAATAAACTATTATTTTAGCCAGAGTTAGAAAATGAAGTTAGGACTGAATTGGCTCAAGGCTGAATTATTCTGGGAATACCTTACCTGAAGCAATAAGTTGTGTTTGTTTCTGTTTTATTCAGTTTTTATTGTGTTACTGAAGTTTTTTCTTTAAGACTTAGACTTCCTAGACAGTTGCTGTAGTTACTTAAACTAAGTATGATCAGGTGAGATAGTCCCTATAAAATTGAAGGTGAAAAAGTTGTAGCAGTGTGCCATAAAGGCAGCTTTGTGAGGATGGGAAGGTTTGAAGGAGGGGGGAAGGCAAAAAATTCCACAGATGTGCTGCCAGCTTTGGGATCAGTGGTCTGTGGTGGAATCACACAACTTTGTTTTGATTTTGAGACTCCACTGAAGTTTTCCTACTTGAAGAATACAGACTTTTTTTAGAATACATAAAATAGTATCTTTTCTCCTAAGAGGTCAATTTTGAATGAAGGAATGATTACTTAGAAAGCAAAACTAAACACCACTACCACCACCTCAAATCCCCTTGTTTCAGAGAATCAGATATTTATATGTAGTCCTGCTGATTTTGCACACACCTACTTTAGGAATGCATTTGGCTTCCAAAATCTCTCTTTTCTGTCAGTTAAAAGTTTTTTTAAAATACTGGAAACTTGTAAGGATGTTTAAATGAGGTTTGCATAACTAGTATTGTATTCAGTGGCTCATGTTTTTTCCCCAAATGGCTTGTTTTGTAATTCACATAAAAGAGGGGCTTTCTATTTTCATTATAATGGAGTGTGTGACCATTATAGTGATAACTTCTCTTCCTGTTATCCTGAAAAGAAAGTATCTATATGACCTAGAGAAGAAGCTCTACGCTTTTGATAGGTCTTTTCCAATTTTCTTTTGAAAATATAACTTTGGTTCCTTCAAAGGACCAGGATCTTTTTACTTGACAGAATTTAGATTTTCAGATGTACTTGTTCTGTCCAGGAAGTTTGTACAGAATCCTTAGGGTTTCACATATTAGAAGTTTCTTTGCATATTTTCATTCCTGCTTTCTAATTAGGAGCTTTTTCTCCCTCAGAAGTGAGAAAAGAAATAAATGTTTAAGAGTTGCTGCTGAAAAATAAATGCATTTAAATATGAGTGAGGTATCATGTTTATGACTCTCATTCTTTTCTTCATCAGTGATTTTGATAGTGGTATCAGTCTGCACAGCAACTGGGGCTTGGAACTGGCTAATAGACCCAGAGACACAAAAGGTAAGGTCAGGCTGATGCCAAAGGTGCTGTGTTCCGTAGCTTGGTGCTGCAGTCAGGTGTTCTACTGAAAACTGAAAGGCTAAACACATTCTCACATGAGGCAGGGAGGTGATTTTTAGCAAAGCTCTCAAGCTGTCTGGAATTGTTGTGGAATGTGTCCTGGGATAATGCCTGCCAAAATACTGTACTCTGAATGCTTATCTAAAGAATTGTTCCCAAGTACTTGGAAATGGCTAGGAGTGTATTTTATTTTTAGTTAAGTGATCTAGGCAGCGACTTTCTGTGTGTTTTAGGAAGTACACAATTGGACTAATCTGGTTTCTTCCCTAGGTATCATTTTTCACGTCACTTTGGAATCACCCATTTTTCACGATTAGCTGTATTACCCTAATAGGCTTGTTCTTTGCTGGAATACATAAAAGAGTGGTGGCACCATCAATGTATCCTTTGGTAATGTTTGTCACGTTAAAAGTGTAGTTACTGCAGTTGTTGAAGCCCATGCTAATACTGCTTTTTTAGTTTTTACTTGCTGTGTGTACAAGTGTTAGCTGCTTTCCTTGACACAATCCACACAGTATAGCAGCCCGATGCCGAACTGTTTTGGCAGAATATAATATGTCCTGTGATGATGTAAGTGTTAGTGCTTCCTTGCCTAAACCTTGTTTGTTTTTTTAAAAAAAGGAAATCATTCAAAAAGACACATAGTTTGTCTTTCTGAACAGCACTTGTATATGTATATACCTCAGCAAATTTTGTGTGTCTGTAAAACTGGAATGTGGAAAAGTTTGAATCATTTTTTGTGCTGTTTTAAAGTCTCTCTGTAACATTGAACTTGAAGTGTAATTGTTGGGTTCAACTTTCAGGGTTTTAACTTTATTTTGTTTTCTGTCTTGCAGACTGGAAAATTAATTTTGAAACCTAGGCCTCATGTTCAATAAGGGCTGTCTTCCTTCATTTTTTTCCACTGCCATGGAAACCAAAAATGACCTTTTTTAAGGTAGTATGACAGTAAAAAATCAAATGGGACTGGTTGTCACTGCCTGGGAGTAAAAGTCTTAACACAGTTGACAGTGAAAGTGTGCAATATTACTTTCTTGAATATTTATCCAAATTCTTTGTTAACACATTATCAGTGCTTTTGCTACTTCTGATTACCTCTTTTTCAGTATTAGTGTCACTTTTTTACTTCAGCTAGACCAGAACATACAGGTGAAGTATGTTAATCGGCAATGAAGTTGAACTTGAAAATGAAACCTCATTTGTGTTACGTGTCTTTGCAAGCTATTGTAAATAGCAGATCCATGCTGATGTTCAGGAAAAAAAGTACTATCTGGTGTATGGATTTTCTTGTTCTCATGAAGAGTATTGAAAGGAACATTTGCCATTCTCCTGATGTTTTATTAGCACACTTCCTCATTCCAGCTGTCCTTGTCTCCTGGTCACTTTTTGGAACTGGTTTAAAGGCTCGCAGGAAGACTGACTGTTTGTGCCGGAGAAAACTGGTCTTACTGATTAAGAACTTCGCAAATGTATCAAGGATCACACTTGTCAAGTTGTGTATATAGTGCACCAGCCACTTTCCTTGTGGTCGTACACAGTTCTTTGTTTGATTTGGTTCAAAATCATTATTTTAAGATTTTAATTTTTTTAAAAATTGTCTTAAATATGCTTGTATCTTCCAGTTGTAAGGTTGTACTGCATCTAAATCCACCTGACCATTCTGAGTGGATTTTTATGCTGTGATAGTCAGAATATGAAACTCGTTTTGCAAATATATAAATTCAGATTTGGTGAAGAATATCTAGAGTGCCACAATAAAATAACAAAATTTGTTATTCAGAGTGTTAACAACAAGGTGTGGATGATACACGCATCAAGTGTAACTTTTGAATAGCTAAAACTGTCAAGTTAAGAGTTTAAGTTGTTCAAGGTGCCTTTTTAAATGTTTTGAACTCTTTAAATTGACTCTAACTGCAAAGCTCTTGCTACTTCAGTAACCCCTACTACAGGGTAGACTGGCTTTTAAAGGCAGCCTATTGATGTAACTTTGTCAGTTGAAACTTTAAGATAATTGTCTTCTGGATTTTTTTCCAGTAAGTCTTCTGCCCATCCATTATTTTTAGCTGCTGTATATTTTGTAGGTAAATGTGTATAAAATAAAATCTTTGTATAAACAGGTGTTATCTTCTTTTGTACTGTGCAAATACAGATCTCCACTGAACACAGAAGAACTTCAGAAAATTTATAGCTGCACTCTGTAACTTTCATACCGGACCAACATTTCCTGTATTGGATGTGGTTCTTATAATCTAAGATACTGACACCAGAGAGGAAACCCCTTCCAGGTTTCCATCTTCCAGGTCCCTCGCGGCTCTGTAAGTGCCTTTAGAGGAGATTGTTTCTGTTGCCGATTGTCTCTGCGGAGCGCCGTGGGCGCGGCGCTGTCCCTGCCGGGGCGGGGGCGCGGCGGGGCGGGCGNGCCCCTCGGTGCCCCTCGGCCCGGCTCCGTGCCCCTCCGTGCCCCTCGGCGCTGCCGCCGAGTTCTTGCGGGGCTGGCGTTCCCTCTCCCCGGCCGGATACTAATACAGGTGGCCAGAGGCAAGAGTCCAAGAGCCAGATGTAAGGAATAACGGATAGAAAACGCTGAAAAAGACTTGGGTTTGGCCACTTGTAGGCCATGGTCCTGGCTTAAGTATTGCAGATGAAAACATGTAAATCTCCTTCTGCAGGTGTGACTTTATAATCAGAAGCAAAAATCCGTGTTCCTTTAAGTAATTAAGTCCCCTTTGTTCACTTCACGCAACCTAATTCATTGAACAGATTATTGATTGATTATTCTGGACTAACCTGTTTAGGAGAGAGAGGGTAACAGAGTAAATAGAAGGCACAGGTGAGGATGAGCTGAGACATTTTTCACTGGAGGCAGGATCTGATGTTACCACTCTCTGTTCTGCTCTTCAGCAGATGTTTATCTGCTAGGTTTGAAACCCAACTCTGGCCTTCCAGGATGTGCATTTCTGCTGTGTTACTATTTTTGTAATTTGCAATTCATGTATCTCACCTAAAACTTTGTTACAGCACAAGTCAGCATTATCTTGGAGAATGTAGGGAATACTTGTTTCCTGGTGTTACGCAGATGCTCTTAATTTAAAGGCTATAATTTTATTCGGTTTTTTTATGTTTCTTTAGCTTTTCTTTATGGTGGCGTGTATTATGTCTGTTAAACTTCATTGATGATACTTCCTACCCCACTTCACTCCTTTTTTTAATACATGGTGATTGAGATCTCACCAGTGCCAGCTAGTGTCAAATCTGTGTCTGGACTATGGCTGTCTTGTCAAATATCCAGAATAGTATTAATCTAGTCATAAAGTTAACACGCACAAGGCAGGCAAGGATTTATAAGCTTTCGTGGAAGTTAAAAGTGCCTGCTTCCATTCAGGAGAAATAAAATGGGAGTCACACTGCTGGCCCTGACCAATCTTTTCACTCCGTGAAACCTTCTCCCCTGACTGATGTGCCCTGTGTGTGTCTCCGCAGCTGCAGCACCCGAGTGCGGAAGTGAGGGAGTATGCCTGTGCCAGCATTTCCAAGCTGTTGCAGCAGCGGCACGTCATCCCAGCCTTTGTGCAGGGGGACGTGGTGCGCTGCCTGGGGCCCCTGCTGCTGGATCCCAGTTTGGCTGTTCGGGAAACGGCTGCCGGTGCTCTCCGGTAAGCGCTCGGTGCTGCACGAGTAGAACGAGGGGATCCTGGCACGGGGAAACTGGGGTTTCCGCTGGTGACAGCTGGGAACGTGAGTGCCAGTTCTCTTGCTTTAATTCTGGTCTGAGGAAATGGTGTCCACGTTGTAGTTTGTCTGTGAGAGAAGAGCTTTTCTTGCTCTGTGAGACTTTAATGTCAGGAGCAGGCCTTATGCTAGAAGTGTATGGCTTTATGAGGAAATAGAGAGAACTGGAGTGCAGTTTGTGTGACGTTTTGTGCTGTGATGTTTTAGTACAGATAAGCTTTCTAATTATGCATGAAGAATAAATGAAAATCATATTTTTTTTCTACACCAAAGTTATTCTTTTGTGTTGGTGAGGTAGAAGACTAAAGCTACTGTTTAAGCAAATTGAGTTTAAAACAAAAAGTACCATAACCTTTAGAGACTATCAATGGCCTGGGGGTTTTGAAACATTCTTGGAAAGCATTGTGTCTCATCCAAAGCATTATTTTTTTTGTTTTCCCCAGAAATCTAAGTGCTTGTGGAGGATTTGACATCTGTGATGACATGGTGACAAATGACATTATGACACCCCTGGTTGCACTTCTGAAAGAGGTGTGTTTATTTTTACTTTGATTTTAAACCTGGTCTAGGCATTGGATTGTCCTATATACAAAAACAGTTCTATTTTTGTAGCTATTATTACAATAAGATACTTGAAAGATCTTTCAAAAGAATGTTTTGGTAGGTTTAGTGATATAAAAGTTATTTCAGAGATTTCTAACCACTGCCTTCTGGCTCCTGGCCATGGTGAGGTTTGCTGCCTAGGGTGATTTTTGAGTGAAAGGTCGGGAGATTTTGGGTGTGTAATGTCAGTTAAGACAAGTTTATTCTGTCAGTGAGATTCCAGGCCCATTTATGTTGCAGCATTATTCTAGTGAGGTTTTTCTGGTGAGCAATTTTGTCTAAATGGATGTTTGGATGTACAGGTGGGTAGTTACTGTAGAATAACCTGTACTGAATTTGTATTCTTTGTTCGGTCCAGGTGTTGCACTGCAGTTTCGAAATTGCATTGATTTCTCTTACCTGCTGTCTTTGTATGAGCAATCTTGAGCAATGCCATCATTTTCTGTATGTTTCTTCCCCATTTTAAAATACGAGTAATACCATTACTCTAAAGCACAGTAAGGTATTAGCTGAGCTAATCCTTGTGGTTAGGAACAGCTGTTGGCAACTGCATACAGACTATTAGGAAGAAACAGCAATTCAGGTTCTAAAATTCCCAAGTATTTTTTTAAATTAGAAACTGCTTCTAAAGACTAACTGCAGAGCAAGTACTGTAAGTCTTTCTACAAGAGAAAAGTTATCAATTAATTTCTTTCATAAAGAAATTAAACTAGTCAGGTGTTCTGGTAATAAACATTTCATGAGAGGATCTCTCCACTCAATACTGATACTAATGTTTTGCTTCTCTTTGTGGCTTGATTGTTTCCCAACCCCGGTTCTTTTGTTTGGTTGCAGTGCAGCACTGGACTGGATGCTAACCAGCTCTCTCCAAAGAAATGCAGAGGGGTGAACAAAAATTATATTGAAGACATAGCTAATGAGGCTATTAATTTGCTGTGGAATATATGGTAAGTACTGTGTAAACACTGGTATTTGAGTTAAATTAAATTGTTCCTGAAAAAGAGCATGGTCATTGAGGCAGTAAAGAAATGACTGTCCTGGCCTGGGAAGATGCATTCATTTGCAGATTCTGATTGTGTTGCTCCTACATGTAGCTTGCTTTAATAATGATGAGCCCTCCTCTCATCTGAAATAAAAAAAATATTTTCTGTTATAGATTACTTTTTTTTAAGTGAAGGATTCTAAAAGTGCACAAAGTTGGTCATTAGTTTCAGAAGAGTAAGAAATTCTTTTTCTACTGGTTCTTCATCCTGAGTTCTAATCCTGTTTTGTGAACATGTTCTGTCGAAGTCCGTTGTACAGTTTGGGTTGTGGCTTCTTGTGTGTATTTCCTGTAGATCCCTATCATGGTACAATAAATGGAGAAAATGAAATTCCAGTCAGTGCTCCAGGAGTATGAGGAGTTTTTATACTACTTCCTCCCTCTGCAGGTCATCCCAAAAATTAATATTAACTGTTTGGGGTAACTATCCCGTCGTTACTGAGACACTGATAAAAATTTATTTATTATCTGAGAAAATAATGTAAATTGTTCTAGTAGTAGTTTACATTGGAAACACTAAGTGAAGGAAGAGAAATGGCAACACTATTAATACAGAAATTACTATAAACATTGAAGTGATACAAATCTGTTCCAAAAATTCTCCTTGCACTTTGCGTTGTTCCTCTTAATTTTTTCTCACATTACGCACTTTACATACAGGATTTTGCTCAGTGCTGTGCAGTGCCTCAGTGGAACTGTCTCAATGCCTGTCTGTGTGATAGGGCTACTGGCTTGAGGCCTTATTTCCTAACTAGGATATTTATTTTTTAGGGATTGGAATCTAGAACAGTAGATAAACTCCTTGTTCAGCATCTTGCACAGAATGCGTGACCCTTTGTAATTCTGACTCAGCAATGTCGTGTGTTCTTTTTTGTTTTTTTTTTAACTTTTTAGTCAGTGCTTGAAAACAGGAAATATGATCGTTAAGTGTGCTGTAAATCACTTCTGTGTTTTGAACTTTGTGGCAGTGAATGTGAACTACTCGTTTCATTGCTAAGTTTGATACTGATAAAATTAGGGCTGGCATTGATGCTGAGACATAATATTTTCAAAATTAAATTTTGGAACACCCTTGTAGCTAGTTAGCTCCTGTGCTGTTTTTAGTTTGAATTAGCATTGTATCTTTATATCAATTTAAAAGAGAGAGTACTGTGAGAACTTCCAATAAACACAAATCCCACTGTTACATAATGAAAGTAAATGCATTTCTGAATGGTGAGAGCAGTTATTTTGTGGTGTGAGTGCTGATGTGAGAGGCAGCAGCCCACTCTGCTAGCAGTGGGTTTGTGGCTGCAGTCTCCTGTGGCTGCAGCCCCCAGCTCTGAGCTGCCTTCCACACTCCAGCAGGAGCCTGTGCTGAGGCACAAATAAACTCCAAGCACTGCGTAAGGAAGCAGCTGGCACAAGACAGCTTTCCTCAAAAGTGTCCAGGATTTTGCAGCTTCTCTTTCAGCATCTTGTGTAGAGTTGATCATAACCTCAAGAATAAAGGATAGCTCTTTGACTGATGCATAATTCTGAGCTTTTAAAAATGTGAGTATTAACAAGGATGGGGTGCTTAAGATGTCGCTACAGTATTTTTTTTCCTGGAAAAATGTTTGACTGATCTTTTCCATACATTAGTGAATGCAACAATACTGCCCTATACATATTCAATAAAGAAGCATGTCTGGACGCTGTGTTACATTACATGAAGAAATTTGCCACAAATGTGGATCTGGCTATTTCAGTAGGTAAGTGGTAAAAAGAGAAGATGAGGGTTTAAAGATACTTCTTTTTTTTTTAACTGTATGAATGTGACACTGATATTACATTCCTTGCATAATGGACCGCTTTACCATTGCTTAACTTTGCACTGAGGATAAGACTTTAAATTAATTTTTTAACAGCACATAATAAAGCTGACATCTGTTGTGCTTGTTTTCAGTCCAAAAGAGAATGGCTTATTGGTAGTTACATGGGAAGAAAAACTTTGTGGGAAGAGGGCTTTAAAGGGAGGCTGTGTTTTTAATTTTGTTTTCAGGTTTTGGTAACGGAGGGTTTAATTTATTGCGCAGAGGTGATAGTCCTTCTGAAAAAACTGCAAACAATTCCAATCACTTTCAGTCTGGTTTTATCAGTATTATTGTTATTATAGTTTCATAATGGTCATACAGGTGTGTCTGCTTTCAGCATTTTTTTATGCTGTCCATTGTCAGTATACAATAGATAAATTTAATTTTGAGTAGCTGAAATTAATCCAACCAAATCCATGGCTCATGTGGTGTTTTATGTATGGGTTTGCCACAGAATGTCTTTTAATTCAAAACACAGCTTGTGAAGGACAGTGTCAGACCATTACAACATGATGCTGCATGACATTTTTTTCCTGTGTCAGCATTTCATTACTCCAGCTTTCAGGAAGATACTGCTTTCTCATTAGCAAACCAAAAGCTTCTACTGAGTTTGTTAATTATGTTTGCTCTTGTTTGCTGCAGCAAACTGCTTGCAGGCAGTGACAGAAGATAATCCAGATCTTCTTTCTTCATTTAATGCTTCTGCACAACAAATACTGGAAACAGTATTGTTGTGTCCAGAGAGCACCATGAAGCACATCCTTCTGAGAACCCTGATAGCAGGTACAGTGCTCAGAGGGGTCACAGCTTTGGGATGGGGAACGTGGCAGGTAAGGGAGGCTGGGAAGGACAGAAGGTTTAGTCTTTGCTCTGGTCTGGATATCTGATTGTCAAGGCCTGTACAGATGGTTTGTGAGGTTATATCTGCCTTTTGGAACTGCAGGTAGATATTTGGAATTAGTTTTTAGAACTGGCGTAAGTGCTTGATTCTGAATTCAGCCCCTGCTCAATGGGATAGCCCACTTTAACTGCTCATTCAGTTTTTAACAGTTAAATGAGTCAATAGTAAGTGGTACAGGAGCTGTTTTGATCTTACTAGCTGTAGATTTTTTTCAGATTGTCTATCCGGAATTCTTCTTGTTACCTCAAATGCCTAACGATGATGATTTTTGATTCTGGAATGTAATAAATTAATTTTGAGACTCCTTAGAAAATGGTTGTCGCATGTGGATTTGTTATCTCAGGTACAGAGTGACACCAAGGTTAATCCACATAAATATTCTGTAAATAATTACATGCTGAAATTTACTTGAGCTTAAGATGTGGGCATTATAGTTGTTACAGATGAATATATGTAATGTTATACAAAAAACCCCAGAAATGTGTAGAGAAAAGACTTGAACATTTATAATGAGTATAAGCACTGAGTGTTTTAGGTAGTGGAGGCCATGTCCTTGCAAAATGGCTATTACGGAGCTGGGAATTGAGCACTTTAATAATTATATAATTTGGTTACCTCATATTTAGGCACTATCTGGAACATAAAGGATACGATTCCACCAGGCAACCTGGGAAGCACAGTTAATACAATCCTGAAGATATTTTCAGAATCATTGGCAATAGACGCTGGTGAAACAATTATTCGTATGAACGAAGCGGAAAAAAACAGGTTAAAACTTGCTGTGGAAGCTGAAGCTGAGGAAAACATGAGTGATACTACAGAAAACTGTGCTTTGAGTGAAGATGATAACATGGAAGAAATACCAAAAGGAAAACTTAGAATAGAAAACGACATTTCAGATTTACTTCCAGTAAGTGTGGCTGACTGGCTTTTGGACAGCTTTAGTGCAAGCGGCATTCCTTGAGAATAAAATTTTCTCTGGAACATCCAATGAAAAGATGGTAGATAACACTGCTTGGGTTTGTGTTTTGGGGTTTTTTTTTCAAGTTTGGGTGTAGATTGAGAAGAGGAGATGGCTAGGTTGTATTTTTAACTGACAGCTTGGATACTTTAAATGGCACTTAAATGTTGTTTTCCAAAATCAAATTTGGTTCATGTTTTTAATTTTTTAGTCTGATAAGTGGGAACTGAAAGAAGTGACAGCTTTACTGACGGCTCAGCAGACTGCTCTGGAAATCATTGTTAATATGTGCTGCAATGAAGGTTTGTAGGAGTCTTGTTCATTGCAAGTGTTGTGGTGTGTTTTGTTTCTGAATAAGTCACGTTTAGTTTGCTGTTTGGTCATCCGGGTTTTTAAGGGCAAACGCCCATAGGCATATTGTCCCTGATATCCGCATCTGGGGGCAAGTAGGTTGTCATTTCTATTGCTAATTTAAATATTTTTTCTTCATTTAAGTGACTTATGTTGCTTAATTTTGGTGGTTTGTTTTTTTTTTTTTCATGATACTGCATGTGCCAACATTTAGTAACAAACAAGCACTCACACCAAGGAGATACCTCCCAAAGTGTTACAGCAAAACCTTTGTTCAGTTAGGGTGTGATCTGACCGTTCTTTTGATGCAAGGTGTGTGTGAATCTGATTGCAGAATGGGGACATCAGTTTCTTAAAGCAGATAAATCTTGTCCCTTTGATTTAGTTTTGATACTACAGGTGTTACAAAATTAGGAGTAGGGACAGCTTTTGCATGCAACTCTGGCAACAACGTAGATCTTGGCTTCCAGAGTTCTGCCTGTATGAGCCTGGTGGAGGAGGAGAAAGAGAGGCTGTTATTTGGAGGGGAGTAGGATGCAAATATTCAATATCTTTTATGAACTCTGAAACTCAGTTTTGATAGCCTTTCTTCTAATCTTCAGGAAAACAAATGAGAGATTATCCAATTCTATTTTAAAAAGCCAACAAACAAACAAAACGAATCCCCTAAACCCTCCGAAACCTGAAGACTTCGACTGCTATTGTAGTTTTAGCCTGAGCAGGAGTAACTGTGTAGAAAGTAACTGAGTAAAACTTTCAGGTTCTAATAAAATCCACAGTAATACCCAGTTATTCCCAATGGTGACTTTTTTTCTCTCACAGCACAAGGAAATTCTGCACCTAGTGCATGAAGCTCCTTTCATAACTGCCTTTCTCATCTAATGAGCTCTAATTCATAAGCTTTCCCCTTTAATTGGAAAATCTCTAGTGGATAAGCTGCATATTCTGCCATTCACTCAGTGTAATGTAAGATTGATTGTGTTGTATTTTGCTACAGTACTTTACTCATTCATGGGCAGACAGTTTCTAGAAATTAAGAGGAGTCCAGAGGCAGCTGTTCATTTAATTTTCGAATTATTTGAGGACTAAAATAGCTTTATCCATTACGTTGAGTTCATAAAAACATTCATCTTGCAACAGAACTAAGAGAAATAACCAGGCTGGCAAGGGATGTGTTTCACTGAACGCTGGCCAGTGTTTGGAAGAAGCAGAGTGCTCCCTTTGATGGGCATTTTGGCAAGAAGCCACAAGAGTCCAGCACTGTTGTCCAGTCTGTAGTTCTTGGGTTACCAGTGCTAGGGAAAATGAGATTGCTGCTGGAAGTGCCTCTGTGTTTCCCAGAGCATTACAAGAAACCTGATCGTGGTTATGAGCCACTGTTCTGGATCCCAGTTCCTGTTCTGCCCTGGTCACTCGCTGTCAGCTAATGACAACTGCTGGCTTTGTTATTGCTGAATTGCATTGTCAGCTTGATTGTTATCAATTAGTTTTCAAGGGATATTTTTTGCTTGCTTTATTTTCTAAAGATGCAAAAGGAATTTTTTAGAAGAGACAAGAGACTGAAAGGGGGATATCTTCTTTGTTTTCATGTTTCTTGCTGCCATGGTTTGGTAAAGCATGAAAGACAACCATTTTCTCATGCAAAGGCTATTTATTAACTCTAGCACATTATGGCTGTAGAATTAATTGGATATTGCCATAAAATGCCTGTGTGGTCAAATTGCCACACCTTGTTGGGTTACTTTATATCAGATAAACCATAACCATCACCTTCAAATAAATTCTTAAACTTGCACAGTGCAAGTGAAATGCATTCATTTGGATCTTTCTTGCTGTATTTTTAGTAAATTTACCTTTTGAGACAGAACTGCATGGCTGTCCATGTAGTTACTACAGGACCTACATCTTATGAGAGTCTCTGTTGTCAAACAAAATTGCTTGGGAGTGAAGATGATATTTTTTATCACAATAGTTAAATATCCTGACCTATGAACGCAGAGCTTTCATCTGTTGGAAAGGAGGATCATTCCAACCTGTAGACTTAGGACTTGGGTAAACACTAGTTAAAATGTAACCAGATTTAAAGAAACTTCAGCCAAACGAGTGTGAACTCTGTGGATGTAGATATATGAGATTAAATATAAATGAGGATGATTTTAGTTTGTGCTTGTTAGTTTAAGTCCACCTTCAGCTGTGGGCAGATTATTCACACAGTACCTACTGGTAATAGGATGTTGACTCCTCGCACCATATCTGCCCTTAAAGATCTGCTAGTAGAATAAGTCATGTATGGCTTAGTTCAGGTTTAAGATGATAAATGTAGTTTAATTTATGTGAAATGTTGCCTGAAATGACTTCAGAGATTATTTGGCTTTCTTTGCTGTCATAGTTTCATTTCTGCTGACCTTGCTGTGGGGACAGTAATACCTTCATCCAGCCCAGTTACTGCCCAGGCAGGGGGATATCTGTCTGTGGCTTCAATATTGCCAGAGGAAACAATTGCCTTAAACTGACTGCAATCAGTTGATAAGTTAAGTTAAACTGGTGTATTTGCATGCTTGAATCAACCGCAGAATGTGAAGTGGTACAATCCAAGTTAAGATCTTAGTAAATCTTTAATATTTCTCTGCAGTTTTTGATATTTTTAAACAGCACATTGTTGATATCAGTGATTAACATACCCACGTATGAAGAATCTCTCTCATACGAATATTTGTGCCTCAGTGAATATAAAATATTTTTTAATAAAATATTTAGAACTGTGGCTTAATGGCACTTGATTTGTGACACGGAGTTTGTTAGAGCCCAAGAGCTTAAAGACTCCTCAACCAAGAAGTTTGGGGGAGCCAGTTTCAGTTGAGAAGTAGGATATTTGTTGCATGAGGGCTGTTACATTCACAAGTCTGTCTTGTGTTCTCAGATCCCTCCGATGATGAGTGGGAAGAACTCTCCAGCAGTGATGAGAGTGACTTGTTCATGGAGACCTCGTACAACGAGGGGAGCGGGCTGCTGCTGTCACCCCTGTGCCTCTCTGATGAGGTTAACTCAGCATTTCTGAACAATCTCATTCCAAAGAAGGTATTGTCTTCTATATTATTTCCAACGCATGGTACAGTCTTTCCCTTGTTCCTGCTTTGTTTCCCAGGTTAGGCAAATTATCCCAATCCACCTGGAGGAAGGGAGTATTTTTTTAAATGAGTTTGGCCTCACTTTTTTGGTGGTGCATCATTGCATGACCTAAATAATTTCCTCATGCAAGTGAGAATAGAAGGGTCATGTGTTTCAGAAATCTGGTAGGACTTTTTAATTTTTTTTTTCCCCAAAATACAAAGGTTGTTATTCCTTGATTTGGACCTGGAAAAGAATACCCCCAAAAGAAAGGAAACTTGGCTGAAGCGTGACAGCCAGATTTCTGTAGCTAAATGAGGTGGAAGTAACGTTAATGAATGGCAACAGTCAGCATTGAAAAAGTGCAAGTTCCTCTCCCCTTGTTTTATACAAAGTGTCTGAAATACAGTATTTGGCACTGGCAGGACATTAGATGTTTTTGTTTCAGAGTTGTTTTGCTCATTTTTATTTGGGGTTGTAAAGGTAAAGTTTGTTATTTGAATCAGTTACTGTGCTAGTTCGGCAGCATTGTAGAATTCTGAGCTAAGATGTCAAGGTGTGAGGTGAAAACTTTGAAGACTTTTTGTACTTATTAGCCAGAGTTTCATGGCAAGGCCTTCCAGACTTGCAGCTATCTGAAAATCCTGTAGCAGAATCTAAAAGAAGAAAGAGCTAAATAAGAAAGAATAACAGAGACCTAGAAGATCACCTGTTGTTAGTACAGTTGAACACTTCAAATATGTTGTGCTAAACCCAGTGTATAATTGCACCATTTAGGTGATAGAGGAAAATTCTGGCATTTTTAACAGGCGAGATACTTGCTATCTGCAAAACTTTGAAATACGTAGTTTGAAGTATCTGTTTGACATTAGGGTAAAACTCCAGTCTTCCCACTGAACACACTGTAATAAAATAAATAAATAAATAAAAGACAAAAGGGCTTTATTGCTAAACCTTTCTTTTTCCCCTCCTCAGATTCTTGAAAAAACTGCTTTTCCGAACAGTGTTGCTCTAGACATCTGTATGCACAATCCGTCTTGGAAACCATTAATTAAAAAGTAGGCATTTCATTGTCTCTCTTACTGTTTTTCATGTATATTCAGTTGTTGTAGAACTCTTAGAAGGACTGTCCATCTTTGGGCTGCTCTTAAGATCTGGCAACTGGCAGATCTGGTATATGAATTTAAATAAAGAGATACAAATGTTTTTGTGAGCTGCATACTGGGTCACAGCCTCACTTAAATTCAAGATTCCTCTTTATATTTCAACAGGTGTTTTCAAAAATACCTGCTCAGAGTGGTTTTTGTTTGTTTCAGACTGAATGCAGTGCAGTGTAGAGCTTTAACATGTCTTCAGAGCATTTTGTCGGTATCAGATGTGGATTGTCTTGGGGGAGCTTCAGCACTTCAGTCCCTTGCACAGCATCTCTCACAGCTGATCTTTTCTAAAACAGGTAAGATGTTCCGTAAGGGGACTTGCTGACCCCTTTGCTGATCAGCTAGATATAAGATAGCCGTGGATGTTAAGTTCCAGTGCTGTTTATTACTAATTTTATCCCTCTGGTCCTTCAAAATAAGGATACTGAATGTTGGCAGTGTACTAACAGTGTATCCTGTTTAGATGTATTTATCCAAACTTCACCTTGAGCAGATCTGCTTGTAATGCAAGAATCTGCTTCTTTGGGTCTACGTAGAAAGTCCCTTAGTGCATTAACACTGCCTTGCTGGGAGACCAGAACTGTTTGCTTGATCATATTTGTGGTAATAACAGTTTTTCAGCAATCAGACAAGCATGAAGAAGATGGGACATTTTCTTTTTAAATGTCCTAACTAGCCTAAGGAGATGTGAAAACAAAACATGTCTAGCAGTCTTTCACATCTTTTTTTTCTAGCAATGTTACCAAATTACGGCAAAAGCGGTTGGTGCAAAAATCTCAATTTTACAGTAGGGAAAGAGAGCAGCCACCTTTTCCCCAGGATGTGCTTTATGCTTATGGTGGCTTAACTTTATTGGAATTATATTTGTAGTAAGAAAGTGTGCAAAGTTGTTATGACTAAATGTTAAAGCTGCTCAGCTTCCTGTTCTGGTTGTGGTTCAGTTTCAACAGAGAACGTAATATATTTAATTCTTCCAAAAATACTATTTTAGAATATAATATATATATATGAGATACATATTAGATCTGTATTTAGACATTGGAATGGGCTGCCCAGAGAGGCTGCAGAGTGACCATCCCTGGAGGTGTTTAGGGACAGACTGGACGTGGCACTCATTGCCAGGGTCTGGTTGACACGGCGGTGATTGGTCACAGGTTGGACTGATCTCAGAGGTCTTTCCCAGCCTCACAGATTCTGTGATACATCCTGGTAAACACAAGAATGTCTTCACTGTAGTTCCTCCAGGGTGCATTATTTCGTAGACATACTGTGAAGGTTTCCCCACACATCTGCTAGTACAGTGTTATTGGATCATCTGTACAGCAGGAAGCATTTCCAGCTGCTTTCTGTGATCCTATACATGAGAGCAGCATCATTTCCATAATCCTGTTGGATCATTTGTGCTATGATCTCTCTGTTACTGACGTGAGAGAAGCTGAACCAAGATTGAAAAAAAAAAAACAAACCCAAAAAAGATTTAAGAAAACCCCACCTCTTTCCAAACTGAGGATGTGGGTCCCTGACAGTCTGTCTCCTTCAGACTATTCTGATAATCTTTCTTTTAAGGTCAGTGATGATGGGTTTTCGAAAAATAAGATACTTTCTTAGAGCCTGGAAAAGCTGCCAATTCTCCAAACTGTCAGAAAACATGTTCCCTAAGACAGTTCTGTTGAAGTCTGGCATATGTGTGGCTTTGTCATTTCTCTTCTTGTAGAAGCTCAAGAGGCTCAATTTCCTTCCCTTCCCTCAAGTGTCTCCATTTGTAGCCATAGATGTAGCTTATGGAGTGCTCTGCTGTGGTCTATAAAATGACACTGCATTAGTGCTTGAAAATGCATCTGCCTGCAAAACACAGCTTTTTCGTAGTGTCTTTGAAGACGTGTGATCAGTCTATGGGGACATTATTACTGAGAGTGCAGTGTGTGGAAAACTAAAATGCAGAAATGAAAATACCTATAAAAACATATGCAAGGAAGTTCACATAAAATGTCTCATGCTAGAAGAGAGGACTTCCAAGATTTTGGGCCTACATGTCGTGCTTTGTAATAGGAAGTTCTCAGATGAAGCTGGAGAAATTGCTATCTGAAGACAGCTGAGGATGCTAAAATTAATTTAATGGCACAGGCCCATTTTTTAATGTTTAAATGCTGTGCAATGAAAACTGCCAGATAGAGCTGATAACATACCAACATGTGGTTAGACAGCATTCTGTGGTTTACAGGGTAAAAAAGAGGCATAGAGATCTGATTGTTTACATGAGAAGGGAGGAGCTGCACATAAATCAACAAGGTCTGCATCTGGAGTGGTCCAGAAAATAAACACATTGGAGGAAAATGAAAAGCCTCAAGAAATGCAGGATGTAGATTGAAGGTGATGGCTGCTACCGATGAGTTTGTAGTTAAACAAGAATAATGCAGTGTTTGAGTCATACATTCCTGAAATGTTATTAAACCACCGGAAAACATGCTTTTTATATGAATTGGAAAGAGTCCAGTGTTCCGGGTGTCTGAAAAGCTTGCTTAAGAAGGCAGAAGAAAGGAGGTAAAGAATGCAGTCAGCTTCTGTAGTTTCTCGGTTCCTGTATTACGGCCTCCATGTGATACCAGTTTTCAGCTGCTGTTCTGGTGGCAGTGACTTGGAGGTCACACAAATGTCTCAGGGATGTGCCTGAAAAGGAGGCCCAGCTGTGTTCTAACCTCCAGATGCAGTCAATGCTGAGTTCAAACTAATCACTGTGGTTACAACCTACAGAGAGCAGTCTGAAAATCTAGCTTTTCCTGTTGTGCTAGTACCTGGAGGAACAATTAAGGGATTAAGGAATTTGTATTTCTTTGCTTCCTGTGCCCCTCATATTACTGTTTAACTTCTGGCTCTGGGTTCTCTTCTTTGACAGAACTCCCCACAGACACAGAATTTCTGGAAGCAGTAACCAGTGCTTTGAGGGCTCTCCTACAAACAATGGCATCAAAGAACATCTCCCAGGTAAAAGCTTTCAAACCCAAATGCTCTGGTGGGTTCAAATTCCTGTGAGATTGGATTGGAAACTTTTTGAAACAAAACAATCTAAATTTACTTCAAAATTTCACCAGTTGTGGCCACTGGAAGAACAGATTTAATAGCATTAACTGTGTTTTTCATGGACCTTACAGGAATATTTTTTTTATATATCTCCTCCTCAACATGTAAACAGATGAAAGGTGTTTCAAAACCAGAATAGCAATAAGCCACGGGTATCTTCAGAAGATAGTTATAATGACAAATATTTAGAAAATTAGCACCTAGAAATGTGGATTCTTTATTTCCTGATGTCACCTAGTTGGAACTGGTGGTCCTTAAATCTTGGTGGGATATGAATTAGTGAGCTGAATACAGGAATAAAGCATAATGGTTTGTTATACAAAACACAATACTAGATAGTCTGCTAGTCCTTTCTGGCCTTAAACTGAAAACTGAACATCTGTACTGTAAGTTGTAATGAGTTTGAAGCAGCTATTGAGCCAGATCAACTTGTGAAAATCTCAGAACTTTTCCTTCAACTTCATGTCAGCCTTGGTTATGTTCTGAAAGAAACAAGTTGAAAAGGCAATTGAAATTCCTTGGTAATCGCATTTTCAGAATTCATACAGTTTTCATAATCTCAGACTCTGTTTCCCTGTGAAGAATTTGCCTGTGTTCTGTGAAAGTATGGTGTCTAAATGTCATATTTCAAAATTTCCATGAAAATGTTAACTATCTTCTTTCCCTCCTTTCCCCTTGCTGACCAGTGTGTGGCTCCTGAGCAGTTACTGGGTTTGTGTGAGGCTGGTATTCAAAGCAGCAATGCCAGTGTTAGAGTGAATGCGGTGAGCATCCTTGGAATTTCTGGCAGTGTCCTGGCAAAAGAAAAAGATACAGCTGAAACACTGAAGGTGAAAAAGCAAACTTTGCATTGCAAGCTTAAAAGAATTTTGATGTTTCTTTCAATTTTCTTTAGCATTGCTGGAAAAATCAATTCTTCTTTCTTATTACAGATGATTGGAAAATTTCTTCTTGAGGTTGCTATGAAGGAATCTTCTCTTGTGGTAGCAGGGGAAGCCTTGGATGCACTTTTTGATGTATTTGCAGATGGTAAAGAAGCAGAAGAGGCAGCGTTACAGATCAAGTTGCTTCCAACACTGAAGGAATTTCAGCCAGTGTTCAGAATGAGGGTAGGCAACAAGGGCAGCCAGCTCAGGGTCTCAGCACACAATGTGGGTTAAAGGTTGAGTTTTCGGCTCCTAGAAGAGATAATTCATTTATAAGGTGACAGAAAAGAAGTGTTTGATTTTTCTGATACTCCACTTCAGAGGAAAGCAAATACCTTAAAGTTCATGGAAGTGTCAAGGTAACCTTGCATTGCAACATCTGCATTACACCATCAGTATATCTGATGTCCAAATCACTGTATTGTTCTGAAATGGTTGTACAAAATACCCTGCAGATGTCTCGGGAGGTGGGAGAAAAGTCCTTTCTGAAGTTACATTGACATCTTTGGTTTTTAACTTCTAATTGCAGTTGGATGACTTTGTTCTATTCTTGGTTAATTAAAACAGTTCATGTATCCTGTATTTTTAAGAATAACAAGGCAGGCATTCTAAACTGTAATTTTAGGTACATCCTAGACTTAAACAGACAATGATCCTCCACACATTGGTTCTTTGGTCAGATGCAACCTGAGGAGCGACTTTCATAGTGCAAAAGCTAAGCACTGTGCACACTAAGTACATACCTGAGGGTGCTTCACTTGTTAGGTTAAACATGCAATGTTTTCCATATAAAAAGCCACAGAAAAGAAGTGTGTGTCTCAGATTTTTGGATGAAATAATGTGCCATTAGTGTAGTTTTAGGCAGCAACGTATTATAGTAAATTGACTTGCAGAAATAATTGCTGAGCTCCGCAAGTGCACATGGGAACACCTTGGAGTTTTCACTCCAAGCCATGGGTAGCATATCTTGATAGAACACCTATATAAAGAATTACAGTAAACTTGACGTGATCTAATAGCAGAAACTTCTCCAGTAGTAAAAAATGTATTCTTTTGGTTTTACAGATGCGAAAAGAAGGCAAAGGGGGACAGTATAGTACAGATCAACTGTGTGTTCTTGACAATGTGAAGATGAATTTGAGAAGATTCATTGCATATCAGGAGACACTAGGGAAAACCCCAACATGAAACATCGAGGAACTTTTAAGGTTTTCTTTGTTAAGAAATGTTTTCAAAAAATATAACTGTTTTGAACTTCCAAACTTTACTGAGCAGAGCAGTTTTGCTTTGATGTTAATGCTACATTTTATGACATTCAGTATTTTTATACTTTTGGGTTGATGCAATATGAGCAACATAGCAGCATCAACAAACCCTGTAACGTACCCTGAGATTGCTGGAGTGGTACGAAGGTGCTTTTTAGGTCCTGAGGTCTGTACATAGCACCACTGTCATTGCCTGGATATCTTCGTGTACCTTGGCTGAAAACTCCACTTGCATGAAAAAGTAATTCTGAAAATATTCTTGGTCATGTGACAGATTGGAAAACAAACAAAAAAAACCAGTAAAAGCTAAAGATGTATTTCCAGGAATTGAGCAGTGGGAGAATATTCATTTTTTTTTTGAATATTCAGATGTTTGTTGTCTGCTCTTACCTGTTCCTACAATTGCACAGGCACCTATGGCTCACCTGTGAAAAGAAGTGCGTGACAAATGTCAGATTTGACAGATTCCTGTCAGCACTTGAATCTGTTATTTCGTGAGGTTCATGAGGAGAAAATTTTCAGATTCATTTATGATAAATTCAGTATGATAGCTTTTTGCCCTGAAAATCAGTGTAAGCAGATCCTACACTTAGATACAACTCCCTGTCTTTTTTTAATCTCTGAAAATGAAGTCTCCTATTTTACAGTCTTCCTTGTAATTCTACATCAGGATGAGCTTGAATTCAGGGAAGTAGTAAACCTAACGAAGTATTTTTAATACTGAGGTATTACCTGAAGTAAATTCATATTTGCATAAAATACCTTTTGTAAATATTTATGATGGAGATTTTTAGGCTGTAAAATACAGAAAATATTTTTTAAAAATATCATTGATTCATGAAAATTGTATGTGAACTTCATATATCAAAAGCTTTGGTTTTGTTTCTGTGAATGAGGTCCTCTCATACACATTTTTCAAGAAAAACCCTGCAACTAAACACAAAAGCTTTTTGTTTTGCTGGTTTTTTTTTGAAATGGGAGGTTTTTTTCTCCTCTCTCTCAGTATTCTGCCTTAGCAGTTTTTGGCATCCAGTTTTCAGCAAAATTTTTCCCATGTTAAAAGCGTGGAACCTAAAAAGATCGAATTTGCTCGATTTGTTAGTATTCAGTCTCTAAGATTGGAAAGTAGACTTGAGAACTGACTGGTAACTTGCAGACAGACGGCTGACTTTCTGAAATCCTGACAAGGTGTTCTGTCAAGTGCAAGAGGAAAAAAAGATGAGTTTAAACATCTGTACTGCCTGGAAGTGCTGTTACTTTACAGGAGTCAGAAGAAGTGTGTGATGTGATGCCTGCTAGTCAAAGGAGTGAGAGGGTGGGACTGGGAGGGCTCAAGGGCCAATGAGGCTGGATTAGAGAAACCAGGAGAAGTCAAGAGCATGCAGGGGTTGAGAGGTTATCCAGGGATTTGGCAGGGCAAGCAGTGAAGAGGTCTGGAGTGTAACAGCTGAGAGAAGGTGGATTATGGCATAATACCTACAGTGTGTGCATTTTAATCCTGGTGTTAGTTATACTTGGTACACTGAGGATAGTATACTGTTAGCCTGATGAAAGGAATTAGTATTTGTTTGGAGCACTTAAAGGACTTCCATGTGGAAAGTTCTGCTCTCATTTTCTGGGTGCTACATTGAATTGCAGGATGTTCTAGATTGGAAGAGATCTCTGGAGGTCTCTCACTGTAATCCTCTGGTCAAAGCAGGGCTGAGCTGGGAGAGAGAGGTTGTGCTAGGCCTTGAGCATCTCCTAGAATGGAAGTTCTCCAACTCTGGACAGCCAGGGCTTGACTGCTGTCACTGGAAACACTTTTTTTCCCCTTTTCCCCTTGTGCCTTATAGGACTTTTCCCTGCTGCAAAATGTGCCTCTTGTCCTTTGACTGCACACCATCAAGAAGAGCCTGGCTCCATCTCCTAACCCCCACTTGGCAGCTGAAAACAGCAATTATATTTCTCTCTGCTCCAGGCCAAATAAACGCAGCTCCCTCAGCTGTTCCTTGTACGCCCTCTCACCCTCGAACCATCTTAGTGGCCTTCTGCTTGACCTGCTCAAATGTGTCTCATACTGAGGACCCAAAACTAGACACACTACTGCAGATGTGATCTGGCTGCTGAATAGAGAGAGGGAAGTAATTGGTTTTCTTGTCCTGCTGCCCATGCTCCTGCCAGCACAGCCTGTTATTTGTAAACTGTTGTCACTACAAGGGTGCACTGGTGGCTTCAACTTACTGTCCAGCAGGACCCTTTGGTCGTTCTCTCCAAAGCTTTGAATGTCCTTTGGTCATTCAGTCAAGAGCACTGTCCCAAATGTAGGACTTTGCGTTTCACAGGTGTAGCAGCCAGAATCTGTTTCCTGGGGACCATTAGAAAATCAAAGTATGTTATTTTTTGTTTTGGGTTTTTCTTTTAGTTTGATAATGACAAGAAACATTTCATCTACAAATACAAATCTGAAAGTTGCAGATAAATATACGGAAGATAGGGCATCCACTAGAAACATGTTTTTCTTAATGCAATCAATTAGACCTGTTCTTTTTTCTTTCAAGTGAAAAAACAGACTGACATTTAGATCTTAGACTACTCTGGCAATAGGAATGCACAGATTATTTTTTTGGTATGCACTGATCAGCTGAATGTCTTGAAAAAATATTTTCATAATGAGATTGGTGTGTAGTACAAACTGTATCACTTAAAGAAGAATATTAATGCATCTATGGAAGACAAGACAAGTTATGAGTGATTTAAAGGAGTGTCAAATCAGGGACTAAAACCAGATGAGATACACTGGCACAAAAGAGCTAAGCTACAAAACTGCCAAAGTTGTTCTGACACAACTAAGGAAAATTAAGACAGCAGCAGAAGTGATGATAACATGCAAATTAAATGTTTTGGGGGCTCTTTGAACATTGGTTTATTTAATAGGTCTAGGGTAAGCTTCAGACAAAGACATGATCGTTTACAGCCAACAAAGGGGAAGATGAATCTTGATACTTTGAGGGTGGCAGAAACCGGACTGATGTAGACAGTGTGTAGCATAGGTAAATAGATACTAAATAGATGTAAGTGATCTTCATCAGTTAATCTAATCACACAGTTAAGACTGGTATCAAAACAGGTATCTGAATAGGGTTGCTTATTCTGGTCCCTAAGGCATCATCTGTCTGCCTCAGTTCAAAACCACAGTCCTTGGAAAGTATGGATTGCTGCTCTCCTTGTGTGTCTGTCTGACGCTGAGCACAACAGACTGGCTCTGACTGAGCTGTAATACCAAAATAGGTGCTCAATTCACCTTGGTCTGTGGTATCAAGTAAAGGGTCCTTGGCCCTGTTCCCATTTTCTGCTGCCTTGGTCTCTGCAGCTTGGAAAATGTGGAATTTCCAGCTGTGGAAATAAGGAATTATCACTTACGTGGTTTTATTCTTGCTCTCTATGAAAAGAAACGTGGCAAGATTTAAATGTGCATTTGTTGTTTTTACATCATGCCTTGACATTGGGAAGCAGAAGATGGCTGTATACCACAGTCAAGTCAATAAGTTTAACTTTTTTGAGGTTATGGTGTGTGTTAAAGGTAATTTTTTGCACAGTATGGGCTTTTGTTTGGTTGGTTTTTTTTTAAAGATGGTCGTCTTAGAGGAACAAGAATAACTTCAACCAGTACTACTTGGCTTGGTTTGATGTTAGTATTTTGAGAGGCAAATAGGAAAAAAAAAGCACAGTAAAATTACAAAATGAGAACTGCGTTGGAGAGCAAATGAATTTGAAATTAGTTTGTAGGTTAAGTGTTATAAATGAAATTCATATCTTGTGGAATATTAACATAAAACAACCAACCAAAAATGCCCATAAAATCAAGTTCTGTTTCCTTAGTGAGGGATTTTCAAGGAAAGCATTCCCGAGGATTGGATAGAAACATCTAGCCTTACATTTACTGTTGCAAATTCCAATTCAGGCAATGGTAGTGGTAATTGAAAATAATGTAATTGTCCCTTTCTGGCACAAGTGACTTGGGCAAACAATCTATATATAGTTTGTTCTGGACAAGCTGTTAGGATATATAACTTTAAGATACTTGGCAAAATCTGAGGTCTCTGACAGCACAATAAGGAACTTGAAGTTTTTCCACCAGGGCTGGCTCATGGTGAGCCTTTCTGTTTGAAGAAGCTTTTACTTGAGTGGTGGGGGGTTTTTTTGGTCTAATTTTCAGATAATTTAAAACTGTTGATTTTTGTACCTTCTAGGGAAAAAATGGAAAGCTTTTAAGTCAGTTCACTTAAATTTCATTTTGTTTCTGTAGAATTTTTGTGAGTTTCTTGTCCCTGTGAGAGGCATTTTGTCAAACATACAGACATAATTCAGTGACCACGTAAAACATAGTTTGAGGCTTGCACATAGGAGGATATAGGAAGATGCTTTTTTCTTTTGAATGTGGGTCTCAGGAGCTCCTTGCACTACTGTTACATTATGGGTTTAAATCAAACTACTTGGGAACTGAAGTAAGAGCCCTCTGTAATAATCTGTATGCTGTTGTAGTGATTGTGGCTGCTGGTGTTCTCAGCACAGTGAGGGTCCTGATGCAGCCCTGGTGTTGGGGGGTGCTCACATAAATCCCTGCACCATGCTGAAAGATGCGTGGGGCTTTCAGTAAAGCTGCTTCTGATTTTGTGTTCCTGCTATGATAAAAATCCCACTGGGAATTGTTTTCTTCCTCCTCTGACATGTGAATTTTTTTAACTTTTAAGGAATATTGCATTAGCCTCTTCCCTCCTCTCTGCCCCTTCAAATGGAGAGTGAAAAGCACTTCCAGAACTCAGTGGAAGAATGGCTGATTCAGCTAGTAAATGCATGCATGATGTTTCCAAATAACCTTTTTAGTAAAGGTTCCCTTTTTAGTAAATAAAAGAGTTAAAATAAATTTGACCATATTAAAGTGTGGGGTTTGTTTTTTATGCCCCCATGGCATACTTGCTAATCTAAAGCATCTGTGTTACTACACCACCTGTATTGCATCTTGGCTATATTTGCTTGGGACTAGGGTTGCTACTGAGGAATTCTGTAAATTAATAAACCTCAGTTCTGTAACAAAACTTGTTGGCATTTATGTGCTAGGAGTGTGGACTAAATCATGGATTTTGGGCGAATTAGGTTAATTAAAAAAGAAAAGGAAACAAATCAGTTACTTTTCCTGTTACTGTAACCTTAAGGGTAATGTGAATCTTTTTCTATGTTAAATTTTTTAAAAGTTTATTAATTGACACTTTTTTATTTGAAGTTTTGAAGTTCAGGGAACATAATTTAGACGCTTTGTTACCTTTTCCTGCTACGCTTATAATTCTCAGAATAACTGAAGAATGTGGGGTTTGGAAAATAGGTTATTCGCAGTGGTTATTCCCCAATTCCAAGACGTGTTCAAGTCCCACCAGTTTCCATTTGGCTTTCAGTAGTAGTTTTATGTACAGGTGCTAATTTTCAAAGCAATTACGTTTGTCAACTCAACCCCCAAATTTCACCTTCTTGCTGTGGCTGACTTTCTCTTGGGCAATGCCGATCAGACATGCTGTGACACAACAGAGGAGTGCTGAGGACACTATGTTCTGCTCCGCGATGGTGGGGAGAAGCCAGAACTTCAGTCTTTGGTTGTCACCAGGAAATGGTGCTAAGTCTTCTTTGCAAACTGTTCACTTCATGGAATGCTTGAAATTGGAATGTGACTTTTTAATTCTAAACCCTCCACCTCCAACTTCCTAAAGAAAAATCATCTCCCATGCAATTCTGAGTGGGGGAAGCACCAGGCCCTTCGTGCGAAATGCTGGAAACTTTGTAGCTGATATTAAAGATGTTTTAAGGCTGTAGTATGAAAACGCTAAAAATAAAACCGAGTCTGACAAGAACTGGTACTACTCCGTGTTGCTGTTTGAGGTATTTATTGTGTGTGCGATGTATTTTTCCATCTACAAAAACGGCTGCACCTAGGCTGCCTTTGCCCCTTCTTTGGTGCGGAATGAAAGGCAGGAAGCCCCTGAACTATACCCCTACGCGTCCTCACAGGAGTTTGGGGGGGGCGGCAGCAGCTGTCGGTGTGCGGACGGGCT
>WBMY01007377.1:946743-997057 GCA_013397315.1 Donacobius atricapilla | reverse complement strand
GGCACAGGACAGGCACAAGGGCAGGCACATGGGCAGGGGCAGGCACAGGCATAGGGCAAGCACAGGGCACAGGACAGGCACAGGGCAGGGGCAGGCACAGGCATAGGGCAAGCACAGGGCACAGGACAGGCACAGGGGCAGGGGCAGGCACAGGGCACAGGACAGGCACAGGGCACAGGACAGGCACAGGGCAGGCACAGGGGCAGGCACAGGGCAGGGGCAGGCTCTGGGCCGGCACGCCTGCCCTCTGCAGCGCTGTCAAGCTCACCTCGAACGCTTTGTGCTGCTTGTGGAACAAATGCGTGGTAGGGTCTAGAACTTAAAAAACCAATAATCATCTGCTGGTGTCAAAAGAAAATGCACGGACCAGATAATTTCCTGGGGAGTGTGTTTTCTGACACCTGACAGAGAAGGTATGCATGCAGGCAGGCACCTGCTCTCAGATATAAACTTCCATGCGTGTATAGTGTGCAGTGGGTTTTAGTGTGGGATTATTAATGGTTGTCATGGATCTCTGACTATGGTATGTATATGCTGATCTGAATATTTTGTCATTAGTGTTTTTGTGTTAGCTTAGGTCTCAGCAGTTGGCATTGCATGAGCCCACAGAGACGCAGGGCAGGCAATCACCTATCTTCTGTTTACCTGAAAACTGGTTTGAGCCCTCCCCTTTTTTTGAGCACAGTGATGGCTTTTGATATGGGCGATGCCCTGGATAAAGGCCATTTGGTAACTTCTGTGGATTATTTTTTTTTTGTAAAGTTCACGCTTTTCAAAACATAACCTTTGCCTTGAACCCTCCAGGGTCTGGATGACGGAGGCGTATGGTAAGAGTTGAAGGCCTGGCAGAGCTCATTTTAGAAATCAGTGGTGATTTAGTTGCATGAGCATTTGTGTGCTCAGCTTGTACCTAAGGGTCCTTCAGCCCCCTCACACAGGAGAGCTGCGACCTCCTTGCCTTCTGAAATTGCTGTTCTGTACAATTTGTCAAAATGACTATTCCAATTTGCTGGTCATTTTGGAAGACAAGTTCTTACCACCTGGCTCCGTTTTCTTGCCAGCTCTTATGTTACCTTTACTGCTGGGGTTATAATAATTCATAAAATGACACGGCAGAAGTATGATATTTTAAGTGTTTTAATCTCACGGTCCCTTGGAACTTTCTGCAACTTTCTTCGCACAACTTAAAAGCAAATATGTATAAGTACTGAATTTTTGTAAGTTAGTTTTTGGACTCTGGTTGTATTCTGCCTTGTAACTTATTTACTTGGAGGCTGAGGAATATTTTTAGAATTGCTTTGCTCTCCCTCTGTCTTGTGAATTCATAATTTTTTTCTGTATTGAAGATACAGGGTGGAAAAGGGTAAGTTTCTACAAGAGAGTAATAGTAATAATAATGGGGTGAAAAAAGAGTGAGCATCAGCAAGAGATTAATAACAATAATAACAACAACTTTGCCACAGTATTCAAAGGGTTGCTGTGGTTAAATTTTGGTGGAATCAGTTTCAAACTCCAAGTGGTAGGCCTTGTGGAGATTTTTTTTAGCAGTATCAAGATATCTTAGTTTGCATATGTATTGACTGTCTAGTTTGTGGCATATATTTACATGATGCTGAGCTTCTGTTGTAGCTGTTTCCTTTATTCAAAGCAGAGCAAGGTATTTGAGTGTCTCTCAAATACACCCCTACGTTGCTTTTCCTAAATCACGGAAGTTTCATTTTTAAAAAGCTATAAAAAGTTTTAGAGGCTGTTAGCTAATAATCTTGAATGAAAAATTGTGGCAATAATTTCTTAAAGGAGCTGAAGCTTCCTAGGAAAGCCTAGACAATGCCTATGTCCTGTGAAGGTTGCAGTGTGACTGACTGGCTGCTGGCAAGGCTGGGTGAAGCCTCCTGTGCCTGTGGTGTGACCTGAGGTGCTGCCTTCTCTCCCAGCTTCTCTTTAACAACTGTCTGTTCTAAGGCATCTGTCTGCACCTTGAGACACTGGGCAGTAAGGCTGGATAGAGAGATTTGTTACCTAGCAAATGAGCTTGTTGCTAAAGTAAGTGTTTTAAATTTGTTGTTTGTTTGCAATGTAAATTTTCAAAATTGTGTTCAGTAGTTCTAGCAGGTACTGGGGAAAAAAAAAAGATACCAGCATTGCTATTACATCATTACTTGTGTGTTAACAGGTATCTTTTTCTTCCCTGATTGTTACTGTGCAAATTGTTAAAAAGTAGTAACGGCTCTCAATGCTTTTCCCAATATACCATCCTGTAATTTTGTTAAATTGATCACTTTAAACTTTGACTCTTTGGAATACAGCCGAGTTGTGGAACAGTCCCACTTTCAGAAAGATGAGACCAGATTTGCTGGCAAACACAGTTGAAAGCTGACATGTGGCATTCATATTTCCAGTGCAAGGATGTCACTTGTGTGGATGGCTGTGCAAAACCAGCTCTGAATATGCACTTCTATTGATCAGCTGTCTGGAAAACCAGTCCAATAATTTTTAGCAAGTTGAACAGATTATGTAAACACATAACAGTGTGTAACTGGCTGTCTAAAGATTTAGGTATGGTAAACATGTTGAAATAGAGATTTTGGTTAAAAGCTAAGTAGCTGTTCAGTCAATCAAAATCTTGATTTTTTTGTCTGCTAAGATTTTTTTTTCATTATTTTTGAGAAATATATTCTCTTAGTTAATGCTATGTGCACATATAAAGAGATAATCTAACAATTAAAAAATAACCCACAACAGTATTGGCTTTGGTTTCAAGATAGATTTTTTACAAAGTATGCACAATATTTCCTAACATTTACCTGTGTTGAAATACATTCAACACAAGAGAGTTTTTGCTCCCTTGGAGTTAATGGTGCTGTTGTGCACATTGTATTCTGGCCTATCTTTAATATTTTTCCTTAGTCTAAATTCTCAGACTTGCAGTTCTGTTAATAATGCAGGTGTTTGCATGACAGGTACTCTACTTAATTGTGGCATTCTCAACGTGGTGGCTTGTGAAATATCGCTGTAAATCAATTGTGTAGTGCTGCCTGCAAGTTGCTTTGCACCAGTCAGAGTCTGCTTCCGTGTCTTCCATCCTCTGGGGACTGTCACCAGACAGCAGTTCTGGAAAGAACAGATAATGCAGACTATGAAGGAAAAGTTTCACAGCATGAGAGTGATGTTACTGTTGATTTAATACATACTTTTAAAGAGTTAAATTGGGTTTGCCTTGGCAGGGTAGTTAGTAGCAAAACTCCAGGATATGGGAGGATGTGTGGGTTGGGGGTTTTGGATGGGATTCTGTGTGTGTGTGTGTCCCAAGGGCAGCAGTAAATAATGTTAGTAGTGTCACAATTAGAAAGGAAGAAAAAGTATTTGGGATACTGGAATGGCTGTTTTACAGCTTTCACCATGTTTAGATCAAGCCTGGCTAAAATGTGACAAAAGAACTGCTGAAATGTGACAAAAGAACTGCCTTAAGTGCAACAAAACCCAAAAATAAAGATTTGCACTTAAGTTTGGCCTATTTGCTGAAGATTTCTGTGATTCTTGTGCCCAAGGAAAGAGCCCAGTGCTACACAGTTCCCAGGAAGGAGATGTGGATTTGGGCTCTGTAGGGAGCTGTTTTCACAGTAATCTGCAGCTGAAGGCAAGAACCGAGTTAATGTGTGAGTTTAAGGAGGTAAATCTGTGGTGTGTACTGCTGAGCAGGAACATGGATTAGATAGAAGACTGCATTTTGAAATACTGAATGCATGTTTTGAAGTGCTGATGGAAACTTTGCCATGGAAGGGAGAGGCTCCTGTGACCCCCCCAGGAGGGGGTTGCACGCAGACATGCACACACTCCCCATGCTCCTCCTGGCACAGACTTGAGCAGACCTCTGCTTATTTAATATAAGGGTTCCCAGCATGTTGCCCAGGATTACGGAGGGTACCATGAAATAAAACCATAACTGCTTTAGGGAAGAAAATAGCCTAAAGCCATAAGTCTTTGCTGCAGAAATTCCATTATGAGTTTTTCACGTGAAGTTTGTCAGCTTCTCAGGTTTTTTAGTCTCAGTTTTGAAAGAAGTGAAGTGCATTAAGGCAGACACAAACCCATTATCCCAGGTGAGAGCTGACCAGAGGACATGGAGCCGCGTTAAGGTGGCTGCCTGCCTGTGAGAACTTACCCAGCATGTCCCTAGCCCTGTTTGTTTAGGCCCTTGCATGGTATCAGCCATGGGAGCATGATTTCCATGTGCGCCAGAGCAAAACCAGAAAGAGCTGAATATAGTGTGAGCAGAGCAAGTCTGTGAACCTCCAGCAAAATATAAAACCAGCTGGAATGCCTGACTTAGGGAAATCTGATAAAATCCTAATTATTTGTGTTGGTTTTTATCACATACTCTTAAGTGCTTAAATCAAATGCAGCGTTGTTGCCTGATTTACTGTTACATTACTTGACACAAAAGCTTAATGTGGGTGAAACAAACACCTTTGTGCACAGACTTCTGAATTCTGGTGAAACAACAAGGTGTGTGCATGACTTCCTCATGCATCCTCTGTTAGAACAGTTGCACGTGGTTTGGATTTGGTGAACTCACGTACATTAAAACATAGGCTGCAGGTGAATTCACTGTGTAATCAGGTGTAAAAAAGAGTTCTTTAGTAAAATCCATAGACACAAATCTGCTGGCTTCCTGTGCAAGGCTCCCAGAGCCGCGCTGTGTGCTCGCTCCATGGCTGCGTGTGCCGGCTGTGAGGCAGAAGTGCACGGATGTGACTGGAGTGCAGATCCTTCCCTTGCACCCGATCCTTCCCTTGCACCCGTCTGAGAGCCACTGTCACTGTCTGGTCCTGAGTCATGCCCCAGCACCGGCCTGGCAGTACCCTTGTGACAGCTTGTGCAGCTCTCGGAGGCAGTCAGCTGGGTTTTATGGAAGTGAAACCAGAGATTTCCCCACAGCCTGCTGTAGTAAGAAATTACTTCTTTTGGAAGGGCTGGGAGAGAGAAACAGGTTTACTAGGGATGAAGATGCAGACTGAAGGCAGTTTGATAAAACTTTTTGAGAAATATATGGTGAATATTATATAACAGTATTATTTGAAGTCGCAGGATTTTGGAATAGGGCCAACATTTTGGCATGTTTTGTTTAAACAGTTTAAGGAGGACTTCAGAGGTGCTGATTTCTGCATGTGCAAGGAAACAGTGTGTGGATGTATTCTTGTGAACCGTTCTGTTTTCTCCAATTCATATCTTCTGTTTGGGACTTGGATACCTATTTACCTTGGAGTGGCTATATAAGGAACAGAAGTTTGGCAGACTTTTTTTGGTAGATGGAGATGTCTATATTAAGTAATAGGAAGAGTGTGTCATTCCCTCTTGTGTGCTTGCCGATTCTCAAGAGCTGCTGTGTATTTTACACTGCACTATGCGTTGAAGAAGGATCTGTTCACCCTGAATCTTTATTAGTATTATATTAAACCATGTTGAGGTTGTAGCTCTTATTTTTTAATTGTCTAACTGTTAGCATAAGGTCAGTTTTAGGAAGCCTGATATCATACTGTGAGTCCTAGGAAATAGAGATAGATGGAGACCTGTATCATGAGAGCACATCATTGCTTTTTTCCCCCCCCCTTTAATTTTTTTGCTATCTCCATGTTATACATTGTTCCTGGGCTGTTTCTAATAAAGTATTTAAAATTAGAAAGTAAAGTCTGTTTTTCGCTTTGAGAATTCACTTTGGAAAATTTAAATGTGATTTTCAGAACATAAGTGTGTAACTTTACTATTAACATTATAGAATAGGCAATAATAGGAATACTTTATATTTCTTTTTTATTCATCTCATCATGTAGGGGTTCTGAACACATCTTTCAGTACATGCTCCCTAAATCATGCATGTGCCAAAATTTCAGAAATGACTGTTGCTTCAAAGCTTTAAGTTTATGTTGCATGTGATGTAAAACAGTGGTTCCTATGCGCTCCTTGCTGGATGTTGGAACTGGCAGCAGAAGCAGAATGCAGCCTAGAACCAGCTTAGGTGTCGTGTTGAGGGAGTTGTGCTGGTAGTGATAGAGCAACACAACCAGTGAAAACCTTGCATAATACATATTATAAGCAAATAAGTGCTATTGCTTTCTTAGTGGGAAGTTAGAATCTTAATCTATTATTTGAACATGCTGGAAATTCTTAGATTATGAGTGTTTGTCTTTCTAAATTATCTTTTTGGATGAACTGCCAAAGAGCGCTCAAAATGTCATGAGTATTTGAGTATTACTTTCTGTGCCTTTGTTTAGAAATGGTGGCTAAAGAAAATATTCCTATAAGTAAAAAAAAGAAAGGAAAACTGGTGAATGCGACATGAGCTTCAGATGTTTTTCCTAGGCTGCAAATAGCTGTAGCAGGAGCAATTTGAACTTTAATCATTTTGTAACTTTAGGCAATATATAACACAGCAGGAATTTTTTCTGGCAATACTACGAACTTAGGAAATCCAAACAAGAGACAAACATGAATCAAGGGAGCAGAACTCTTGTCTATAGGTTTGTACAAAACTCTCTCCTACAGATCACTGGAGCTGGTAAAAATCTTCCCGGTAACTTTGTATTGGTGATACTGGAGTGCTGTATCACGGTCGTGCAGCCAAGGTATCAGCATTGCTGCATTCAGTACAGGTTTTCTGATACTGCCTGTGCCTGATGGTTGTCTTCCTGACCCTTTAAGCTGTGTCACAAAATCTGTGCGAGGCTGAGCCACTCTGCTCGTGTCCCCTGGGGCTGCCGAGCTCTCAGGTTGGCTCACAGGTGGGAGGGCAGCTCCAGCACAGCAGCTCAGAGTGAGGATGCCCTCCCTGGCTGCCTGCCTGAGGCTGGGCTTGTCTTATGCTGGGATGCAACAGCATCTGTTGATTTTTTTCCTCCCATGATGACAATTAAGATTATTTGGCCGCCCTCATTCCAGATCAGCCTCTCTGATGGTCTTGTAACCATGTCTCCATGGTATGACATCTACATCTGAATTATTCCAATGTGATGTTCAATGAGAGAGGCACAGTGTTGCTGCAGTTGCTTGAGAAGGCTTTATGGTGTGGTATTCTGCGTCACCATATTGTATTGCTTGCATTGTGCAATTTTTTGTTTTGCATTGCATTTTTTAAGATTTTTACTGGACAGCAATAGGCATAAAATCAAAGTCAGTGTTTGTGCACCTCCACTGTTCAGTCTTGTCAGTGTGATCTCTTATGGGAGAAGTAGCCAACACTATATTGAAGATGTTAAGACAGTGGGGAGGAAATCGTATTGTGATTCTGCAATTAATAGAATATAACAAGGGACAAATTCAAACATTAAAGTCCTCTAGAAACTTCCAAATCAGGGAAATGAGGGAAGTATTCTATGATAAGTGAGAGGTGTATAGAAGAGTAGCAACATTGGCTCATTACCCTCGCTTGGTGTGGATTTACTTTCGGTTACATTTAAGTACACCCATTGAAGTATCACATGATTTCTTAGAATTACTTTGTTTATGGATGCAGTAACGCCTGAAAGAACTTGCATTAACCTGTCACAAATATTAAGTATAGATAAGCCCTTCTTTAAATGTCCTCTAAAATACAGCATGCAGGAATATTGTGCAGTAGTTTGAATGATGACTAAGGTGTTGATCTTTCTGAGTCAGTGTGTATAGTCTGAAGACAGGGAGTCCTTAATCAAAGCTTGTTGACCGTGCCTGACCTCTTGATGCTGTGTTTAAGCTAGACTGAGGAAGTGTGATAACTTACTTTCTTAAGCTTTCTTAATTCTCGCTGTTAATTTTAGAGCTGTTCACTTACTATGTTACTTCAGGAACAGCTATATTTTCCTGTGTGCTACAAAAAGCAAGTGTTTTTTGTTCTGGTTTTGAGGGGTTTTTTTGGTTTGTTTCATTTCAAGGGGGTTGTTATAAAAAGTATACTCCTTTCTGTACATTTGCATTCCTCCCCCTTATCCCTCACTAAGATTTTGGCTTTAATCTAAAGTATGCCTATCATTTCTGAAAGTGGTGTGAAGGACTTGTGCCTTGCATCTGGCTTTATCTCTTAAGTATTCAGAGGCGTTTCTGGTTGGCAAGCTTTCCACAGCTGCCAGTTAAAGTATTGAGTTAAACACAGAGTGGTGGAGGAACTGTCTTGATCTGAATAATAGTCATGATTGCAGATCACAGTCTTAGGTCACAGTACTGAGTCAGGCTGAAAAAAATTAGGTCTTAAGGTTAATTTAATTTAATTTTTGCTTTGTTCCGTCACACTTTCCAGTTGGGTGATTCAACTCATATATTTGAAGACCTTCTCTAAACTCAGCCTTCTGGTTGTGCTTCAGACTCAGTATCTTACACTCATTCATCCATGGGGAATGACTACTGTAGTAGTCATACTTGGCAGGTACTCACATGAGAAAATTTTCATGTTGATTTTTGCCTTGAAGAACTAATTTGTTATTGAGGTGAGCAGCTTCTTTTCATGTACCTCTGCTTCCAGCATCAGGTAGAGGAGAAGTTTGCCTCATCAAGCTGTTAGATTGCTTCTTATGGGATAGTTTGAGATGAGGCAGAAAGGACAGTACAGTCCTGCTTCTTTTGCTCTCTTGTAACTACATTGTACATTATTTGCATTGTTTTTCTATAGAAATTTGAACTAACCAGTGATCATCTGAAGCTGCTGTTGTTGCAACCTGTACAAATGTGACAGGCCACATACAGGTGGTAAAAGATAAAGTTTCAATGGCAGTAAGTAACAGTGTCAGCTCCTGGCATAGAAGTACCTAGGAGTGAAAAAGAGAATAACTGTACTAACAAACTTCCTCCCTTGTTTTTTGTGCAGTCTGGTATTTGCCTGTAGGCAGCAAGTCACTGAACATTGTATGCTGGAATAATTCACTTCAGCCTTTGCTCCTCTGAAGCAAACCTGCTCCAGGCATGCTGAAACGTGCTCTTTCAGATGCTGTTGATTCTGCAGTTTGTGGAGCTCGCAGCAACCCTCTTGTACCTCTCTTACACCTGGTCACTGCTGCATCTTCTACTCATTTTTAGGTACGCAGGACACTTCTACATAGTCTTCAAGTTATTTTTAGAGACCAGTTTCAGCAAGTGAGTTGGATGAATCTTGAGGGTGTTTCTGCGAGCTCTGCACCACCTCTCACTCTACATTTGCTACTTCTGTTGGAAGACTTGCACAAATGTGTCAATGCACATGTGGATGGTGTGGCCAGGTGCGCCATGCCAAGGGTGTCCCAACCTGGAGTGAGTTCCAGTGGTCACCTTTGTGATACTAGGTCTGAGTCAGACCATTAAAAGTCCCCCTTTTTCCATCATGTGCTGATTCTTCTGTCTTTATGTCCGATCAAAACCCAGTGATTGAGGTAGCTGTGTGAAATCTTTACTAAGTCATCTTTCAGTATGGATTGGTCTTTTAACATTTGGGACTCATGGGAAGTATTTCAGTGCAGTATTTTCTAGTATTCTCATTTTTCTATTGGTAGTTTTCTGACAGATACACTGGCTGAAGCTTCAGGGGAAATAAAGAAGATTAAACCCCATGACTCAATCCACAGGGTTAGTCAGAGACCAACTTCTCCAGGTACCTAGGAGGATGAGAGCTGTCACCTACGTTAGAGGAAGAAGCATTTTTTGCAGTTCATGACATGGAAGCTCTTAAGTGTGCATCTTTATCACTGAGCTGATAGAGGTGACCACAGGAAACATTTTTCTGTGATCTGCTTATGCAGTGTCCTTTTTTGATCGTTATTGTTTGTAGCTTTCAATCCTGGGATGATAAGCAGAGCAAATGGAGGCTGTTGACTCCAAAATACTTTGCGGTGTTACTGCTCCCAGCCCATGGTGTTTCTGGTACCTACGAATCCTGCCTTGCAAGTAAGAGTTTCTGAGGACAAGAGAGCAAATCAGAATATGAACAAATAGTTTCTAATATATACCTTTAAGGGAGCATAATACTACATCATGAGTCCCAAAACCAATACTGCATTGTTTAATCTGAACATAGTTCACTGTGTGCACCTCTACTGTAAAGATAACAGTTCATCAAAGTAAAAGTTACCTGAAATGTTCCTTGTACCTTTGCTATAGTAGGTGTGATTGTTCCTCCTCCTTCAAAGTGCACCCGCTGCACTTGCTTTTAAGCATTTGGAAGTGAGAGGAGAAACTACATCAGTGATTTTAATTCTGCCTGGGTATGACAGCAGTGCATCTGAACAGGTATTAGTACTGTAGCAGTGTCACCACAGTAACCAGTAAAAAATAGGTGATAAACTTATTTCAAAACAGGCAACTTGGGGTCACTCTCCATTTTGCTCAGGGAATGGAAATTTAACCTACAAACTCAACCTTGTGGTTTTAATTGTAATTGCTAGCTTCAGGTATTTTCATAAGAAGTTTTGAATACTTCTGATACAGGAAATTTAGCAGAGTAACTTGGGGCTCAGCTTAGTATTTTTTGAATGTTCCAAAATGCTGTGCAAAAATCTCTCTCTTAAAAAAACCAAACAACACACCCCCACCATCCAAAAGACTGTGAATATAAGAAGATGCTGGAAAGGCTTGGGAATCTGCATTGACTTTCCAGATGGCTTACTGGCACTTCAGATTTAATTTGAATATGTTCTTACTCTGTAACTGAAAAGTTATTAATGAACTACAACTGTGGCTAGTTATTAGACTTAATATTTTTATATTAAATTATTTTCAGTTTGATCCCATGTTCCAGAAGGAGAGGTGTTCAGAGTTTTATCCTGTTCTTGGTTCCCCTGCCTACTGAACAGTTGGAGAGCAGGTTTGCTGCACAGATGGATGTGCAGAGGGTTTCTGGAGCGAGCGCAGCGCGCTCGGGGTGCGTAACTGATCTGTGTGGCCAGGAGTGGCACAGCACCAGCCCCCGCTGGGAGCCCGGACCTCAGACTGCCTCGTGTCTTGGCTTTCAGGTGAGCCGCGTGAGCCTGGCATCGTGGTGGTGTCCCTTCCTTCTGACGGACTGCTGTGGGCTTGGTTGGAGTGGGCATTTGGAAATGGAAATCTACTCTGATGGAAGGAGACAGGAGTTAATAATTCCATTGCTCTCCTTTCATTTAACTAATCGTTCAAGTCAGATAATTAATCGAGTTATAAACAAGAATATTTGCCAGGCAGAACCCACTATGTGTGTGGAAGTACAGTTTTCTCCACTCTGTTCTGTCTGAGAAAATCCAGTGCAAGGCTTGCCAGGCTTCCTGTTGGGTGACCTGCTGCTGTGCATGTGGTGGCAAAGGTCTGTGCTGCAAATTTTTTGCTCCCATCAAAGTTTTTAGGTGGAAGTTTTTTCCCAAGTCTGTTATCCACCAACAGTGCTCATCAGTGTGCTGGGAGTGTGTTAGTCTCACCTCTGCCCAGATAGCATGTGGTGCCAGTTATCAGAAGGTCACAGATTATTTGTTTATGTGATAATATTTACTATACTAACAAAATAGGAGCAATATACTAGAGCCAGATCTAATAAAGATCTGTTCCTGGCTTTCTGGAGACAGACAGAAAAGCAGATGATCTGCTGTTTCCTTCTGCTTTGGTTTAATAGTAACTCTACTGGTGTGATTTGCAGAACTGATATAATAGACCTTTATTTGTTTTAAAACTCCCTGCTCATACCTGTTGTGCTGGTACAGAGGGAGTCAGCGCTATTCCTGTGTTACAGTAATTTAGTAGCTGTAGCTTTTGTTACAGCTCTAACACAAATCCAAATGTTGCTGTTTCACTGGGAAAGTTTAGCTTTCATTAATTGAACTACTGTTGATACCAATAGCTACTTTTACTTGTTAAACTTTTTTTAAAGCAAATTTGCAAACTGTTGTTTGAGCGCTTTTTTAAGCAAAAGGAAATTGGCAGGATGGGGAATTACTAATTCCCCACTGTAGGAAAAAGGTACTTTCAATTCCTCTGTGGTTTTAATGTTTGGAAATTTACCTGAAACTGTAATTCCAGAATATACAAAGTGTGTGCTAATAGTTGCACTTTAAGGCTTTGAAAAAATATATATCTATATATATATATCTCTGTATTTTAAATGATGAGGTTGCAAACTGTATAGTCTGTATGTGCAACTGTTCCAGCAGAATAACACTGTTTTGCAAGGGAGCTAAAGAAAAACTGTGTGGCTGTCTTTTATAGGAGATGTTGGAATTACTGATGTGTTTCAAGATAATTAGATATTACTAGAGCTGAACTCTTTGTCATTATGAAATAAATCAGCTCCTTCCCATTGCTGCTCTTCCCACTTTGTTTTTCCTGCACAAAACCTTTTTCTCCTACTTCATCTTTTTGTTTTGTAAGTGCTTTTCTTTCAGATCAGTTGAGGTAGCAGTTCCTCTCTTCTTTTTTTTTTTTTTCACTCCTCTGTTAGCAAAATGCATCTTCTATCACCTGAAGGAAGAAAAACAACAGACTCTCACAGCACTTGCTTACGGAGATGAGAAGGAGGGAGGATATGTAGATACTTTCCAGGGAAGAAATAGAAGGTTATTCCCACACATGCAGTGATTCAGCTAGATTGTTTTTATGTACAGTGTAATTAAAAAAAAAAAAAAAAGGTGGTGGGAAGTAAGGGTATTTCTCAAAACAGTCTTTCCAGTTGGCATTTGATGTTTCTGCTGGAAATGCTGCAAAAATAAAGAGCAAGACTGAGCATGCATATGGCATGTATTTAAAAGCCAGTGGATTAGTTGCTGAGTTACACTTCAAATCACTTACTGGTAGGACTAATTCAAGCATCTGATTTATACTTAAAGTTCAGAGTTTCCCTCTCTTGAAAGACAAATTTCTGTAAGAAAAATTCTAGTACATCCAGGTGTGTTTTAGGAAGGCAAAGCACACAATGAAATTTATAAACAGACAAAAAATGCTCACTTTTACCTTGATAGGAAAAGAGGCTGTTACATTACTTCCTGACTAAAGAATATGCTTGGAAATTTTAGTTAGTAGATCAAATCCTTAAAGAAGGGAGCACTCATGTTGACTGAAACAAAGGGTCTATAAAATAAATAAAAAACTAGAAAGATAGAGATACCAGTTTAAATAATTGAAAAGAACTGTCCACATTTCTTATTTGTCCAGTATTTTAATGTCTCTACTACACTATGCTGTTTCCATAAAGCAGTGCTATTTTGGTGCCTTTCCTGATGCAGTTAAACCCATAAGTCAATGTAAAATACAGAACGTAAGTGAAAAAAACAACATTAATTTGGGGGATAGAAATAGACTTTCAAGTATTTGCACAGGATAGAAAGTTTAGGTCTTGTAGTGTAAATTTAGTGGCTTTTTTTTTTTCCTCCACACCTTTTGAAGAAACATGCATAATCAGTCCACCATAATTTGTGGAAGTGAACAAACTATCTCCATGTTTTCAAACCTCAGTATTAGCATGATCAGATTAATCCCAAAAGACTAGTCCTGAAAACAGGATCAGGGTTCCTAAATCATTTACATATTGTTGGAAATTTTGCTCTCCCTTGGTCCTAAAAGTCAATTCTGTGAATTACTCAGCAGACAACAAATACCAGTTAGAAAGGGCAAGCTGTTCTTGGGTAAGCCCTGAAAGCTGCCAGGGGTGTTTTCTTGGGTGTTGCTATGGCCTTTGAAGGAGTTCTGCTTACAGCCTTTTCATCCCCCCTTTGCCATCTGGGGGGCTCAGGGGTTGAGGGCTCCTCCTTGGGCTCCCCACAGCTCTGAGAAGTGGCTGCTTTACCTGAACTGATAAAAGTGGTGGGATTTAGCTTGGCTAACTTTGCCCTGGATGGATTAGGTTGGTTTGTGTAATCCTGTTATAACAGACCCTGTGTCTGGGAAGCCAGGCAGTGGTAACAGACACCTGGGCTGTGATGGACAGGGACAGATAGAAATGCCATTTGTCTACCTGTCTGCAGAGGGCAATTCTCCATTTGCACCTCGAGAAACTGTTTATACAGTGGATATCCTGATTTTTAGTGATGTTTAGCAATCATATGGAAGTGGAATACTTGTTTTTTTCTGCATGTCTGTTTTTAGGTAAACTGTGAAAAGATGGTGTGTGAAGCTGTAATTCAGATGGGTGAACTGAAGAAAAAAATGTGTGATATCAAAAACTCAGCTCCTTAAGCTTTCCTAGTTTTGTCAAGTTGCTATTATGGACATTGTTTGGGGATGTTGATTTTAAAACTCCTGTAGGGCATATGTGTCTCAAAATATGGTTACTATGTGACCTATAATATACTGATAGGGTTCAGTAACTAAGGATATAAAAATTGATGGTCAAAGTCTCAGGCTTTTGAAAATCGTTTCCTTTATAATGCATAATTTTATTTTCTTATGAGGACTGATGTGTCAATCACCATGAAATTTAAGTGCCTATTAAATCACCTGCAAATGCAGTTAAATGGGTTTTTTTTTTCCAGTAGCTTAAGCCAGCAAATATTAAAGGGGTTTGTCTCCTATGGAAGCCCAGGTGGTAGGGAAAGGACCTCAGCAGATGCTTCATATTTACAGTTCCCTTCAGGACTGTTTGGTTTTGCCTGGGTTTGTAGGTGAGAAAATAATTTGTGATCTCTACAGTGTCTGCTGTTGTTCCTACTTCATTAGTCAACACATGCAGATGGTAATAGTAATCTAGAAAATATTTTATTAGGCTTGTGGAAGATCAGTGTGAAAATAGAAGGTTAGTTTAGGAAGGTGTTTAATTCCCCAATACAATTGTGAGGGGGGAAGTGAGGATTGGGCTCTCTGTGTCTTTCCTTTACCTTAGTACAACAGTTGTTCAAAACTATTTCAGAACCAAGTGGGTCATGAATGGTAGGGGTGAAAGCTTTGTTTACTTCCTGAAACTTAGGAAGTTTTGACAGAATTTACCGGTACCATCTTTTTCTTAGTAAAATACCTTTGGAGGCTTCAAACTGAAGTTATTCTCTCTCCTGTGCAATGCTAGGTTTCCTTTTGGGAGTGAAGGGATGAATGCAGTTTGGATCCTTAAATACTGATGCTTTCAGTGGCTAAAATACCTCAGGTTCCTCCTTCGAATTCATCCCCAAAAACAATTATAATCCTGAAATTCTACAGTATTTCTCCTAGTTTCCTTCAATTTTTTTTTTTTTTTTCAAGTCCAGAGGAGACTTCAAATGATAGGGGGAATTAAACACTGTCCTTTAGGGAACTATTTTTCCAAAGAAAACTCATTACAAAAGGCTTATTTAGTACTGCAGGACTATTTACAAATATCCCTTAAACTCTTAAAGTTTAAAGCATAGAGTTTGGGAAGATGAAAGTCACCTGTGTGTTCATTGCTCTCTTCAGCCCTGCCATCCACAGAGTTTCTAAATAATTTAGGTTTTCATCATTCTGCAAATGAAACTTTCTTAAGAAATCCTGCCAAAACCAAACTGTAGTGCACAAGCTCTAGACGATTTTTTTGAGTATAGTTGATACCCACTGTTTTAATTTATCTTCAGTGATGTTGCAAATAGCTTTCTGTGTGCAAAGGAATATATAAGCCCAAGGCAGAGAAGCTCTTTGGGATGGATGAGCAGACTTTTGAACAGTTGGAGCAGAAGCCATGGGTAACACCCTGATGAGAGAAATTAGAACATGCATGCCTGTGTAATCTCTCCTGTGAAATGAAGAAGAGCCAGAGGAGAGTGGAATATAACACAATTCCAGAATGACCAAAGCAAGATTTTTTTCAATTAAAACCAATTGTTCTGGTTAGCATAATACAGCGTGTTGGCACACAAAGCAACACTTAACTGCTGTCCTGTGATTAATCAAAATTCGTCAGAATGATCTTGACCTCGCTGGCTGCTTTACTTTAGCAACACCGGGCTCGGCTTTAGCAGCACCGGGCTCTGCTGCTCAGCTGCTCGGGACAGTGGGGGCTGAGGGAATGGTCCCAGCCGGGGCAGTCGCTGGTGTGGCTGTCGAGCCCTGGGTACTGGTTCAGCCAGGCTGGCTTCCTCCAAGCTGCCAAAATCTGTGAGGACAGTGGGCTGCTCATTTATTCTGCATCCAGATCTGGGTGCAGGGAGGTGACACTTGCAGTATCTCCAGTTGTGTTTCATAGTGTGACATCCCTCCCAGTGTCACTCTTGGTTCCAGTTCTGGACTTGCAGCAGGAGAGACTTGTGCTGGTTTAGGTGTCAGGTAGCTGAAGTGCCCACATAGAGTCTTATGCTTGGCCACATTATCTGTGTGCTCTGCATATCAAACAGAAGTGACATTTTGTTCATACGTGATGATTTTTTAATTGATTGCCAGACATGCAGCAAGATTCATACTCCGGAACATCTTATGTAAAGGAGCTTGAGATTCCTGAGCTGTACATTTAGAGCCCACAAGCTGTGCTCCAAAATAAAGTAAGTTGTGATCAAACTCAGAAAGTAATGTACTACACTATGTTCCATGGTACTTGTACCTCACAAAAGCTGTGACTTTTCACCTAAAAGGCTTGAGTCTCACAGGCTTGTGTTCTTCGTGGAGCTATTCAGTGATGTTACCATGGGAAGTCATTCTTGTGATTACAACTTTTGCAAGCCATAGTTGATTTTTTAATGATGCATCATTGTCCCTCTCAGGTGAACATTAAAATAAATTTAGTGACTTCTCTATAATTCTGTTCTCTCTGTGAAATTCTGATGGAATCAGCTTACCTGACTTGAAAACAGTGTGATACAGGTAGAATTTGGTTTTAAAACCTGTTTAGAGAAAGCGTAAGAGAACTTTTTATTTTACTTTTCCCTGTATGTTAAGATTTCCTGAAGTACAAGACAAAGACTCACTTGGTTACTCCTATTTGCTGTAACAAAAATGGCAAACTATTGCTCTTATGCATGGCAGAGAATTCTCTCCATGCATCCTAAGTATGTTTCGGTTATGCTTCAGTATGACTATAGAGCCAAATGGAATATCTTTCAATAGTGAAATCAGGTTTATTACAGTGTAATTTCCTTTTATAAACAAGTCTCCTTTTAAAGACTTTTATCTGAAATTACTGATGAATGTAATGTTATTAAATAATTAAATAATAAAATATTGTTATGATGCCAAAAAGAACATCTCAGTCTCTTTGATCTTCATTTTAGCTAAATATAGAAAATTTCACTTGAGACTTTCGTAGATAGAGTCCATTAATCCTAACAAATTGTTTTGAAAAACAGCCACTGTAATAGATGTTGATTAAGACAGTGAATAACCTTGAGTTTTAATTTTCAATACAGCATGAGTTAACTCCACATTAATTGGAGTCACGCCTCTAAGTCATGTTGTACTGCTCTGAAATCCACGTGTGCCTACTTCTGTTTGTCTTGGCTTTAATTAATCATTCCCTTATTTCTTGGCAGCAGCCTGTTATTGGGCAGGGAAATATGGATCCAGGTGTAGTTTTGAGCCCCTGTAGCTTCTGCCTGTCTTCTGCACACCATGGCTCTGTGCAGCACAGGAGGTCCTGGCAGCGGGCAGTCTTGCAGCAGATGAAACACAGATATGTCTGTACTATTTCCAACCAGAGTGCCAATGAGAATTCTCTCTAGTAGTCTTTAAGCCTTTCTTCTATCATTGAAAAAGTTTAGATTTCATATTTTTCTACATGTGCAGTGTTTACTAACATTCTGTGCGTGTGTAATGTAAGTTTGTGTGTTTGCAGGTAGCTTCACTTTTTGTTTTGCCACAAAGCTTTTCATGACTACCTAAGAATAAGAAGGATCCCATTCAAAGAAATACAGACATCTGTTATTTATGTTTAGAAACAGAAATACATCTGGTTCTGACAACACATCATTATTTTATGTGCTTCTAAAGAATGCAGTAATTGATACAGATATCTGGATTAAGAATGTCAGTGGAGTTAATAAAGAGCAGTGCCCTGAGAACTGCAGGGTCTGTATGGCTTGGCTCTCTGTGCACTTTGGGGACCTCTTTTCTGATTGCCTTATTCTTTCAAAGTTCCCTGATGGGTTGAGGCAACAATTAACTCCCATAAAGTGTGAGCCCGGGAGCAGCTGGGCCCTCTAATGATGGTCAGTATGGCTTTGTGCTGTGCCAGGCATGAATTTCTCCCCAGGGATCCTCCCTTGGTATCATCTCAGCCTGTCTTGTGCCATTCAGTGCCCCCAGGCAACATGGGGCTGCTCCTGGTGGCTGGAAGTGCCTGTGGACATTCAATTCTTGCTGAAAACACTGCTCTGGGGTAAATCATGTGCCTTGTGGATGTAACCAGTCTGCTCCAGCTACTGCAGAGGAGCAGAGGCAGAAATGGGGCTGGGTTTCTTGATCAGTTCCCCACTGTGTTTCCCCTAAAGACACACCTGACTCTCATGTCTTCCTGTAAGCTGGTTCACCAAATTTCAGTTGAAAAATAATTTCTATTTTCAGGAGTTTAATTACTGGGGTTTTGCACATTTTCCTTGTTGCTTCTGGTTTTGAAAGCTAGATTAATGGTCAAGCATGTGGAAGCTAAATTAGCGATTCAGTACCTGTGACTGGCAGTGAGGACAGAGCATGAACTTGGACATTGGAGCACTCAACTTGTCCTTTATCACATACTTCTCACCTGAATCCGGTACTTGCACTGGGAAGATAATTGTAAGAAAGTTTAAATGCCAACACATGGAATAGCAGTGAAGGGTAGAAGAGCAGGAGATGGCCGAAAAGCTGAAGGCGGGGTTGTCTGGTGTAAGGTGTGAGTGGTGGTTTGGAATGTGCCCATGAAGTCCAGGATGTAAGCTTCCAAGGAAAAGCAAGAAAGCAGCTGTAGGAGGAGAGAAAAGATTTCCTCTGTCAGAGTTTTTCTCTTAGCCTTATCTATAGAGAGAGGCATGGTGGTGGCCACCACAAGCTACCAGGCTGTAGTGACTGTTGCCCTAACTTGGGAGTGGAGGGAGAGAAGCTTGTGTTGTTCATAGCACTGCGGTATTGCAAGAACTTAACACAGGTGGTTTGAGTTCTTTCCCTGCTCTGTTCAACTCAGCTGTTGGATATTTTAATCAGTTTTGTTGACACCTGTATACAGCTTCCAGTTATTAACATTTGATTTATTTGTGTGTGCAGTAGGGAGTTATTAGATTCCCGATCTCAGCTAAGGGCTTGGTCTTAATAAATCGCTCTCTTCTGGGGGTGCCTCAGAGCTTTCATGAAAGATGCAGTTGTACTTAGTAACTAGAAACAATACATTCTTAAAAGATAACTGGCTATTACTATAATGGTCATTCACAAATGAAATTAATTTAGTTACCCTGTGGCTGGCCTTACATTATTAGTCAAGTTGATGATGTGTTTCTGGTACTACAGAAGCGCAGAAATTTGTATGAAGCACTCACTGTATGAAGACATTTTTATTTCAGTTCTCATTACAGGCAAGCTAAACATAACTTACAATGAAGAACATATGTAATATGGTAAATTATATATGGGTTAAGTGTCTGTCAATTATTCTTCTGAGCAACTGCTGCTGCATGTGTACTACTTATTTTCTGGGGTTATGGGGGAAAGTACATTTTTAGTTTATGTGACTTCTATAAGCAGTAAAAGAAGCAGTTTTTCTAGCTCTAGTACTGGCACAGTTACTGTCAACTTTTGCAAGCATGGTGCTGAGTACAGACTTCTGCCTGAAACTCCCTGCCTGGTGCCAAGGGGCTGACTAGGAAGTGTTGGCTAAAAACCTCCTGTTTAAATTTTTGTGAAGTGTGTACTCAGAGCTACAGCTGCACTCATAGTTGAAGACTGAACCATTTCTGTGTTATGCTGGCATTAAAATAGAGTGTGACTTTCAGTGTGAACTGAAGGCACTTGGATTTAGATTTGCTTCCATGCTTTTAGCAAATCACGTGCAATATTGACCTGTTAGCATAAGAGGCTAACATGGAACTAAATGCTACAAAGTGTTGTGAATGTGGATTTTTTAAAATTGCGTGCTGCTCTAAAATTGTCGCCTAACGAAATTGGGAACTAGGGGCTTAAAAAGCATTTTTGGTTAGAATAGTTGGTATTTCATTCACTTATGGGTTTTTTTTCTGACTTTTTGTTCTTTTTTTTTTTCTTAGTCTTCATGAAGAAATCATTGACTTTTATAAGTATATGTCTCCCAGACCTGAAGAAGAGAGAATGCGGATGGAAGTGGTGACCAGAATAGAAAATGTTATCAAAGAGCTCTGGCCTAATGCAGATGTGAGTAGGACACAGTTTTATTCATTACTATGTAAAAGCAACATTTTGTACCTGTTTACTTTATGGAATATTGAATATTGCAAATGCTGTTTGTTTTTCCGTTTTAAACATAAAAAGACTCCTGGTGAAATGAGAGAGATGATCTTTCTTTCTTAAATAATACAGGGTAACATTTTCTATCACACACAGGGCCAAAGACAAGTTAGTCCTGCTGCTGTCAAAGAAAAGGCATAAGGTGTGGCAATGTTCAGTCTCACGAATATTTATTTGATAAGGTGAATGGGAACATATCAGACATGTATGCATTTATTGTGTTAAAAAAAAATCTTCTGAAACTCCTATCTTTAGGAGTAGGGCTTTTAGTCCAAAGACCTGTGATCTTCACTATATCTGTTAAGGTACAGATTTATTGTACCTTACGTGTACCAGCAATGTCACATTATGTAGACCATACTACATATTTTTAATGGGCAGTTAGACTAAACTGATATATTTTCCAAATTAAAAAAGCTCAGGAGTCTGTTTAAGGAGGAAACAAATCTGTAGATCTGTGTGCTGAGCTTAAAATCTGTAATGCCTCTTTCCGCTGAAGATGGGTTTTTGCTAGTACATACTCATTCAAAACAAGAATTTCTCGTATGCAGAGCTGTGGGAGTTTTTTTGATAAAGGTTAGATGTAAAAGAAGACAGAGAAGTTTCATTTATAAGTCAGTATGGTTTTATGGGGACACAGTTGGGTTTCTGGCATAATTGAATCTAGTTTAATTGTATTCTTCTACTAATATTGTGTTCATTTCCAGAATGTAAATTTCTAGCTGTAGTCATCTATTTGTAGATAACAGTAGCTGAAAATAAGGGCTTGTTAGCCAGAACAGCAAACCAGATTCAGACAGCAGAATCTCTAGTATAAGGAATGCTCTTTGATCCTGCCGCAGTAAAAGACAGTGTTTTGACATGAGCGACTTAAATCCACTGTTCATTTCAAATCTTCTTAACCTGTTTTTTTGGAGTGCCTTTTTAGAAATTGGCAGGGTGTGACTGAATGTGAATTCTGTATAAGCTCTATGTACGTGGTGTGTGGGTTTGTGTGTAAAATACACTCACATTTTCAGAGTGGTTACTGCTATGGACGATGTGTCAGTGAGCACACTGTGGAAGGAGCACTCTGCACTGGGTGATTGCTGCCTTGGCGCGGCTGGAGGGAGGTGGTTCAGTCCTTACTCCTCCTATCTGGCAATTTTGTCTGAGCAAACGCAGTAACCTTTCTGTGGGAACTGTGTAAGGGAGCAGCACGTGTCACAGGTGTTGCGCAGCTCTGTAACCCAGTGAAGCCGTCAGGGGGGCCCAAAGCCCGGGCAGGAGCCCTGGTCTGACCGGCAGCAGTGTCGGGAGCAGCGTGGGTATGAAACCGTGTATGCTCTGATACACCCTGCCAGTGCCTTGGAGGAGAGGATTCACCAAAACCACTGATTGCTTCAGCCTAGAGATGTTACTGTTTCCTGGGCAAGTTTGTATGCTGCAAACTTAATTAGTCTAATGGAGTGAATGGATTTGTTACCAGGGGTATCTTTGTTACCACTGGCACTTTGCATGGGGCACAAGAACATACTGCTTCCAGATGTACTCTGTAGGACAGGCTTGATCTGTGAAAGTCTTTTGCATTAAAAATAACTTTTTACATATGTATATAACATACAAATATATGTGTGTGTGTGTCTGTATGTATATATGACTGCATCCTTGAGAAAACAGTCTTTCTTTAAGCTGCTGAATGATTTTTTTAGCCACAAGGTATTTAAGGAGGGGAAGCAAATTACAAACCCTACCACAAGTGACAGCTGACCACTGGGCTTAGCTGTAACATGACTGAGAAGAAGCACACACTGTGTAGTTGAAAAACTGAAGTTCACTTTTCAATTAGTGCCAGTTAAAACTGCCAGGACTGTTTTTCTCCGCTGTGCTTGAAAATGTTAGAGCGCGAGAGCGTGCCAGTTCCTTTCTCTCAAGTCAGTAACTGTTCTTCAAAGCCCAACTGCATTTTGTCTGCAGTTGTTACGTTGAGGAAGAATTCTCCTTTTGTATGTCCTTCCATTTGCCGGAGGCTAAAAGGGAACTGAATGGTGACAACAGCATTACTGTGATGTTATTTTTCTAAAACTTATTTTCCCAGATCAGCTTGGGAACTGAGCTGCTGAACTCAACTGTGTTCGACCTGGACAGTCTCTTGTAATTTTTCAGTCTTTTCAGTTAATCACTAATGTTTTGAAAATCTGTGTTGGTTTACCTACTTCTAAGATTCAAGTTTTGAACACATGCTCTGAGAAGGTGGAGTGTTATCTGGTCCAATGTCCTCAGCTCTAGCTGTAGTGTAAAGTGATGAGTTAATGTTTAAGCTGTTCATTTTGACTCGTTGATGGAGCCAAACCAGCTAAAATAAACTTGGAAGTTAAACATACGCATTTAGCTTGTTTCTCACTAAACACATAGGTAAGACATAAAAAATACATAAATACATAAAAATCAGATACCAAGAAAAGGAAAATAAGTCCCCATGAATTTAAATGTACAGAGAATGTACATGTGGAATGTGCCTGAGCACATCCTTTTTTTCCCCCTCCCCTGTTCCACTTAGGAAAAAGCTGAAAAAGCAGATGGAGGGGGGTAAAACTAGGTATACTAAACTGTTACTTTATTTATAGAAGTTAGCAATTGTGTCATTTGCTCTCTTACTCAAGGGAATGTGCTTAGAAGGAAACATTCCTAGTAAGTGAGAACTGTTCTTGGCATCAGCAGGGCTCTGACCATAAGAAACACTTTAATTACGCTGAAACCAAACAACCCAAAATATTTAAATGAAAACTTTTTAAGACAAAGATTTTTGACCAGTTCAGATAGAATATTTGGCTACTAAACAAATAAGTATTTACACAGTTGAATTTAGGATACATATATCGTAATAGCCTCAGCTTCATGTCCATGTGACCACATAGATCTGAAAAGAGGGAATGTTGCATACTTCACACACTTCAGTTATGAAAATACTATGATTGGGAATGAAAGTAGAAAGATGAACTCTATTTAGTTCAACAAACTTCAGAACATTCTACTGAAAGATGTAGAAGAAAGGGAAATTAAATTGGCTGAGGATGGATTTTTTGTTGTTTTGACAGAGGGATTTTGGTACCAGAAATTTACCAAGCTTTTGTGGGTTTCCAAGTTCTGTTGCGCTTAGTGAGCATGTATTTGGACACATACTGTAATTAAAGCTCCTTCAGGAACTGTGGAATTTAATATGAATAAGTTCACAGAAATGTGGGATAAACAGTAACAAAAACATAGAGGAATAGGAGTCTTTACAGTACGGTGAAGACTGAAGTTATCTTACGAGTGCAAATACAGATCTCTGTCCACAAGCAATAAAAACACGATCGGCAGCATTGGCACACCACAAAACTAATGCTCACATCTCAAGCCATAGTAGTGTTTTGTGCTTGGGATGTTTTAAATAGGTGCCTGGCTACAGACCTTCAACAGTTTAAATTCCAAATGGATAATAAATCAAAATCCTTTAAAATTTGTGTTCTGTTTTCCCCACTCTTCTTCTTTTGTCTTTCCAGTTTTTGTGAGAGAGTGGTTGAAGTATGGGTGTGGGTTTCTTTCTTAACAGTTCAGTGTTTCTCCTACTCCAAATTATTGTACAAGAGCAGATGTTGTCTCATTCCTTTTGGTAAAGGTCATATATGTTGTATCAGTAAGTTTATGAATACTTTCAGGGTTGTTTATTCAGTAAAGGCTCTCTTTGCTGTTCAGCTGAACACACCATTTTGTTTGATACTGTGAAAGCACATTTAGTTTTTTCGGAACCCATCAGTGGCTCTTTTATTGTGCAAAAGCACTTTTCTGGTGTTTTTGGTGCCCAAATGAATCCTGGTTTGATTGAGCCCAATTTCATAGAGAGGGTACTTTTGTTACTATCCTGGACTAAAAATAGTGATAATTATTTTTATTACATTCTCAGCTTTTTGATACCTCTGTGCTTTTGTACAATATCGATGCTTGTGCTGTGGCACCTCTCACAGTCTTTGACAGTTTAAGAAGCTATGAACTTTCAATATCAAATAGTGTATGTACTTTTTATTGGGTGTGGGGCTAAGAGGAGTGAAGTGATAAAAAAAATCAGGAAAAGCACTCAAACTCCTTCTTAGTCTACTAAAGTATTAAGGCATTTGCAAAACATCATCTTTCCCTGTCTCCCTCTTTTTCTTATCCTGAAGGGGAAAAACAAAAAGTGGGTCACTTGACACACAAATAGGTGGCAATCAAGCTGGTGTATGAGACTCATTAAAGCAGAGTACTCAAGGCTGTATAAGGTGGCTCCAGGAAATAGATCAGAAGAATGGCTGAAAATTAGCCCAAATGTGTAGATATTTTTTACTTTGAAGTCTCCGCAGCCCCACTTTGAGACTCAGCACATGAGTCCAGCCTCCCTGCGAGGCTTGGCTAAGTAATGAGAGCTTACAGGGGAAACCTGATGATTTACACCTCCAGTGCTAGTAAAAACCCAGCATAATAAAGTAATTCTGTGGGATTTGAAGCTTTATGAAACTTTTGTTTGTTATTTAAGCAGAAATAGACAGAGTTGTGCTACTTGCTTTGCAATGCAGAAAAAAAAATGGGTCATGATAGAATAGATTTTTTTTTTAAAGTATGCAAAGCAATGGAAATACATTAAACTTTGAAAATGCTTAAATACTGAGAGGTATACTTTGAGATGTGAAAACAAAAAGCAAATTTAACTGATACTCTTTTTCTTAAATGTTTTGTCATTGTTAATCATTTCAAAATCTTGGATTCTGGGTTTTTGACGAATTTGACCATGGGAACAATTTTTACATTGCAAAGCTGTTTTTTATTAGAAAAGTCAAAGTTATTAATGTTTTTTGAGTAAAAACAATGTGGATCACTGTTGGTAGTACATTGAAGATGTGTGTGCTTTAACAGAAGTGTTGAGTGCCTGTTAGCAATACCAAAATCTGCCAGTGGAGGGTAGCAATAGCCAGCCTTTACAAGCAGCTTAATAGACTTTGTCTTGTGAAGCCTGAAAAATTTGTTATTTCTTCCTATATGTCTTCTCATATATCTTTTTCTTGTGTTTCAGGTGCAGATATTTGGAAGTTTTAAAACTGGTTTATATTTACCTACAAGGTTAGTAATTTTTCATTGTAAATTCCACACAAAAGAAAACTAACTTGTTGGACCTGGGCTTATTTATCTACTCTTCCAGGATCTGTGTTACTTGTGTCAATACTTGTTATGCTAAGAAAGTGTTAAGCTATTAGTTTTCTGCAAAGTGTACAGAAATACAATAAATTAGACTATTGACTGTTACCTGTCTGTATAGATCTTGCATGTATCATTAGAAGGATCTGAATTACCATGTGGGCATAAAAGGCTTATGTTGGGATTGGGCTTCATTAATACCAAAAGAAGATGTTGTCCTGAATAGAAAAGCTAAATTTTATCTCCACAGACAACTAAATTGAAACCTTTAACATTGCATTGTTAATGTTAACACTGAAGATAAAACGTTACATCAAGAATTGGGTTTTTTTCTTTCAGTCTTCTTTTGTGAAATCTGTACAATAGTCAAAATCTATCTTTTCTAAATTTATTGCTAGTTTTCATAAATAGTCTTTAATCAGTGACACTGGTATCTTCTGTGTAGAAAGTGTGAGTATTTATGACAACTAAATAGAAATGGAGTGAAAAGCTTAAACGGCTGAAGGGGGTAAACACATTTAAATAGCATAAATCTGAGGATAACTTTTGAATTGTGTTCCATATTTGGGAACAGGAGGACATCTAGTACTGGCTGCAGGTGGGGGTTATCATTGTTTTCTCTCTATTTGTAAAAGAAAGAACTTGACAGATACTTTTGTACCTGCTTTAGTTTCAGGAGTTGTAAGGAAGTCTAATTTCTCAGTTTTTGTTCGTTAAGCCAGAAGTGAGGTGTACAAATACTCATTGTTTTCATATTTGGCCTCGTACCTGGCCTTTTAAAAATTTATTTTAAATAGGCTTAATTAAATTTTATTTGATACTGGTAATGCTAGAGAGATATTGCTGGCCAATTGATAGATTCTTTACTGTATTTGCTTGGTTTTGAAACAGATGTAACAAAAATGCTTTTCTGTTGTCATCTACTGCCTTTCTTGAGTATTCATTTCAGGTGAGATTTTGGGGGAGAAAATGCAGATACTTCAAATGCATTACATGAACCCACAAAAAACTTCCTGTGGCAGTGCTTGCCAAACTTTCAAAATAGTCATCATTTGTGTGTTGGTCATTAATTCACTGTTGCCTTCTATCAAAGCTACCCTTTGCCCTAGGTTTTCCCTGCCTCTCAGTAGTAGTTTGTTTAGATTTCAGGCTCTGGGATTCAGAAAGGCCTGAAGTGTGTTTTTAATGCTGTGTCTCTGTTGGGATTGGCTCTGTATCCATTAACTCAAGCTGCTGTTGAAGGTTTGGGCACACCGTTGTTTGCTGCTGGATCTGTGCATCCCTTTGCAGGCAGCATCTGTGCTCAAGGTGGCAACAGGGCTGCTTTTTCTCTCTCGGTGTGCATCAGAAAAATGTCTCCTGTTTTTTACTGTCAGCAGTGGGTTTAACTCTAATTTAATTTAGAAGAGAAATATCCAGCAGCATTTCCTGCTCTCCAAGCCAGTTTTGAACACATTTCTGAAAGTGCCTGGGTGCTGCCTTATCCTTGTCAGCCCAGTGGTCTGTGGCTGAACTGCTGCTTGGCAGGAGACAGCTCATCTAATGCAGATCTAGTTTCTTTGGGATTGTTAAAGCAGTGGTGTTAGTCAATCAGCAGAATCTGTTGCAGGGGGAAGTATTTCTAAACTTTTTTGTGTTTTCTGTTACACAGTTTTCTGTATCACTGAAGCATCCTGCTAGCATAACTGTAGGGTTACACACTCATCCCTTTCGTGTTCCTGGCCGAGCAGGGAAATCAAAGGATGTGGGAAGCAAAGAGGGAGAAGCTCAGGATTTCACAGTAGCCCTCTCTGGGTTCAGATGTGGCACCAGCCACCTTTTGAATTTGAGTTCAGGGACTGAATTAGGGTGTCAGCTTCCTGTGTGAAGTGACTGTGTGCGCAGAGGAAGTGTGGTGGGATGGAGACACCCCTTCAAGGAGCTGAGTTAATGAATGAAATTAATTAGGTGGCTTGATCTTATTTAATAGCTTGCTGCTTCCTGAAGTCCAAGTTGCCATGTTTTCTTCTTCCTTTGCTTGCTTCCTGTTCTTGGCACTGCAGGCCAGCAGCTTGCCCTGTGCCCTCTGGTGCTCTGATTATCCAGAAAACCAACTTAAAGATGCAAAGAGGCAGGAAATTACCCCAGAATGTTCTGTGGGTTCTTAAAAGGGGGAGTGAAGAAGGTTTCTGCCAGACTCATTCATAGGTTGAACTGGTTTGCTGTGGATTCGGCAAACACCAGACCTGGAACAAAGGAGGAGACAGGGTCGTGCGTCTGGGAGTAGAGGATGGGAAACAGGACTTTTCCTTTTGGTGTCAGGCTGTTAAATTGACATTCCTGATGAATACAGCACGAAGGTGGTGATTCACAACAAATTAATTTCTTGCTCTGAATCACTCCAGAGAAGCTGATCCCTCTCTGCTCACAGTGTGGCCTGAGGAGACTAATCTTGGGCTTTGCAGCCTATATTGATTTATGTTTATCTGTCCCCTCCTCTAGGTAATGCGAAATGGTCTGTGTTTCCCCAAGTGTAAGAGTTCATCTCCAACCACTTCCTCAGAAAAATCAGAATTAATTATTTGGTTAAGCTATGTTCTGTCAGCTTTATTCGAGTTATGTATAGATGTCGTGTCAGTTGTTTGTATTTTAAATGTATTGGTCTTTTAATTTGAATGAATTTTTTTTTTCCATTTCAGTGATATTGATTTAGTTGTCTTTGGAAAATGGGAGACATTACCTCTTTGGACCCTGGAAGAAGCTCTTAGAAAGCACAATGTAGCAGATGAAAACTCAGTAAAGGTTTTAGATAAAGCAACTGTAAGTTTGGGGGAAGAGGGTATTTCTGTGTTCTAAGCTAAATTTCTAATCAAAGAAAGATGTTGGTTAAAAGAATGAATTTTCTTAAGGAGAAACTATTTTGTCAGCAGAAACGATTTTGTTTATTAAATTTGAAATAGAACATATAGAACGTTTTATTTAGTATGATTTTTATTACTGACAAAATAATGGATAGTGCAATAACAAAACCATATTTCCTATTGTGGAAATTGTCTGATACTTCATATGCACAACATGTTGTTTTTAAGAGAGATTGGACTAGTCAGTGTTGTGCATTGATGTGTTTAAACTATGTGCATTTCTGGACTGAGTTTTTACATAAGTAAATAATTTTCTTTTTGCAATTGAGCAGGTGTAATCAGTTTTCACATAGAAGTACTAAGTACAGCCTTGTCTAAATAGGTGGTGGTATGTCTTGCAAAAAATAGATTAAATCCATTGTAATTTCCTACCTTTTTGCTAATTGTAAGAGTATTGGGGTATCTAAGTCATAGCTATTATTAGTAGAGAGAGGTGATTTGGCAATCACTCAGGTGGAGATACATCAGAGTACTCTCCATATCTTGTACTTGATGGTTGAAGTTTATTTTGGTGAGGAAATGATGAGCCCAGTGACATGAGTTGTGTCATTTCTGATGTCTCCAGGACTGTTGCTGTGTTTCTCCAGTGTTTGTCTCCCTCTGGTGTCTGTGGTCCCCACCAGAGCTGAGCTGCTGCAACAGCAACTCACCCAAACCAATCCAAAATAAATCACCTGAAAGGTGAAGCATTCAGTTTTGTTCAGCAGGACAGTAAATTGAAAATAGTGTTTAGAGTTAGAAAAGCAAAGTTTATGTAAACAGATTGGCAAAGTGAGAGAGTTCGTAAATAGGAGTCTTGATTTCTCTTCCTACCTGCTCTCTATAAATTCATGAAAAATTTTAGTTTTACTGGTGTATATAGGTTATAAATAAAACCAAGTGTGTCTTGGAAATCTGTATTGACTTACTGTACCTTTCTTTTGCAGGTACCTATTATTAAACTGACAGATTCCTTCACCGAAGTAAAAGTTGATATAAGCTTTAATGTACAGAATGGGGTTAAAGCAGCCCAGCTCATCAAAGATTTTATCAAGGTTAGGCAACACTCGTGGAACTACACGCTGAGTATTTGATAACTTATTTTCTGTTTTACTTCGACTGCATCTTTACTAGAGATACACTTTTACTCTGTTGTTTTTTGTTGTCTGATAATGTTGAGCGATGTTCTTAAGTTTTAGATATATTGCCTTAAAAGGCATGAAAACACCAAAATACAGGAATAAAATCTGGAGTAATTTTCGTGGTACAGTGATAAAGGAAAATGCACTAATCCCTGTTTTAAGTGTTCTGCTCTTCTAACTGCAGTCCACTGAACTAGGTATTTCTGAATTCCGAGATGGGAGATGGTCTTCCCATGAAAGCCTAATGGTGTTTTTCTGTGTGAAAGCATAGAAAATCAAGTTGCCTGTGTGTGAAAGCGTAGGAAATCAAGTTGCCTGGGTTACTTTGGCCTTGTGTCAGGGGGCGCGAGGGGTCTGTGCCCCTGGGGCTGGAGCAGGAGCTGTGTGTGTGGCAGCAGGGCCAAGGCTGCAGCCCCGTGGTAGCCCCAGCGCAAAGAGCAGAGCAGGTGTGGTGCCAGTAGCTGGGCTCAGCTCGCAGACTGGCCAGTGCCCGGCAGACAAGGGGCCAGTGAGGATGGGGAGGCTGTGGGCAGGGCCAGGGGCAGGATCGCACCAGCGCGGGGCAGCGCGGCTCAGGCTGGCAGCGCAGGAACAGCTGAGATGGGAAGCAGCTCTCAAGCACTCCCGGCAAGGCTTCCCACAGGTGCTTCCCACAGGGCTGTTCTGCCAGCAGGCTGAGCCAGGGCTGTGCAGCTGTGCCACGGCACAGCTGGCCTGGAGCACGGGCAGCTGGGGCACAGGGGGCATGGCCTGTGCTGCTGTGGAGGGGCCTTTGTTTGACTCGGAGAAAACTTGGTGTGCTCTTGCCAAGTCACTTCGTTGGTGTTCTTGAGGCCCTCTATAAAACACTTGCAGGGCATTCTCTTGGGTCTTATTTTGTCCCACATAACTTCAGTACTTGAGTGGGATGTCATATTTGGCATCAGGCTTTGAAATGCCTCTTTCTCTTCATCCAGGTTATTGAGGAAGTCTGAGGCAGCTGGAGCCTTTATTAAGAATATGCAGTTTTCTGAGAAAAATGCCATCTTTGAATTTTGGTATATGCTGATATTCAACACTTCAGCTTGTGACTGGAAGTTCTTAATAATTCGAAATGTTTAGTTAGATATTTAGGGATCTTCCGTTAAATAGGGCTCCCAATACTCACCATAAGGCTCATGCAGAGAAGTTCTTAACAAAATTCTTCTTTCCCTTTAATCTTTTTGCAGTCACAAACATCATGACCCACATTTCATCTGTGACACTAAGGAACTTTTTGGCTCTGTGTTGATAAAAGCAGTGACTTTATTGAGCCTCTTTTGCCCCTCCCCTGTGGGGGTTGTACAGAGTGCAGGCATAGCCCAGCCTCCACTGCTGTCCCAAAAGTCTGTGTTCTGCAAACCTCTTAGGGGAATCCATGCAGATAAACCCATTAAAGGACCAATTACCCAAAGATGTTCCACTTGTTTGAAAGTGTTACCTGAGTGTAGTAATTTTGAAGGGCTTTCTTTAACTCTGGGCATCGGAAGTACTTGCAGGACAGAAATCTCAGTGCACTTTGAGCTACCTCTCAATTGTAGCAAGAAGGTTTTGTTACAGGTGTTGATATCTCCACAGTTCTTCCTTTTGTATGAGAAAAGCAAGTGTGTATATATATATAGTGTGTGTATGTATATATATATATATATATATATATATATATTCAACAAAAATACTTTAGATTTTATGAGGTAATAACTTTTTTCTGTTAATATTTGCCACCAGAGTCAAACAGGTAAAATACCTGTGTTGGTCACAGGCAGGGCATTGGCTTCTCCGGTGTTACTGAAAATGATAGGTTGGATTTATATTAAGCTTTAAGACAAAATATAATAAAGCAGATAGTTTCAGTGTGCTCTCTTAGCATCCATTCCATGCATGCATCACAGTATTGTAACAGCTTTATTTTTCTCTTTCAGAAATATCCTGTGTTACCCTTTCTAGTTTTAGTATTGAAACAGTTCCTGTTGCAGAGGGACCTTAATGAAGTATTTACAGGTGGAATTGGTTCTTATAGTCTCTTTTTAATGGCTGTCAGTTTCCTTCAGGTAAGTTCAGTGGAATCTATCAATGCCATTGGTGCATAAGGACATCAACTTAAGAAGGAATTTGATCAACACTTAAATTTAATCATTGAAGCTATAATTTTTTGGGGGTTGCACCCCCTTTTCATTTTAAATCAGATATGTCCCACCTGTCTTCTGTTCTTTCTCTGATGCTGATACTTTGGGTAGGAAAGATGTTTGGAACATCTGTTGGTGTACCAGTGCCAGGCACTGATACATATGATTTTGATTCACATGATGTGACATGTGTCGTTCATGGTAAAACAACTTGAATATTGTATAACTTGCTTGGAGCAAGTTTCATAAAGTTGATGTTAGCTGCAGCTGTCCTTTATAACACTTGGTCTCCAGGTCATACACCCTGTATGTGCTCCCACAAATGCAGTGTAATCTTGGTTCTCTGGGTTTCTAAGCTGATATCAAACAAACACGTTTTACAACTTTCTCTTAAATCTAATAGAATAAAATGCATGAGCTAAATCCATATTGTTGTGTCTGGGGGAAGGAAATACTGAACATATATGAAGCAGCTGATTTCTGGCTATATCAGCCCTGTTCCTTTTCCTGAACTGAATGTTATGTATAAGTGTGTTTGCAAATGTATGTCCATGCTTTTCCAGACTGTAATTACTCTAAAACCTGAGCCTGGAACTGGAGCTCAGTGTTTGCTGAGTGCCTTTGCAGTTCCCTGCTAAGCACAAAAGAAATAAGGGCAACATGCATATAGTTTAAAACCAAAATCTCTTCGAATCCATTTTTTTCTTATGTTGAGTAACAGCACTTCCTTTTGCTCATTAAAAAAAAAAATGTAAAAAAACCCCTCAGGTTTCATATCTGCTACAGTTCTGAGCTGATTTTGTTCAAAGTCTCTCAGGCTGCTTACTTAACAGCAGAGGGGATCCTGTATAGAGCTGGGCACATGAGAAGTCTGTATTTGTATTGCAGACATGGGTTTGTGAGTGCAAATATCTGCTTTTTCACAAGAACCCTGCCATTAGTGCTGGGAGTTCACTTTTTGGACTAAAAGTTCAAATGCAAAAAGATTAGTGCTTGACAGCCTCTTTTTAAGAGGTCATTATTTTATAGAAGTTGTCATAGCATCTTATTTTAAAGATGCAAAACTGCTTTATCAAGGGAAAGCCCTATATTTAGACCTCTGTTTTATTATTATTTATTATTGTATTTAGACATCTTTTCTGTGAAAAAGAGAAGAACTCCAAGTCTTAAAAGAATGAATTTTTTTCTCTCTTCTTAATAGCTGCATCCCAGGGAAGATGCCTGTATGCCCAATGCCAACTATGGTGTTCTTTTAATAGAGTTTTTTGAATTATATGGACGTCACTTCAATTATCTGAAGACTGGAATCCGAATAAAGGATGGTGGCTCTTATGTTGCCAAGGATGAAGTGCAGAAAAGCATGTTGGATGGCTACAGACCATCAATGCTGTACATCGAGGATCCATTACAGCCAGGTATCCTCAGAAACCAAAATGGAGTAACAGTACTGTTGAATGTTTAATAGATGCACTGCAGGATTTTTTTTTCTTCATGTATTGTACTTTTACCCAGAGAATTCCTGGTTTGGACTTCCTTACATCTAAATATCTGTAGATCTTTTAAGCTCTTTCAAATATTTATGTTTTATGCTAATTCTGTTCTACAAGAGGTGGCTGCAGTTAGTTGGGACTTAAGGGCAATTTTTAAAACAGATTACTGTCTCCTGCCTGAAAGGTGATAACCACAGTTTCAATTTTACTCATTTATTTATATTCTTATTTTAAGGTAATGATGTTGGGAGGAGTTCCTATGGTGCCATGCAAGTGAAGCAGGCTTTTGATTATGCCTATGTTGTTCTGAGCCATGCGGTTTCCCCAATAGCTAAATATTATCCTAACAACGAAACAGAGAGGTAAAGTCTCCAAGTCTAAATCTCACACATTCATTGCTTATATTTTTCTGTGTCTAAAAAATTAATTGTGCTGCTGGTTTTGTTTTTTTTCCTGGTTTGCAGTATATTAGGGAGAATAATTAGAGTAACACAAGAAGTGGCCACATACAGAGACTGGATATCCAAGCAGTGGGGAATGCAAAGCAGAACAGAATCTTCATGTAATGGTGAGTCCTGACTCGGCAGGGCTGAAGGCGGGGAAACTTCCTGCACATTTTGCTTGTATAGATTTTTATGTTGCTTTTGCCTCACATAAGTCAATGTGTGTGTCTTAACAGCAATTTCCCTTTTTTGTTCAGTATTCCTGTCTTTTCATCCAGAAAAGTCAGATTTGTACAAGAATAAAATGTCCCCATCTTTATTGTGCTACAATAGATTTGGTCAGTAGAGTGGTCTGTAAAGAGTGCTGCCTTCCAGAAAGAGACTTTGGAAAAACTTCTGATTTAAATTAGCACATTGTCAGTGTCACACTTCCTTTGTCCTTTAAATGTGGACAAGGTTTTAACAAGAATTATTGGGCATGCTAGTTTAAATCTGAGTCCTTAAATTCTGCATTTTTAATTTCCGTTTTAAAGTCTAGGATACCATGTGTGTAAGGAAGCTATACTTAAGCCAGGATTCACTATATAAGTGGAATAAGTCTTCTAAACAGAAAAGTCCTGAAATATCAATCATGATCTTGTTTTTAACAAATAGAAACACACAAAATCTAACCAGAGAACTTGGTGACAATGCTCTTTTGAATCACCTTTAATCCATTGCCCATCTTCTGACTCTAGCAGCCAGTTGCCACTTTTCTTTTGGTGCAGGTGTATCTGCTGTCTGGAAGTTTTCAAACTAAAATTAATTGTAATACTCTCCAGTTAATTTGAGAATGTTCCCTATCAGAAGCACTCCCTTGTTAGCAATCAATCCGAGGTGTTGCAAGGACCCATTCTTTTGGCTAGGCTGGAATTTTGTTTCCTTGTTTTTAGACCCTGTGTTAGTGGTGTGTCAGCTGAGTGTGCTGTGTGCCGTTGGAGCTGTCAGCCTGGCGGCCCTGCTGGCCCTGCTGCCCCGGGAATGGCAGCCAGCCACAGCCTGGGCTCAGTCCCGGGAGCTCCCATCTCCTCCCTTCGGCTGCCTGTGTGCATGGGCATTGTGTCAGTCTCTACCTCCTAAGTGTCTTCTTTGAGATAAAATAGCAGTCAAAAAAAGAAAAATAACCCCGTATTAGGAAGGTAATGGTGACAGTAACAGTGGTTGGCCTGTTAATTTAGTTCAGACCTAAGTTCCAATTCTTTTTTTTTTTAAGGTAGAGCTTAGTGAGATATGAGAGTTCTGTATCTTGAATTTTTAATGTAGGAAATCCTACAAAGCAATGAGGCTTAGTTGGAGGTCTTCTGGTCCTAGCAGCTCCAGCAGAAGAAAAATTGGAATTGCTGAGTATTGGGCATATAGGAACAGAATTTAAACCTGTGTATTTGAGTGCTGTTGAAGTGTGGCATGAAACAATCTACAGCAGCATATCTGAACTTGGTTACTGCCTTCTTCCACATCTCCTGTCCCTAATTTCCATCTCAAACCATGAGCAATGCTGGGTGCATTAATGGATCCTCTCAGGAAGCCACCCCCTCTGGGAGGTGCTGGCCTGCAGTGCACACACGCAGATGCACTCAGGTGTGTCTGCATGGATTTAGGGTGTGGATGTGAGCAGGTGTCTGTGCATGGCCTGTGAGATGTAACACGTTTTGTACTTTAGTGGCTTTATCAAAAAACCCCAAGGAAACCTTTGTGGGTTTTTTAACATTTAATGTGTGATGATGTGTGGTGATGTTTTGTTTTTACTAGGTAATGGAGTAACCTTGATAGTAGATACTCAGCAGCTGGACAAATGCAACAATAATCTTGCTGAAGAGAATGAAGCACTGGGAAAACCTAGAAATAAAACTTCAGAAACACTTAGTAAACATTCTTCAAATTCTTCATCAGGTCCTTTATCATCGTCGTCATCCACACTGTCCAGCTCTAGTGATGTAGTAAGTACTGGAGGTTTTCTGACTTCGCTTCTTAAAATTTCTTTGGGTTTTTTTTCCTCTGATTTATATTGTCACGAAATACATTTTGGGAATTCACAATCCTAGTCAGTTAGTTCATCCAGAATCCTAACTTGCATAAGATGTTAACTCTTATGCAATTTCTACAGATAAAAGTTGCAATGTGTTTTTGACACAATACATGTAGAAAGTGAATATAGGAGATACAAAGTTCCACAGCCCTCTTTTCTCTGGGAAAACTGTGTTTCAAAAGTAAAACAGACTGGTAGTCCTAAACCATGTGCTTTAAAAAGCAAACAGGCCAGAAGCTTTAAAAAAAAATCTCTTTGGGAATTCCATTTAAAAAATAAAAGGCAAATCTTAAAATCAGAATCACACATCAATACATCTTCAAATCTGTTTTACTTGATAAGAATTCTGGATTGAAAGAATTTTAATATCTAGTAAAATAAACAGGTTTTCAGTTTTGTCCACTGTTGACTTTATTTTTAAAGGAAAATTCACTTTTAGAAATTCTCACTCTTAAACTCATTAATCCTTTACATTTTCCTTAAGGATTCTGATGGAACACCTTGCAAAACCTCTAAACAGTTGAGTTGTCGTCAGTCTACCACAAACAGAGTGGGGTCACAAGAAGTGTCACTGGAATCCTCCCAGTCAAGTGGGAAAACACAAAATAGCCAAACAGCCAATACATCCAGCAACACAAACAAATCTCAGGTTTGTGAAATGTTTGAAAACAACAACTGTGCAGATTATTTGAATATTACACATATCCCCCATGGAAGGGTAACTTGTTCTGGAGAGGGAACTCTGCATTTTTCACCTCCCTTTTGCTTCATTAAAAAGCTTCTAGCACTGATTATATCTAAAGCTACCTGGTTCTCTGTTAAGCTTGCACAGATGAATTTGCAACCGTGTCTTTCCCAGCTTTAAAACAGATGAAATTGGTCTGACTTTATTTTGGGAAGCCAAATTTGCCTCATTGTATTGACCAATTTGACCAAATTGTATACCACAGCTGTATTGCACCCATTTCCTCCTTTGCAAAAAGCATGTCAGTCCAGTTTGGATTGCAAAATTTGAGAAATGCGGCATGCCAACACTCAGTGAAAGCAGTTAGCAAAAGTGTGTTTAAAACTCTGACTGCTCTTTTAGCTGTTTCTACTTGTTGATATGTCTTCCACTAAGGGAGGTGAAGATTTTTTGCTGATACATGGCATTCCCCCTCATTTTCCCCTATAGTCAAACGTCCTTATGATGACGCCTATCAGAGCTTATGCATTTAGGAGATTTCCCACACTGAGGAATGCTTCAGTGGCAACTCGGTATTCAGGAAAAATTCTATGCCTCTATATACAGTATACCCTGGATATATGCAGTTTAAATTCTTACACTTTTTTGGAATTAGATCTTTAATGTTTGAAACATAGTCCAGAACCTTCTGGAATACCTTTCCTGAAAATAATTCTGAAGACATGCCTCTTCTTTGCTGATGATTTGTCTTCTAAGACAGTTGACACACGTGGCCTTGGCTATGCCATGAGCGTGTGTTTGTGTTACTGGGGCAGAGCTAACTCCAGGCTGGAATGTGCCTGTCCATTCTGACATACCCCATCTCTGAAAAGATGTGGCATAAGATTAGTCCTGGATGAGATTTGACCGATCTTCCTGTGCTGTCTTGGATTATGGATGTTTCTGTAAAATACCTTTATACTTTCCAAAATTCCAAGTGCTCTGCTCCTCTCTCTGGACCTGTTTGGGGCTAGAGATGAACATTTGTTTGCAGCCACGCAAGCGGCAGATTGGCAGTGCTGTGCTGTGTCTCAGCAGTGACCAGCTTTCTTCTGCCACAGCCAGTTTTTCAAGTGTGCTGTTTTCAGCAGTCACCCTGCTCGTTCTGCAGAAGCAGGGCTGTGTGAGGGCCACGCTTTGCTCCCATCAGCCCGGATTTACCATGTTCTCTTTCCTCCACAGCATGGATCTGCACGGTTATTTCGCTCTTCTAACAAAGGCTTCCAAGGTCCCACAAACTCAAGCCATGGTACCTCAGTCACAAACAAACAACACCAAGGCAGCAAATCGCACCATCAGTTTTTCCACGGCAAAAAGAGGAAACACAAGAGGGATGCAGCCCTGTCAGACCTTTGTAGATAGTTGCCTACTTTATGACTGTTCTTCTGTGTGCAATGATCTCATGCTACAGGATAGTTTGATAGTGACTCCTTGGATCTCTTCTGGAGCTTCAGACTGTTCAGACATAGATTAGCAACTGCATTTTTTTTTCCCAGCTCGCCACGGAACGGAACATGAAGATTGATCACTGCAAAAAAAAAAAAAAAAAGAAAAAAAAAAAGAAAAAAATGGAAAAAAAAGGAAAAAATAATTTTTTAAAAAGAGGAAAAAGGCTGCTCATTTGATAAGTCATATGCTACAACAGGGTCATTTAGGATATAAAAGCTTGAATGTAAAATAAATGTATTTCCCATCAGCTCATGCTGACCTGTAGAGATAGTACTCAGTGTGTCTAGGGGGTGGTAACAAACAGATAAAACACAAAAAATAGGAAAAAAAAAAGGCAAAAAATTGTATTTTGAGGGAAACCCAGCCTTTAAAGGTGAAAGTAATTTGTGCATGATTTTTTAATTATTTTTGCATATACTTACCATTTTATTGTGTATATATAGATGACCATATAGGAAAACTGACATTTGTAATAGTGGATTTGTTAATACTTTTTACATAACATTACTGTTTAAATTGTAAACATAAATTTTTCTCAGGATTAGTTTGGAAAATAATCTGAATTGTCATCTTAACATCCATATAAAGAGACATTACTAGTTATATTGCTCAGAATTTCTTTTCTTGGCATTTGGAAGATCTCATAGAACTTTTGATCTGCAAAAGCTGTTTCTCTGAAAGAAAGGTTTATGGTGGCAAATGAAGATTTTCATTTGTGTAAAGTGTACATGTACTTTGTGTAGACACTGAGCTTGTCATCTCTGAGAAGTAACCTTCACCTTGTTTTCTAGAGTGCCATCATTTCAGGCAAGGGGGTTTTATAGTTGCATCCTTCTCTTCCTCCCCTTAGTGGTCTCTCCTTGACCCTTCCTTCTTTTTTTTTAAAGAAACAACAAAAGGCCACTCGGGATGGGGTTTTTTTTCCTTATTTTTTGTTTGTTTATTTGATTGATGGTGGTGATTGTTTGTTTTTTTTTTTTTTGGTTTTAAAAAAAACAAAACAACAAAACTCAGTTTGTTACAGATGTTTGCATTCCTGGGCTGCTTTAATCCCATGCCTCCTTGTTTGTGCCTTTCCTCCCCTTTCCAGGTCTGGGTTTTTTTGTCTTTTATATTTTTGCTAACTCCTGTAGGAGATGATAACTGTTGAAGCTTTAAGTAAATTTTACAATATTAAAGTATTTTTTTCTCACTCCCCTCTTAGGCATTTTTATATTTACACTTAATTATTAAAAACAAAACAATTTCAAATAATGAAATATACTTTATATTGCCTTAAGGACCCAAACCTTTCATTATCTCATAATATTTCTTCATCGACCTACTTCTCATTTCATTGAAACTCCACATGTGTGGTTCAGTCACATCACAAGTCTAGGTTGCAGTACCTTTGATGCCATGAATGCGAATTAAATGGAAAATTGCACTCACAGGCACAGTTTGGAACAGGAGTTGGGACACTTCAGTGGTGGAGAGTTAAGTGGCATTTACTTTCAGATATTTCTGTTAAGAGGAGAGTCTGTACTTGACATATGTGGCTGTATGAAATGCAGCAGTTCTGAGATGATGCTTTTATAAAAAGTACTGTTAGCTTTGAGAAACTCTTTTTATATGCATTTACAGAATACTACAGACCAACCTGACCTTTATGGGCACTAATGAGTGCAAATGAGACCAGAACCAATGTCATCACTTGAATTAATAAACATTTTCAATGTGTTTAAAAAGTGTTTTACTTCAAAAAGGAAAATATATAGTCCAAAAATACAGAAAGTCATAACATTTACTCCAACACTAAGCTTAAGAGATGTTAATTTGACAATTTTCGTTAATTTTTAGAGTCATATTTTAATTTGATCAGATAATTTTATCAAGATGTTCAGCTTTTCTTCATAGAAACTAGTAAAAGTTGTACCACATTATGCATAGTCACTATTTATTTTGTTTTAGATTATTGTGAATGTGTAGACTTATGTTCACCGCTTAGGGAACAATTATTTATAAATTATATTAATCCAGTATTGTTAGCTGCTATTAGCAAAACTGTTCCAAAACTTAATACTTGCAAAGATCTGTATCGCATTTACCACACTGAAGTGTTTTTAAAAGAATCACCCTCATTGTTGAAAGCAAATGTACTCCTAGGGTGCAGATATTAGTGTTCCAATAAGCATGTGATAATTTTAAGGTGGTGGTAGCGGGAAGATAATCTTGATTCCATTGGGAATCTTAGGTTTGCCTCAATTTATGGTTTTCATAAATTTAATGGAAAATAGCTTTTCCTGGACTGCTCAAGTTTCTTTTTGGTAAACAGTATCTTTCTAAAAGAAAAAAAAAGAAAAAAGAAAAAAAAAAAGAAAAAAAAAAGCATGAAGGAAAAATTGAGGTATTTTACATTGCCTCAAATGACCAGCATTGTATTCATAAAATACTGTATATCTTGCAAAACTTTATTTAAACGGAACAGTTGAACTGTTCGTTTTTCAATCTGAAGTAAAATACTTTCAAGACCTTTTAGTTTGCCTGCTCATTTGTCTTGTACATTTCATCTCTGTATTTGACTCAAGTCTAATTCCTTTTTGAGTTTCAATACTTTTGTGAAGATTTTGTGAATATATGAAAAAAATAAATGTTTAATCTAACTACTGCAGTTGATCACCATTCTTGACACCCTGTCTTCCCCTTCACAGCGCTGTGGATGGAGTTACTTGAGTAACATTTTCTTACTGTCGGGGCCCTTCCCCAGCTGAGTCCTGGGCCCCTCTGCCTGGAGTTTGCAAGCTGATTTTGTTCCGGTGGCCTTGGTCTGTTGGTTTTCCTTTCAGGAAAACTATTCCTGAGAATAAATGGAAGATAATACATGTGTAAAGATTCCTTAATGTATGATTTTTGTCTAATTTTCATCCTCAAATACATAGGAAACTTACGGAAGAATCCATTTTCTTTGCCTTCCGAAATTGGCTTCAGGGTGGTGTTGCAGCTGCAGGGCCAGGCTGAGGGGAATTGTGTAGAACTATGCAAGAGTTAATTGGATTTATTTCCAGCTAAAATCCATGTTCAGCAGTTCCTGAAGCACGGCTGATATTACTGAGGTGTGTTCTTGTCCTTCTGTGGGAGATGTGCACATCCTGCAAGTTCTGATACTTTTCCTTCTGGTAGCCCACCACAGACCATTGGAAATATATAGATAAACTGAAATGTTCGTATATCTTCCTGTTTGGCATTAAATTTATTTGCTGAGAAGCCTTTAAGTGAAAAGAAAACTGATCGAATGGTGTTTATAGTTAAAAATCTATGCATTTGTTACTTGACAGTTTTCTCCTTGTGCCAGAAAAGAAGCTGAAATGTAAGTAAATCTTCCTGTTTTTGAGACGTGACTTGATTCTGGTTTGGTTTTTAAATACTAAAAACTCGTTTTCCTAGAACTAAATCTTTAGAAAATAATTGTAGTCCAGTGGCTGGTGGCAACTTTTTAAATGTACTTTCAAAATGGACCTTTTCCAATTCGTGTCTGGAGTCATCATGAGTATATCCTAGATATAATGTGAGCAGCTGATTAGAAAACAGTCTTACCTGGAAAATGTATTGTAAATAAATGCAGCCAGCCATTTGACATCTTGATGGATGTTAAAATTCGTGATAGGTCTTAAAACAGAATGTTTGACTCCAACATTATTTCCTAAAGAGTAAAACTCATAGGAGATGAGGTGTGTAATTACTCAAGAAGGGAGTATATTTACCTATTTAGAGGCTGTAACAAAAAATAAATTAATTGTTCCAGCTACTGTTAAAGGGCAAAAAGTGATTATTCTGCTAATTCCTAGAATTTGATTCTTTTGCTTAACAATGCAAAATAATTTTCTAAGAATCAAGTTTAGTATGTCTTAAAACTGTTTATCTTGAAAATGCAGATTTTGCGAGCTTTATGTTCTACCTAATTTGTAGTGGTTTCAAAAGTTTTCCTCAAAAATGTTTTCTGACCTAGATGTGTGTCTTGACTTTATTTCCAGGAGTTATTTACTAGCAGTTCTGACAGATATATTATTCATTATTTCATCCACAGGTTGAAAACAGCTTTGCTGTTCTCGTGGTGCTTAATTTCTTCATGCTTGTAGATTTTTCTGTGCCAAAGTACTCTTAGGCTCTGCCCTCTAATAATTTGCTCTGAAGCCTAATGAACTGAACTAAGCTGTTTGTTAGGATGTTTGAGATGATCCCAGGGAAAGAAATATCCAACACCAAGAAACCTTTGCAAGTTACTTAATGTCCCGAGTAACACGGGAATTAAAATTGAAATGGCCTTATTGAGTCTTTACAAGCCCAAAGTTTCTGTCGAAAATAGAAAGGAAGGAGCCAGAAAGTGGCTGAGTGCTGGATCGAATTAATGTGCATTTCAGAGAACTCTAAAATTTAGATCAGTTATTTTTGAAAAGCTTTGATTTTAATTCTTTGTGTATTTAGTGGTTGGCCCACCATGATCATTTTACTAATTTACGGACTCCAAAAACATGTAAGAGAGAAGTGGTGCCTTTGTTGGGTGTCTTGGCCATGCTGTTGGGTGGGCCTTTCTCTTGGCAGTAGCCAGCTGAGAGCTGGCCTGTTCCCCTTTGCTCCTTGCTGGAGCAGCACAGGGTATGGGTGAAACGGGGCAAGAAAAAGAATGTGAATTTTATTTGGCTCTAAGTTAATTGTTAAAGGCTGATGGGGTCCTGAAAAGCATTTAAGTATACCTACAAGTAGGGGAAGATGAAAACTCTTGGGTATCCTCTGCATTAAAGCCATTTTGGAGGGGTGTCATGTTTCTGCTTCCAAGACACATGGGAGTGAGGGGCTGTGGGGATTCTGGGGGTCCCCTTGCTTGGGCATTTCCTGGGGGATACCGAATGACCTCAGCAGTGAATCTCTCGAAGGTGGCTCTGCTCTGTAGCAGATCTAAATAGCTCTTGATGTTTGAAACTTGCTGCATTGAGTTTCCTAATCCTTTTTCAACTCTGAGCCCACCCTTCTTTTTTTTGATGCAGTGACATTTATCAAATGCTGTCCAACAGGTTATAGTGAAGCACAAAGGGGATGCAGATCGTTAGTGATTTAAGAAGGGTATTTCCTGCTGCTACAGCAGCTCTTTAAAAGAAAATAGACCAAAACCCCTTTGATTGAGCAGGCTGAAGTAAGAATATGTCCCCTTTACTCTCACATATCCGTATTTGAAACTAGTTTCTGTGTAAATTATTCGACAATCTAATGTTGGGATGTGAGGCTGATTTTTTTAGTCTTTCTGTATAACGAAGTCCTACTTTCCCATAGTGCAAAACTCTGCCAGAAAAAACCACTTGACTCTATGCAAGAGCTGGCTTGTAAAGAATGCATTTGTGTGGTGGCAGAGAAATCTGAGGAACTATGAGTGCAGATTTGGTGACTGCTTTGCTTGTTTAAAATAAATAAAATGCTCTTGTGCTGGTATATAAAGTGATTTTTGCTTCTGGATGAAGCAATGTTTGACTCTTGAGCTTAAAGATCATTAAGCAATCATGCTTCTGAATAGCTGTTAGTGAAACTAATCTGCACTCTCAGCTGCATTTTCTCAGGTCTAAAGTTCATTTGTTGTGCTAGATTTGGTGACAACAAAATCTGAAAATAATCCTGGTTTAAATTGCTCATTAGTGCTTCCTGGCAGTGTAACACAAAAATATCTGTTCTGAACTTAAAGCTCTCATCTTAGAAAAACCCCAAATCCCCAAACAAATACATCTTGCTGGTCTGTACACAACAGATTATTGCACCAGGAGTGTGAAGAAATATTTTTCTTACAAAAATGACATGATGTGGTTTAGACACTGCTACAGTGAAATGTGCATTAATGGTTGCTATTTGCATTTCCCTCCTCCTGTGACCTATTTCCAAACAGGACTGTTGTTCATTCTTACAATAAGTAGGAGACTGATTAAGGCTGGGTTGGGGTTTTTTCCCTCTTCACTATAGTGGACCTTGAATCAAACTCCTTTGTGGTAGCCTGGTAATCAGTAACTAGGAAAAGACATTCTCAGTCAGAAAAATCAATGGCTAACCCAACAGCAGGTAGAAATCTTTCATGTGTCAATGCATGCTTGTTTTTCCTTTTCAAAATTTTTCACGGTATATGGGAGGAATAACTTATAAAATAACGTACTTATTTCTGTAAGATTTTTTTCATCCCAAAGTGCCTTGCTAACCTGATGTTGTGATATCAACTTCTATTCATCAAGGCAATGTCATAAAGCATAATTGCTGACAGTTTCAAGTCTGTCTGACCTGCAGTGTGTGCCACCTACTGAATCACTTCTGTGCAGTGTCTGAGCCACCAGCTCCAACTACAAAAGGTACTTTGAGGGCTTCTGCTTTATAATGTGTTTGGGATGCAGACAGTAGCACCTTCGGGTGTGGTAATTACCCACAGAATCGCGCCAATCTAGGGGGAGAACTGAGAAAACTGAAATTTGTTGCAAAAAACCATTGGCACAATGTTAGCAGGGTGCAAAGCCAAGGGGGTAAGAGCAATAGTGGCTCCAAGAAAGAGGCGGCCCTGGCCCCTCGGGCAGAGGGGCAGCTTTGGCTCGGGCACAGACCACACTGCCTGGACCTGCTCGCCTTCGCCAAGGGCTTTGTAACAGGTCAGCACTTCTGAGCTCTTCAGAACAAAGTCACGGGACGGTCTGTCAGAAGCAGAACAAACTTCTTGGAGAGTTCAGGCAAATACAGACATTGGGAATCTGGAAGCTGAGGCATTAACGTGAGAAAGAAGGAATCCAACCTCTGCAGTTACAGAGAGCACTGGTTTGGTAGCTTTACCTTTCATGGACAGTCTGACTTTTAAAAAACGAGCCAAAACAACACCTAAATCTTCAAATGCATTACTTCACTTTATTTCTAGTGAATAAAGTGAAATTTTACGTTACAATTTTAGAGGAGTATTTTTGAAGTAAAAGCTATAGAAAACAATAACAAACCATGAGATAATGCAGTTCTATAGTTTCTGTATTATGTAATTATTTTTATAATTATCACACTTAGACATAAAAACCTGTCCAAAAAAACCCCGTGGTTGTGAACTCTAATTACTGTATTTGTACATTTGTGAGAGTCTGTTCTGGTGCTGCTTAGTGAGGGAAAACTATAAAAACAATTGTGATGAGCTGGTGAAACACTAAAAGGACATAAATAAGGACTGGTGTTTATTTCTTAGATGTCATTATTGGAAACTTAGTTATTTTAATTTCTTCTTTAGTGTTGTCATCAGTGTCTCAGTTTTTCCAGGCTTTTCCTACTGCTGTGCCTCATCTGGCCTGCATAGCACATTGCAGCTGTCCTGTATCCCAAACTGGCTGCTGGCCTTGCTTGAAATAAATTTTATGAGCTGGATAGATCCATTTTAAAGAACAGAGAGTATACATTTTGGATACAGTCCCGTTAGAAGCTAGCCAGTTTTTTTCCCGGTTCAGTAGTCTATCCACATTGAAAAAATTAATTGTAATGCCAGTACAATCAACTATCATGTGGACAGGCTAAAGCACCAGACAATCCTTACCTCATGAAATTAATCACTGCCCAGCTGATTTCAGTTAATAATGTACTGAAAACAAATGTAGTGAAGATGCAGTATGAACATAATTTTAATGTTATTATATCAATAAATTCTAAGATTTTATTGCAAAGGAGAGAAACCTTTGCTGTTGGAAACTTGAGGTCACTCTTTTGCCTTACTCTAAAAATTACCAGAGCCTGGTTTTGTTGAATTTAAGGGGAGCTCTTCCACTGATTTCACTGATAGCAAGCAGGACTCTGTGATTTCAGGATAGTAAGAAAGTTTTTTCCACCTTAGTCCCTCTCAGGTTTGGGGCAGTTATTATGTCGGTTTGTTTAAAATACCAACTACTTGGAGGAAAACACACTCTGTTTCTCAGCATAAAGGAAAATAAAGGGAGGGTTATGTTTTTGCTTTGTGTTCTCTCTTTCAAAATCCCATTGTGATCTAAATAAACAGATCTTCAAGAAGTAAGTTACTTCCATAAGCTCAGTGAGGTAATAGGAAAGGCTACATCCTCAGGTAATAGAAATAATTTTTACTTCATTGGTTTCACTATCATAGGGCTACATTGATTTAATCACATGAAGTTTGTCCACACACTTTAAAAATTGATTTGTAACAGAGTTGGGTGGGGTTTGGTTTGGATTTTTTTTTTAGTGAATCCATGTTTCCTAGTGGATTTTTTCAGAACTTTGTGCTCTGCAATCGTATTCCAATTTACATAAGAGCATTTTCTTCTAATAATATGCATGGTCCATTTGTTCCTTACTGATTTTTCCAAAGTATTCTTATTTCTTTCCAGTATAGAAGTTATACTAATGCAGGTTACTAATGCAGAGATACTGAAAGTGCAAATTGAAAACAGTTAGCTAAATAGTTTCATCATTTACTGTGAACATAAAACGATCTGTTCTTTTCTGTGCTCTTTCAATCAATAACATCTTCCATTTTGTGACAAACTCTACCTGCAGTGTTAGGGCACCTAATAGGGAAATGGCCTTATTTTCATTTATTTTCCTTGCTGGTGTAACTTACCAATTAATAAGAAGAGTGACTCCTCAATAAAGACCATCTAACAGGTTTCTAGGAAGCCACAGACCAGATCATCTGTCATTGTTGAGAGTAATTAAATTTCTAGAAGAAAATGTTCCATTTTATTACAGGTCAACTTGAGTATTCAGAATTAAAGCCCAGGCTGATCTATAGCCCTTGGTTCAGTACAAATCACACCTGTAAGTACAGGTAAAAAGGTTTAAGCAATTAACCAGGCCCTAATTTTTCAAGGAATAATGCATTTTCTTGTTCTGGAGATAGAATCTTAAGCATGACTAGGAGAGGAGATGCAGATGGTTTTTTGGTTGTTAATCCAAGAATTCAAACAAAACCGCCTAGCCCACGTTCTGGAGCTGCAAGTGCTGGGACTTGTATTCCTAAATCCTTCAGTTTCTCGAGGAAGCTCTTCATGAGCTCCTCAGTCACACACTTTGTTGCACTCTTAGTACCTTCCCTAATTATCATTTCCCAGTGCTGTGAGCTTGAAGTTTTCTCTGGAAGAATTCTTGTTGTCCCACTAACTTTAATGAAGTCTGGAACGCTAGAAAGCAGGATCGCCTTTATAACAAACAACAAATAGGACAAGAGACCTGAATAGCTTTTCATGTCCCCAAAGAGACATGTATGACATCTATTGCTCTGTTGACAGAAAGCAGCAAATTAGTCCCCGAAGTTTGTTCCATTGATCCAAGAGCCAAAAATGCAAACCTTGTAACAGCAGTGAAACTCTGCCTTCTCTTTGGCCAGGCTGATGCAGTGAGCTGCTCCTGCATTTAGCAGCATAAACCTAATGGTCTTCAGCAATTGAGTCTAATGTTGCCCTGGAAATGAGGGTGACAGCAATGTAGCAGCTCAAAATAATGTCTTACTACATCCTCCCTAAGCATGCCGTGCCTAGCACGTTGGGATTGTTCTATTATTAGATGTCTTTACAGGAAATAGCACATAATTTGCTTGAGTTGTTTGTCTCTTTCTCTAAATTGATCAGTGGCCGAAGAGAGTGGAGTGTGTGCAGATGCACACTGGTAAAGAGATGTTAAATCTCATCCAAACCAAACAAACAAACACTATTCTAATAAATACTTCCTACAGTAGAGCTCATTAAAAACAACATTTTATTTCCATCTTTCTAAAGCAGAATCATGAAACTAGTGACGAAAAGCAGAAATTAAGGTTGTCTTGGTCGCTGTTTCTGGGTATTTGAGGAACTACAAAAAGGCAGCTTGGTAAAGCATGCTACCCTACATGCTGTGGTGTTGCAGGATGTCAGCGGAATATTTAAAAGGAGTGAATAGATTAAAAGTCTACCTGCTAATTTTACAAGTACAATTTAACATATTGTGATACTTTATATAAAGGCTGCTCTATATTAATTTTCAACTTTTTCCTAAAGGTTTAAAAGAATATTTTCGGAGGTGATAAATATATTTCTGATTTGCTTTTGTCACATATTTATTTGGTCAGCAACCGCTCTATGAGTCCTAACTGCCTCATTTATAGGAGCCACTGAAAATATGAGTGTTGAAACATTTTGCAAATAAAATTGTTTAGAACCAAATTCTGTCATCCCCTTTACTACTATGAATAGTAGAAGCACGCACAAACTGAAGGCAGGTTCAACCCACGGTGACTTACTAAGAGAAAAAACCCCTCACATGAGACTTATACTTGAAGTTTACTATTTTTTTCTGTCTCTGCTTCTTTTAAAAATAGTGATCTTTCTCTGTCTCATAATGATTCATAGTCCTGGGTACTGTGGCAATTTACATTGAAGCACACATCTGAATTGTACAAAACTGACTCCTGTAAAGCTCTAGAACTGACTTTGCAACTCCATTTGTTTTAAACATCCTATCTACAAATAACTTACACAGAAACTAAAAATTTTATTTTATTAGATTTTCATCAGCAAATGTTGCATTTTAACAAAATCTCTAAACTATTTATGATATCCAGTTTCATCTTGAGAAAGATTAGGTTTGTGTGCTTAATACTCTGACTTGATATACTCAATATGTACATATCATTGTAGAGCTGATGGATGTTTTTCTATGTAAGAGCTTGAAAATAACAATGGTTGCTTGTCTGTGAGGAAAACTTTCACAGAAGCAAACACAAACCTAGGGATTGCTGTATACAAATTTGAACTTCTCAGAGGGACCTCCAATGAAGGGCTGCATTTCCGCAGTATCCAACATTTGCAGCTACCACATATGCATAGGGAATTTATTTTGGATTAATTTACAGGGGCTAAAAGAGAAGCCACTGAAAGCACAGGTGAGGTGCTGTCCCTTTCCTCACCCAGGACAGAACCTTGTGCCTGGCTGGTGGCTCCCCGCAGTGCCGCCTGCTCTCCGGTAAGGGGTGGTAGCATCTCCTTGTGAGAACCAGCCCTGGCGGTGCTTCGGCTGCCGGCGCTGAGAAACCTCGGCAGCAGAAAGGGGACGGGGGAAGTCTCTGTGTAACATATGCAGGAGGCAGTGAAGGGGGTATTCATTTCCATTCTTGGGGGTGGGTTTTTTCCTTTTACATTCTCCCCTCCCCTTTTTTTTTTCTAAGAATGTGTTACAGCAGCTGCTGATAGTTTAAGAGAAATCTGCACAGCAGTGTACATAAAACACTTGGAATGCTTTGGAGCTGCTGCCATTAAAAACCTCATCAATGTCAGTCGTGTTGAATCACGCAGGAATTCTAGATCTTACTCTGGGATAGCAAATACTTTTTGTGGGTATACAGAAACGATGTTAAGCAATCTGTGTACTCGGAAGGTCCACAAAATTTTGATGAAGTGATAAATTGAGTCCATCTGTTCTGAAATGACTCCATTTATGATCTCAGCAGAACAATGCATTTTCCATTTCCTGCAGTTTTTCGAGTCTTGTTATCTAATCCGAATTCCAGTGAAGACAATTCTTTCTAACAATCATTTTACTGGAAGATCCTTCTCCTCTCCCCTAAGAAACGGCCTGAACAGCCTGTGCACTGCTTCCATCTGAATGATCCTGTAATTTCCAAGTGCTTTTGGACACTGTGTCCAAAACAGGAACTGGAAGACCAAGGTATGATTAGGTACCTTGGCCAAGACTGCACATAAAAGTGTTGCAGGGAGGTTGCTCAGAGGAGCAGAGTCCAGCTCACTTGCTGCACAGTCCTGTGCCTCAGGTACATAACCACTTCTCCAGCTGTATTCCTTATCTATTGTCTCACATTGCTGAAACTGGATTTAAATTCCTTTCCAAAATTCATCCTGAAATCATCCTAATGGCTGGGCAGTCTCAGGCAACACAGCCTTTCCTATTTTCCCATCAAAACTGGAACAGGATCTCAGAGAGTCACAGAAAGCTGTCGTGCTTGTGGTGCGTGCCCTGAGCTGCTGCTCCCTCCCAGAGTCAATTGAAGCACATCACTCGGGCCTGCGAAGAGGGGAAAGCACCAGCTGGCTGGCAGGACACAAATGCAAATTGTGTTTAGTTAGTAAGGTATTATTGCAGCAATGGGACCTCCATGGATGACTAACGTGTGGCTGGAGCCGCAGGTAGCCGGGCACACACCCGCCTGCCACGGGCTGTGCGTGCCTGCCAGTGACTAACAGCTCACCAGATAAGCTCAAACCAAAAATCCACGGAGATCAGCGTTTCCTTCTGCTGCCTCCAGTTAGCTTTGCTTTGGACTTGGCGTGCGGCAGAGCCAGGCTCGGTCTGAATCAGCGGCTGTATGTTGGAGGCTGGATGCTCTGAGGAATCCCTGCCAGCCCAGTGGAACCCCTGCGGGGCCGCAGCCTGGGGAGCCCCTGGAGCCTCGGGGAGCCTCGGGGAGCCCTGGGGAGCCTCGGGGAGCCCGGGGGAGCCCCTGGAGCCTCGGGGAGCCCGGGGAGCCCTGGGGAGCCCCGGGGAGCCCTGGGGAGCCCCTGGAGCC
>WBMY01007377.1:918621-946568 GCA_013397315.1 Donacobius atricapilla | reverse complement strand
CCCGACCCGCTCTCTTCCCCCGCCGCAGGTGAGCTGTTCCGCCCCGGGAGCGGGGATGCCCCGGGGGGCTCGGGGGTCGCGCTGCGCGGACCGCGACAGGGAAGGCTCGATAGGTTTCCCATATAAAGCTTATTTACTACCTCGTGTGACACCGCTCGATACACCTGGGAGCAGCGAACAAATGTTGAGGCCCATTTAGCTTTTCTTCAAGTTTATTTTGCTCAGAAAAGGCGGGTTTGGTAAAGCTGCGAGGCCTGAGTGTTGGCATGTGAATGGAGAAGTTGGGGGCTGTTTTTTGCTCTCAAAAGCTGGCTTGTTTTTTGGTAGAGGGTATTTCAGATCCTTTTTGGATTGCACTTTTTTTAACACAATAGGGCTTTAAAGTGCTGAAAGAGGTACTTAAATACCAGTGTGAGCTTGAAATATCAGCAGAAGTTTGGTTTGTGTCTTTTTGCAGAAGTTTGGTTTGTGTCTTGTTTCACTGCCAAATAGGTAAGTTATTTCTAATCTCCATGGGATGTGTCATGGCATTTTTATAGCAAGTGTTAATAAAGGGGTTAAAACACTTTAAAACATGCACTAGTGATCCAGCGTTGGATCACCATTGCTGGGGTGTGATGTTTGCCAGTGGCAGGTGAGGGATGCCCTAGGACAGGGGCATGTCATCACCAGCCACAAATATATACTTGAGAATAACTCGCCTCTGTTAAGCCTGAGACTTCTGTCAGAAGCAGTAAGGAAGTGGTCAGCACAAGTGCTGAGAACCGGGCAGAGACGCTTCAAAACCCTTTTTGGACACGCAAAGTAAATATGCAGTGTAATGTTTGAATTTGGTTCTGCACAGAAGTCTGTTTTTCTCCTGTCAGATGTGTTACATTTTATTTGCATTACTGAGAGCCTGACATGCTTGGTGGTGGCCCAAGACCATGCTGTGATAAGTGCTGTGCAAATACAAGGTGGGGAAAATCCCCACAAATGTACCTAAAAATTTTGGGTTTGGTTATGAAGTGGTTGAGATTTATATAGGAAATAAAGCATCTGAGCACTGCAGTATGAAAATTTCTTCATAGTGGGAAATAGGCTGTAAATGTTTCTGCATTAGTGATCCTACTGCTTTCTGCCGAGATTTGATGATGGAGGGGTTTGAGGTGCCGTGGTGTGGTTTTTTTGTTTATTTTTGTGGTTTTTGTTGTTGTTATTGTTTTGGTTTTGGTTTTTTTTGGTTTTTTTTGTTTTTTTTGGTGAGGTTTTTTTTAATAGAAAAGAGGAACCTGGGAACTTCTAAAACGAACTCACCTCAAAAAAATTTTTTTTGGTTTGTTTAGGTATCCTGGTCTTTCAAATGCTGAAGTCCTGATCTGGAAGGATTTTTATGATCTCCTACAGGTGGAAAAAGAATGTGTTGAGGTGTATGGTACAACCTGTGATACCCTGCACTCATGGTATGTTTGTGTTTGTTGTGAATGAAGTATTTCTGAGAAAACTCTTCATTGCAGTGGGTGACATTAAAACCAGTATTTGCCAAAGTCTTTGCCACCACACCTTGACAGTTTCCCCCTATCCAGACGTGTGGAACAGAAACTGAGGGGTATGTGGAATTCCTCTCTGAAAACAGTAAGCCAATACGGGTTTCTAATAGCCATTATAGCGTGTTAGTTTTGCTTCCAGAAGCCATTAGTAACAACAATTAGGGTCATTGGGGGTTCCTGTAAAGCAGCCATTAAACTTCTTAGATTTTTCTTAATGAAGATAATGTCAACGCCATTAAGGGTAAACAAGGGAGAGGCTTCATTCCCTAATGAATGTGGGTATTTATGTCCTCATGGCTTGTGCTAAGTGAAAGAGCAGGTGCCGGTGGAGAGCTAATTAGTGTAAGGTGTAAGCCTAGGGATGATGATCACTGTTTCCTCTTAAGGTGGGTGTTTGTGTAATTGCCAGTTGCTCTTGGATTAAAAAAATAGAAAAAGACGATATTCCCCGTGAAATTACCATATAATCTCTAAATTTAAATCTTAGATTTATTGTTGTGTTACACCTTTGACTTGGGTTTAATGTTACAGAGTTTATCGAAATTACTTGTTCTGATTTTAACTTATTATGAAATCTGTAAAATCTAGGGTGAAATACTTCACCCAGTTATTGTTCCCTCAGTCTTGTAGTTTGTGTTGAAGCTATGCTTTATCTTTCTGAAAAAGGATCCAGACTACCTGGATTTGTTCCAGAGTAATACAATGCACTCAGCACCTGCAAAGTTTCTGCACGGCAAAGTGTCATTTGGGATTTTTCTGTATAGAAATACGGACGCTTCTGTGTAAATGGAGGGGTGTTTCCTTGTCCTGGGGGGCCGGGCTGGGGCCGAGGGCAGGGCTGGGATGCTCGGTGGGTGCCGGGGATGGTGCAGAGCTGCTCTCGCTGCCGGACAGCGGAGCCCGGCGGGTCTGTGCGGGTCTGTGCGGGTCACAGACCGCCCTCAAACCTGCGGGGCTGCTCAGGTGGGAGCCGGGACCCGCTTCTGCCAAAGGTCTCCCTCGCCTTCCCGAACAAAACCCGGTCACTATTCAAACTGCCAAGCGCAGCCTCTCTAAAGCGCCATTTAACCAAAGGCTGAATAGCGCACCAAGAGGGAGATAATCTGTTAAACTAGCACCTGCAAAGTTTCATGGTGATTATTTGCTAAACTGACAGGATGTTACAGTGTGAAATAGTTTGTAAGCACCGTGCAGTTAGCTCATCTTGTTTGACAGTAAGGAAGTGCAACTTCTTCCCCAGGCCATAACAGCGGGCCTCATGAAGAGTCTGTCTTGTGTTTGTAAAAAAAAAAAAAAGTTTTATATTTTACGTTTTGACAACAGTAAAGACATCGATCTTGGAGTTTCTCCTTCTCTTACAAAACCAGAACATTTTCATCTGGAAAAAAATGCTGTCTTAAAAAACTTGGAGTTTTATAACACTTATAATAAAGATCATTGTTATCACCAGAGAGTTGGAAATCACTTTACAAAGTGTTATCATTTGTCTTTCACCTCTAACACCAACCTGTCGTCCTGAGGCTCTTCAGATAGGATCCAGGCTCTGTCTTGTGGTGCTGAGCAGCAGCGCAGTCCATCTATGCAGGCAGGGAGGCAAGCCATACGCTGGATCTTTCCTTTGGAAATGGTTTTTCTTTGCTTAATAATAGCATATGATAGCATAAATATGCTGCAATGATATTTCCTGCACACCATGTGTCGGTTGTTGCTGCTGAACGTTACCTCTTCAGTTAATAAAATGAGGGTGTAAAAGGTGGAATGACTTTGTCTAGGTTACTCAAAGATAAACAGCAGAATTTAAGTGGAGCTTGGGGCTGCTGTTCCTTTTCTAACCGAAGCATTGCTTTACCTCAGTACCTTGGAACTCTGACGTGTGTCAAAATGTGCCTTCCGAACAGCTTTGTTTTGTGTAGTCTCTTTTCAGTAGCACTGACAAAAAAGAAACAAACCTCCTCCTCCGTAGCAGCCAAGCTGCTGGTTGGATTTCTACGGCACAAGCCCTGCAGTTTAGACGCTTCAGGTCTGGTGCTTTAAAGAAGAAACAAAGTCAAAGCTGGCTCTCCTGACAGCAGGGCTGTATACACCGCTTTTCCTAAGAGCTTCCTTCAAATCTAATGGCCAAAACGTTCCCCTCTTTAACAGCTCTTCTGTAATCCTCTTTTCAGCATTAAAAGTAGCTTCTGGTCTGTAATTAGGGAGAAGGAACCAACAGGGTGTGTTTAACTTCTGTCTCTGGGCACAGAACTAATGTGAATAAGTAACGATTCTAGTTAAAACCAGAAATAACAAAGATTACCAAGGCTGCAACTGGTATAAATCAGAGAAAGGGGACAGGCTTCTTTGAGCAGAGCTGGCTGTTTCTGGCAGCTTCTCCCTCCAGTGCTCCGTGTGAGCCGCGCTCCCCGCAGTGTCTGTGTTTGCTCTGCTCAGGTTGCTCCCTTCTGGCGAAGTGAAGTGCAGGAGGGAATTTTCGGGCTCATTCTCCGGTGCCCTGCATCGCTTAAGGGCAGTGACAGGGCTTTGTCCCACCTCCTGTTCTCTGAGATGCACAGACAAGCGCTGTTTGTCAAGCAAGTTGTCATTCAGCCCACAACGAAAGGAATGTATTCTTTTTAGGTGTTCAGCAAGAATAGCAGTAAATTAGTATTATTTTTTAAATAGTACTGCCGTGTAAATGGCTTGTTATAAAGCTACAAGCATAGTCTCCGAATCAATACAAAAATGCTTTAAAGGACTTTGATAAAGTTATCAGGTCTTGAGACTGCATGCTTTATTTCAAGGAAGGAGACAACTCAGTAAGTGTTTTATGGGTAGACAAATGCAGAAATAGTTTACCTGTGGCTGTATAATTTTGGGTTTATGTTGTTATTTTTCACCCCATGAATTTTTGTAATGACTAATAATGTTAAGTTGGCATTTCAATGAGTTGAATAAAATATTACAGTAAAATGCTCTTCATTTGTAATATAGCCTGGGTTTTAGTCAATATTTACTTATTGTCCAGTTGGGAACATTTTCTGCTTAATTTATATAAAAATATACATCCATTCCGGGGTTCTTTGAAAGAACTAGTTGATGATCAAACCACCTAGCAGTGACTAATTCTTACTGGAATACTGTTTTCCATCCCAATAACCAAAACGGTGAGGGAGCAAGCGTTCCAGTAGGATGACAGAGCGCGTGGGAGGGCTGGGCAAGGAGTGCAGCTGGGAAGGAACCACAAAGGTGGATTGGGACAGACTGAGCTCACTGAGGTTTATTCAAACTCAGCTGAGATTAATGGAAATGGGCGATAAAGCCCTGATCACTTAAATGCCAGATATTCGTAGCATAGATGTCAACCCGAGCCCATCTGCTGCGGTATTTCAGGCAGGACCTGCTTGCTCAAACAAGCTCAGACTTAGTCAGGCTCTGGGGAAAAACCCAGACTGGGTCAAGCCGAGAGAGGATGAACTTTGTACCGGAGCTATTCTGTGTGTCTTTCTCTTTTTCCCTGTTATTGCTATTGAGCACAGGAGGGAATAAGTAAAAAAAAAATTAGTCTCAGTAGCAGAGGAGAATTTTGGTTTCAATTTTCTCATTTGAAAGGAAGTTGGGGTACCACTATCAGAACTTTCTCACTCCTGCTGCTCCTCCTTTGCTGGCAGTTTCAGCTGCGAAGATGACAGGCATTTCAATGCCAAGGAAACACATTTATATATTTGCGAGATACCTGTTTGTTGGAATAAACTAATATGACAGAAAATGTGCTAAATGTAGGTAGGCATTGCTAATATATTTTAATTAGGAACTCAGTTTTGAGCTTAAAACTTACCTTCCTCTGGATTTGACATAACTACCAGTCACTTTGTATTCTTGTGAGCAGATTGAGTTTTGGGGCTTCTGGGCCTGGTTTTACTCTGTTATGAAGTATCTACCTTGTTGATAAATGTAGTGATTTTTCCTTTTTTTCCAGCAAGGTCTTGTGTATCTACAGGAGAGCACTGCCTCTTTCAGGATCATCCTGGGAACTTAAAATCCCTTTCTGCTCACTTGTTATGTAAAAATGACTAATGATGTTTGGGAAAAAAAGTGGGTTTTTGTCCTAGATATACATGACTTTGACTATGACCACAGAAGTAAGCACACTGGAGGCTGTGATTTTTATGGTGCAGCTAAGCTGGCTCAAGGAGCAGCTGTCACTAAAAGCCAGCAGCTCTGTTCACTTCCTGCCCTCGTCCTTCCACCCCACCCTGGAGTCAGCACTGGTGCTCATCTGACCTACTGCAGAGATGATTCATGAAGCTAAATGGACAAAATGCAGGTTTTTTTCATAGGATAGGCATTTTTAAAGTATGATTTTTTTTCCTCTGTAGGAACAGAACAACCAGGCTAGAGGAAGTGGCCAGGCTGTACTGTTGAACTTCTAGAGAGACAGGCAGGGACAATTCCTCCTCGTCAGTGGTGGCTGTATTGTAAAATTGGTTATCCAGGTAGTAAGTCATACCTCTGAAACATGCTGGAAAAGTGACCTGGGCTCTGTTTTGGTTGGAGGCATTGCCAGTTGAATTGTTATCCCAATTTCAGTATTAAGAGTTCTGTTCCTCTGTTTTACTTGTACAGCAGGAAATGAATGTAAAAATATTTCACTGTAGTACTTTTTAAGAATCATCTATTTTTTTGGTCAAGTTCCTGAGGAATATCCTGTTTTGAATTCAGTAGTTTTACTTTTCAGAATGTTAATTGTAACAATTACAAACCCCCCACTGCCTCCTCCCTCAGGATGCTGCACTTTTAAAATAAGGCAAAAGATGCTTTGTGGCACTACAGCAACAGCTGAGTTGATGTGTATTGTGGTTTGCTTGAGACTGTGCAGTGTTGTTGCACATTAGACAATAACACAAAATTCACATTGGAAGGTACTCAAAGCTAGGAGTTGCTCTGAAAAAGTGAGAACTCGATTTGATAACAGTACAAACATCATGTTAACTTTCAAAGAAATAGGAAAACCCCGGTGAAGTTACTGTTGAAAGCAGTTTAGTGCAGTTTTTACAGTGCCACGAAAGGCAAAATTCCACACAGGCTGTTTATTTTCCCCAGCGAGCTGATGTGTTGACTGCTTGCATGTTCAGAGCTCACTTGTGGCGTTGTAGAACACGATTCAGTGACACAGGCTGTCAGTCTGAGCAGAGCTGCGTGTGGGTGTTAATTGCTTCTGGTCAGGTTCAGACCAATTGTTTAACGATCTTGTTAGATAAAGGAGATTAAATTGCAATTCATGAATAGTATATTGGCAGTGTGAAAAGGGAAGTTTCACTTTTCAAAATTCAGGCACATTTAAACAAGAAATAAGAGTTGCTCTTTTCCTATATTAACTGTGTATTCCATGACCATTTATCAAGCATGTTTACACAGGGAATTTGGATGTAGTTGTAGCTAAACTGGTTTATCAGAGAAGCATTAAACACTTGTTTTACATGTTGAATTAATTTCTGTCCTACTTTTATGCAGGCAGCTGTATTTGGAAATAGATTCTCCTGTACTTGTTTTAAACTGCATTGTTCGTGGTTAGGCTTTTCCTGGAGTTCTCTGCTGCCAATAAAAATGTGTATACATAAAGATACATAAACATTCATTGGCATAAATAAAGAAAACTAGCTAAAGCATCAGTTCTGAAGGCCACAGAATCCAAAATATTGTGCTTGTTTCCTTTTCTCTTTCTGAATGGCAGCTTCATCATATTCGGTGTATCAGTATCCCAGGCATCATTCTTTGGGCTTATGCATTTACAAACAGCCAATTTTTTAAGAAGCAAAGGACAAAAAGCCCCCCTGAACAACCAGACTTACTACTTGCTGGTAAGTCTGAGGCGTGTTGGTTGTAGAAAGTGTGGGAACTCTGGGAATTGGAAAGCCACGAATCAGTTATTGCAGTTTTTATATGCTATAAAAATGTTCTCATTAGAAACTGAAGTGTTTTCAAGAAGTGAAAAAGGTGAGATCAGGGGGAAGAGGAAGAATTTCTTTAACTGTGCACTGCCCTCACAGAAATGGGGTGGGTTGCAGGCAGAGGAGACCTAATGGTATTGTATTATTATTGCATGGTGCTACTACAGTGGGCTTGGGAAGAACTTGCTCTGGTCCAGAGTCAGGCTTGGGTTAGTGCCATTGATGGGAGGGCAGGACTCTGGAGGTAGCAGAAGGGAGAAGGCAGTGTATGTCTTCTGGAAACCTGGTGTATTTTAAAAGCACTTCTGAAGGCAGCTGCCTAACACATTGGAAATCAGGTTGTCCAGAAATACTTTCTAATTGCTGTAACCTGAACTGTGCTGGCAGAGCAGTGGCCTGGCAGTGGGCAGGGGAAGTGGGCCAGTTCTGAGTGGGGAACAACTCCACTGCTCTTTCTGGCCTCGTGGTTGAATTTTAATAAGTTCTCTTTTTTGTGTGCAGGTTAGTGATGGTATCACCCTGATTTGTGCCTCCCTTGCAAGACACCAGCCAGCTGTATTTGTGTCCACCCCATATGCAAGTGCTTTAAGCACCTCAGGGTTCTGGGTGCAGCATCTCTGAGCCCGGACCTTGGGAACAAATGCCCTGGACATTAAAATCAGTTCTGACTCTGTCTTTTTGAAGTAAACAAACTTTTCTGGAGTCCCATGAGCTAGAAATACTTAACTCTTGGAGGCATGAGATAGCTGCCAGTCACAAAGACGGAGCTACTTGTGGGGGGAATTTTTAAAGACGTTTTCCAGGTGATGCTAGCGATTGCTGGTCAGTGCAAAACAAACTGTACAGCATGCTGTTCCCCGAATCTTCCTTCTCTGAAGTGTTCTTTAGGATTTGGTCTATACTCCCCAGGCTTCCCATATCCCTGTTCCTGTGCTTGTCACCCCCAGTACGGGCTTTTCTTTGCTCTGTGAGGAGGATCCGAGCAGCCTTTGATTCCTGTGCCCTGTGCTGCTGTGACCCTCTGGCCAGTCACAGACCTTTGGGTGGTCTGTTGCATGGTTACCATACAATTTGAGTTCAGACCTGAAAAACTGGTTTTTAGATGCAGCAGCCACCTGTTCTGCTAGGGACCAGCCAGGTGGCTGTGGATGATCTCTGCTGGTGTCTTATTCAGCAGAGGAGGCTGGGTGCTGCTCCTTCCTCGGCGCCGTGCATCCAGCCAGCCCTTCCCGCGTCCCCTTGGCACATGAGGGACTGTCATGGTTCAAGAGCTTTAGTAATGTCCAGGCAAACTTCAGATGTGTGTCAGCCCCTGTGACGGCCGCAAGGAATTTGTGATTACAGAGCAGAGCTGCTTGTGGCAGCAGAGCTTCCTCTCCTCCCCCAGCAGTGCGCACAGGCTGCACAAATATCTTCTAACACAGATGTGTATTCTTACACCAGGGGAGCAGCATGGTAATTATGGCCACGCTAACTTTTAGACAATAACCTAAGAGGGTGGCTGCACAAAATGTTGTCAGGGGCCAAGTTAAAATGCCTTAGTTATTACCTGTGTATACTGTTATCCAACAGAAGGTAAATGTGAGACAAATTATTCTTTTCTTTACAGGAGGCTGTGAGTTTGTACATTGGCAGTTAGTATGGGAAATTTTACATGCTAATAATTCTCATGTTTTAACTGATCTACTGATGATTTGTTTGTGTAACTAGGTTGGTAGTTTTCTTTGCCATGGTAGCCTTTTAAAAAGTCTTTAAAATCTGGATAATTTGGTACTTTGGACAGACCATTAGTAGCAGGCAAACCATATTGTGTGCCTTTTTATTGAAAATAAAACCTGAGTCAGCATGATCTCAAGATCTGTTTTCTCTAGTTCTAACCTGTTTGGAATGATTGCTTGTATTCCTATAAACTATTTATTAATTGTTAATTCCTTTATATGTTGCTGTATAGCTAACAGCACAGAACATGAGCAACAGTGAGTTTTATTCACCTGCCCTTTCTCTTTTTAAAAAAGCCTTTTTTTAATAATATGATAGTAACCTGGGGGGTCACTGCACCTTCCTTGCAGTATTGTCAAACACAGCTTTTGGTTATGAAGTGTTTATAAAAAGAAAAAAAGCCTTTCAGGACTGTATGTTGATTTCTCACTTCTCTTATGAATTTTTATCACCTTTTGGCTTAAGGTGAGTTTTTCTCTGCAGTCAAATGCTAAAAGCTTTGTTTAAAAACAATTTTCTGATTTAGCGTCCACTAAAAATGTCTGCTAACATTAATATTCTGACAAAACACTAACGCTGTGTCAGTGGACTTAAACATTCTTATAACTTCTTTCCTGTCTTAATGGAGAAGTCAGCAAACTTTTAACACTTTCTTAGGACCTTTAGTTTTTTACATATATTTCCCAATAATTTCAAACATACTAGTTGAAGAAATATATGGTGAAGATTATAAGCTCTGTTTCTGGAGTGTGCCATAGGGTTTTGTACTGATGCAGTTCCTTTGGGTTTGTACTGTAGTTTGTTTGTGCAAGAGACTAATTTCTGGCCAGAACTAGACATACCGTCTGCTCAAAGTCACTGACACAAATTTGAGTACTGACACAAATATCTGCTTTTATTGATGAGCTTCCCGGCTGTTCTTTTGTTTGACCTCTGCCAGAATGAGAATCTGCCTTCTCTTCTTTGGGATTTCTTGACCTGCAGTCTGAGTTCCTTGATGCGTCATTCACTGAATCATCCCTGTGCCTCAGACTGACCTCCTCTTGGTCCTTCCTGTAGGGTCATAAAAGCAGGACAAACGGGGAGGGCTCAGAGGAGGAGCTGAGTGCTGCTCCCTGGCTGCAGGAGGGGAGCCCCACTTGTGTCTGGTCTGTGTCAGCTCTGGGGGGTCACTCACGCACAGCCCTGCCAGCCTCCCCTGCGAAACACGGTGTGTGCCAACCTCCAGCTCCATCCCTGACAACGGAGGGAACTTTAAAGGAAATTGATAAAATCTAGCACCACTTAGAAAAATTGATGCATTACTTATTATATTTGCTGTCATGAATATATTTTTCTGCAAAATCCTAAGTTTTGTTTATTGGGGTTGGTTTGAGTCCTTGCTTTATGTTCACAATGCAGATTTATTTCCAGCCATGATGTAGATAAAGTGGACATCTCGTATTCATAGTGCATGTAAAATTGCTCTTATATGTAGGTTGTTTGAGATGCAGCTTTGATTTTACTTTATTCTACTTCTTTTGTTTGTCATCCTGTCCAGGAAATCAGGATTTCATAAGCCACTGGTTTGGGTGGAGAGTTCAGTGAATGTTGGTTTGTGTTCATCATATTTAGACACTAGCTAGTGTCTAAATATAAAAACTTGTCTTAATGCTTTCTTAATTTGTGCTTGACGTCTGCAACTGACAGTGTACAATATGTTTCCCAATGGGAACATTTTTCGTTTACCCCACTGATTTTCTTTGAACGTCACTTGAACTTTTGCACATTTCTTGCAGATCTGTTGTCTCCCCCACACACCTTTTTTTAAACTCCACTCCCTGGGCTAGGAGCTTGTGTGAAGGACATAGAAAGCCTTTTTCTATGCTGGTCACTGAACGCTTTCAGTGTTTTTTTGTAAAAATGCTCTGGAACAATTAGAATGTTTTGAGACCTAAGTTTTGACTGTTTGCTTATAATTAATTTCAACTTATTTTATCATCTGGGGTTTCTTTGTGCTTATATATGCTTATAGGCATATTTAGCAAATAGACAGTGATGGAATTATTGGTATAGTCCCATGTATATGTGCCTGAATACTATATTTGCTAAGAGTCATTTTAAAGAGTGGATTTAAACAAATGTACCTACCAGACATTCACATTTACATTTTATTCTTTCCCTTCCTTGTTCTGGGTCAGTATGCTTAGGCTTAGCATGGTGATAAGGTATGAGTTTGGGTGTAAACCAGTGTTTTATGACTTAAATAAATGTTACAGCATTTTTTTATGTCTGTGTGTAATACACAGAGTACCTAGAAATGTAGATTTGCCTGTTTTATGCACAGGTAAGGTCACTGAAGGGTTGCATATGGCTTATGATTTTCCTTACCCTGAAACACTTGGATGTTAGTTCCTGGATGAATTGGGCTGACTCAGTGACGAATATGAATACGGGGTTTGTCCTATTGTGCATTATATTGTATTTCAGTGGTTTCTTCCTAATTTGTTGAAATTAATTTAAAACGAACAAAAATGGATGAAGTGTTAGCGTGTGGGGTTTGGATCTGTAAATATTTGCGGATTGTTTACATCAAAAACACTCTACAGATGTAAATGTTTGGCTTTTTCTTTCTCACTGTGAACTCATATGTCTTTCAAGGCTGGTAATCAAATGCAAAAAAAATACTGGGTTTGGAGATTAGCCTCTGGAAGGTGTGCAAGATAAAAAACATATTAGAACCTGAAAATTGGTCACAAGTGATTGATACTTTTTTAGTTTGTGTGCTTAATTCCTTCTGTCTAAAACAGTGAGCTAAATTTTTCAAATAGTTTCTATCTGCAAGGTCCCTTAATTCTTCCCCTCCTATTTACTGCTCTTGAATACAGATCCCTTTGGTGTATATCTTGCCATGAAAAATTGTAAGTTGGAAGGGAGGAGCACCTTTTTCTCCGTGTGAAGTGAATGGATTTTTAGCAAACTTGAAGTGTGTTTATTGGTGGAAGCATAAACTTGGCAGTCAAAAGATGTGAGGGGTGCTCACAGGGTGATTCTAGCAAGTCTGATTTATTTCTGGCTTGCTCATTCTGTGAAATGTTGACAGAAGTAAGAGTATATAAGGTCTTATTTACTCATCCTGGAAACTCCTAGACATAAGTGGGAAGCGCTCTGGACATTAACAGTAATTTGGCTGCTGGAAGTTGCCCAAAGTACCGGCAGTGTGTTCTTGCTCTTACTGAAAAATAAAGTAGCAGTTCTTCTTTCTTTCATAAGCATATCTCTGTTTGGATCCGGCTCAGCAGCCTGTTGTGAAAGTCATCACTTCTAATAGCAGAGTGCCCCGGGGACCTCCACAGGGCACTGACGGCTCAGGACTGACTCAGAGCTCAAATCGTTGACACTGCTCATCTAGAAAAATGATGCAATTACAACTCTCCTCCCCACTCTGAGAAAGCATCTTGGATCTCCTCATTCAGTTTTCAGAGGTGGGGTGAGCCAGCCTGACTGGGGTGAGTCTTCCCTGCTTGCATATATTTTTCCATCCCAGTTCTTTACAGGCTTGAATATTTCCTGCTGGTCATAGACTGTGCATAACTGAACAGTTAATGGCTTTTTTCATATGGTAAAATAGAGAATTTGAGACCACCCTGACTACTTTCTTGGTGCTAAAGGCATTGAGAAGTCTCTTTTCCCCTGAGAAGCTGGTCTCTTCTGTTCCTGGCTCCTGCTGAGCATCTCTCTGGGCTGTTCTTGTCTTGGGGCACATGTGGGAGCACAGTTCCTCCCTGTGATGGCTGCAGCAGCATTTTTAGGTTAAGAAGCACATTTCTGCTGTCACCTCGTTGTTCTGCCTCTGCTCTGCAGCCAACTGTTCTCAGCTGTGCTGGTTGAGCTGCCTTCGAAACTTCTGCACACCATCACTGATCCTGTCTGCCCCTTGGGCAAGAAGAAACAAAACCTAGGAGAGACAAGTGGGTAGTTTTGAGTTGATCTGTAGTCCTAGAAACAGTGACATGCACGTATTGAAAGAATGGTGTGGCTACAAGATAGGAATAAGTGGTGGGAGGAAAAGGGAAGAGGAGGAAAAACTTGTTGAGCAAATATTGCTGTAGACGCCCCTGTTGTGGAGCCAGAGCCAAGATCTGTGGGTTTCTTTCTTTAAAATGAGCAGCAAAACTTTCTCCCCGTTTCTGTTCATTAAACTGACCTGCCATTAAATTGATTGTGCGGGGAGGATGGTGGTTTATACTCATAGAGTGAGCCTGGCTGCTGAAGGAGTTTGCAGTTGAGCACATCCCCGACACCTCCCGTTCCACTCGCGGGCCCTCCCCTGTCAGAGCAGGTTTGCTGCCCGAGCACGTACAGAGCTGTACCTCAGCAGAAAGGGAGGGATGGCAGTGGTGCCAGCTTCACATGGACCTCAGGAACGGTGGTGGTGTTTCAGCCGTGTGAAAGGAGTGCAAGGAACCTCGTGATTTCATCCCCTGTTCTGTCATGCCATTGTTCAGAGGTGCTGATTCCATTTGCTACTGAAAAACTGGCGCTAAAAGATTCCCCCCTCGTTTCTGTAAGTGAGTTTACAGCACTGATTGCTGTGTTGTTTTTGTAACCACCCTGGCTGTCAGTGGGAGCTGAAGCACGGACATTCTGCTATCCTTACCATCATGCATTCTTATCTAATTATATATTTATTTTTGAAAATATGATGCCATTACACAATAACTTAATTATCATTTTATGTGATATTTAAAGCCCAGCATTGTGCTTCCTGCCACAGCTGAACAGACATTCTCCTCCAGGAATTATATGTTTCTGGAAGTATGAGAATAAAGTCCAGCAAAAGATTAAAGTGCCAGCAAATATGTTTACTGTAATGAATTGTTATAGTCCAAAATTATTTGTGTCTTAGAAGCTTGGGGCTACTGTATTCCTAAAATGTCTTGTGAGTATTCATTTATTTTGTTGGCACCTTTTGTGGGTGGATATTGGTATTAGGTCAGTTCCCTTAGGAGAGAAGAAAGGGGATACCCCACACTTGGAGCCTGTCAGCAGAAAATCCATAGGAGGGATGAAACACTAATGTGTTTCCTTTAAACACATTTGTTGTCCTTCTCATACAGGGGCTAAGGGCTTCAGAAGGTTTTGAGAATTTGTATGTTCACAAGATGGAAATATGGGATTACAAGGGAGAAAAATAGCTCTGGAATTTATTGTGTTTTAACTACAGGATGTGGTTATTGAAATAGTGTTCTTGGGCTTTTGGCAGTAGTTGACTCTCTGGCCTGCTGTTAAACTGTGCGGAACAACTTCAGTGAGAGTTCAAAGTAATCAGAATTTGAACAGCTGACACTAATTAAATGGGCAATTTGTGCTTCTACAGGAGCTCCCCCATCTACCAGGGAAGAATTGACCACTGAACTCTCAAGTTTGGTTGCTCTTCCCAGATCTGCTCCTGAGGTGCTTCACAGCACGGCTTTTGGCTGAGCACTTTCCTTGTGTGTAACTGCTGGCTTTGTCCTTGGGCACCTGTGCAGAATGTGAGGTCTTTGAATCGTGGTTATCTTTAAGAAACTCACAGTAGATTGGATCTTCAGGCTATGGCTTATGTCCATTAGTAGTTGTATTTTGTTGGGGTGTAGTATTCGTGAAAATTTGTTGTTTCCATCCTCAATATCTGAAGATAAACTTGGGATGGATGAGTTGTATAGTTCAATTTCACTTTCATTGCAGGATATTGCTTTTTCTCAGTTTTGAATGGTTATTTCCTAGGCTGTAATTTCTCAATTTTTGTCACATTATTTTTTTTAATCTCATTATGCCATTTGATCTGATGGTGAATAGTTGATGTTGCATTATTAATTTGGCACATTTTCTGTCTCCTTAATCAACGACAGTACTTGTTACATACACGACTGTTGTGTACTTCTCTGTGCTCTAATACTCCAATCTTAAAATAAAGGAAACATTTGGAAAATAATAGGGGTGTTACTAAGTAACTAAGTTACCTTTTTTAATACAGTAAGGTTTTGGTGGTTTTTTTCCCTTTTAAACAGTTTTATCTTGATAAAGTTCAGATAGTTAAAAAATGAAAAAAAACCCCAGAAATGATAAAGCAAATCTGAGCTGCAGGTGCAGCATTGATCCAGCAGCTCAATAGCACACAAATAGCAATTTGGTAGGTGTGAAAAGCAGCTGCTGCTGTAGCAGCAAGGTGCAGGGCTCATAATGTAACTGGTTAAATGTTCTTCACTCAGAATGAAAGCGCCCCACAAGCTGTTGCTAGGGAAATAGGCGCCTGTGGTTAGTGTTGAATGCAGAGAGGCTTGTCTGTCTTGCAGATCAAAAATTGGCTCCAAGTACTTTGTGTATCACTTTACTGCCGGAAACTTGCTGCTTATCAGCAGACTGGTCTTGGTGCCTCTGAGGAACTTCAGTTACAAATGCAGAGAGAACCTTTCCTTTTTTAACTCTCTTCCCTTTACATTTTGATGTGAAGTATTTCTCCCGTGCATTATCTTTCTTTATAACTTGTGTGTGTACTGTCCCCAGAACCTGATCCCAAGGACTCTTCTAGGGAACAGCACCTTCATCCCTCTGTAACTAAAAGGAATCTTGCCTATGATTGTTTGTCAAGGGCTCTGGACAAAATTGTTTTTAGGCATAACTTTTAAAAATAATAAAAAAAAGTAAAAGCCAGTGAAACTGTCAGCTTGGAATAGTCATTACATTAATTCTCTAAATCGCAGTGCAATTCTCCAAGGTGTGTTATAAGTATGAATTACTACAACTAAGTGCCTTCATAAACATGGATGATTTTTAAAAACTGTCACAGTTTATTTTTCTAAAAGGTGTTACGATATTTCTGAGAAGCTTTAATTATTCAGCATCCTCCTTGTGTTGCTCTCCAGGTGACACTGGTCCATTTCAAAGGAACAGGAGGCATCTCTTATGATTATCAGACTCATCCTTAGTACTGGATACATGACACAGTGAAAGTAAAGCAGCAGCTTATTTTGGCATTCCAAATTGAACATGTAACAGGTTTAACAGAGTCTTATTTTTATCTGCTTTTATACATGCACAGGCACAGCAGATTTATATCTGCCTTTTCAGATTAACTCTCTGAGATATCTTGTGGCTTTTCCTCTCATCTCTCTCCAAGGCTGCCAAAAGCCTTTGTCAGGGTTCTGACCTCTTTCATAAGAATATTTTCCAGCTTTCACCCAACTTTGATGAATGCTGATGTATGTAGGGCTTGGCGAGGTACAGGTAACTCCTGGCCAAAATCTAATGGAAATGGCCACAGCTGTCCCAGGACTTAGGTATGAGCTGGACATTTAACCCACTGTGACACAGTGGAGTGCCTGTTTTGAGTGGTGGTTCAAGTCGTTTGTACATTTTAGCAAAATAATTAGCAGAAAATGGCAATAGATTTACTTTAATTCTTGTTGTGATAAAATACTTCACATCCTCTCTGATTTTTGTGCCAGATTATTTGGGGTTTCCCTTGCTTCTGCTTTCCAAAGTGGGTCCCTGGTGAGGTTTGGGGTGAGCAGTGAAGGAGATGTTGATGCTCTCTCTTCCCAGCACAGCTGTTTAACTTGAATCATGTTCCTCAGTGCCATCTTAGTTCTGATTTCCTGCTCTGACCCCTCTTTGGGTCGTTGTTTCAACACTGCTGTGTAACCATTTACTGCTCTTCTTGGTTCATGCCCCTGCTGAGTGTGCACTTGATTCCAACAAGGAGCAGGGAGGAACCAGGGCTCCTGCCAGGGCCTGGCACTGTGCTGAGGTGTTGGACTTCTCTGGCATTTCTCACATCTGAAAGGGTGTTCCCAGAATGTGTGTGAAGAAGATAAAGCAGGAAGGGAGAGAGACAAAGCCAGGAGCTGTTATGTGTATATGAATTCCCCGACTAGATACCTGCTGCACTGGGTTCAAGGATGATACATAACCATGTCTTGTCATCATCTGCCTAACTGGAGACACAATTTTCTGTTCACAACCTCCGAGGAATATGCACTTCTGCCCTTCTGTACTCCAAGACAGGCAAACTTAGTGTCAGAATCTCTTCATTTCCACACTAGCAGTAGATAAGTCTTTATCCAGAGTTACAAGGTCCAGGGAAGGAATGTTTTGTTGGTGTGCTTTTAGGATTTTTCCCAGCTATTTTTCTGCCGTATTTCCATATTTGCTGATCTGCAATATTTTAAGTTGGTTTGAATTACGATTTTTTGTTTTAAGTTACCCTTCTTGGAGTGGGTTTTTTTCAATTGCTGATATTTGGTCTTATGTGTAACAAAACTTACTGGAAAAGTAGGGCTTTCATTATCTATAATGCTGTGAAAGTTAGTAAAACGTTCTTACCCTATTTTTAGCAGAGTGACCTTTGCTGTCGTGCAGGCCTTACTCAAGAAGCATTGGGGTTAGTCAGCATAGAGATGGTGCCTCTCATCAGTCTTGAGCCTTCTTCTCAGACGTTTCCATCTGTCATTGTTTCAGTCAAGTTATACTCCTGCAGTACAGTTAAATACCTTTTCTTCTACGGATTATCTGAGTTAAGGTTTGTAAAATGTATGATGGAAATTGAGTAGATTTTTCTTCCTTGAACTATGAGGGGAAGAAATAAAGCATTGTTAATGCCTACAGTGGTCCTTGGAGTAAAGATTCCCTGTCTTGTTGCAGGTTCCTGTGAGTAGTACATCAAAAGATTTAGTGTCAAGGATTTAACCTGAGTGGGCTGCACTCACTCTCCTGCAGGAATTTCAGAGTGACTGAACAGACCACGGTGGAGTGGAGAAATACGGATTTTGCCAATGAATCCTGTGGCCTGTAATGGTAAGCAAACACCAAGCATGCGTTTCCTATCAGTGGTCCTAGGAAATAAAAGCCTGGAGCAATGTGCTATGCACAGCTCAGCACTGTAGTCCAGGTAAAAAGTGCTTCCTCAGTGCTGCTGTGGTGGTGAGCACCCAGCCCTGGGGGCTGGCCGGCTGCTGAGCAGTGTAACCTGCACTCTGGTGCTAGTGATGCCTGTAAACCTCATGTAGCTGTGAGGCACTAACTGCAAGCTGTTTTGAGAAGTGACTTTTGCCACATCCTGAAGATTTACTATGTCTGTGGTATTATTTCAGGTTTGGAATTAACTAATTCTGCTTTAATACTCATTAACTGGCCTTAGTATCAGCAAATCCAAAGGATTAAGCTGCTTCAGGAGAATTTAATTTAGGTATCTGCTTTGTTTTAGCTGTGCCAGGTGAGATACCCATGTTTCCCCTGATGAGTCAGTGCTTTGCATGGTGCAAGTTTGCAGCGACCTGTTGGCATTGGGAACAGTTTGACAGGGCTGGATGTCTAACAAAGCTTTGGAAATGGTAAGATGAAAGATAAGATGAAACAAGAAGAGTGATAGTGATTAGATTTGTGATCAGACGTTTAAGTATCTTCGTAGACAATCAAAGCTTAGTGTGGAAACAAAATTCCATGAGGCATGTTGATTGTCACTGGAAAGCTCTCGGCGCTTCTGCATGGCTCCCCCTTGTTGATCCAAAGCAGCATGCCTAGGCCCTTGTGAATGTTTGGCTCCTGTGGCTCTTTGGGTCAATGAAAAATGTGTATACAACTCCTAACAATTTTTTAGTGCGTTACTATCAAGTGAGATGGAAAACAAAAGATTTCTGAGGCTTTCGGTCCTTTATCATTGTTTTATTTCAGAATGACTCCACAAAGGACCTTTCCGAAACCTGGTATAACAGGTTAGAAAACTTTTAAAAAAGAATTGTGGGTGTTTGACACCTTTGTGTCCTGAGGTAGGGTATGACTCCAGAAACAATGCTTCCATCAGAAATGCCTGTCTCTTTGGTGGTGTTTTTAATATTTAACCTCCAAGGGAGGGAACTTCCTTATTGAAAGTGTTAGTTTTAGTGCTTTTGGCTGTGAAGTACGGATGTGGTGGTGTAACAAATGTTGCATGGTTAGTTTGGGGAACTTTAAAATTCCTCTGTAATGAATAGTATAGAGAAATAACATATTTGAAGCAGGTATTTGATAGGACTTAGTGTTGAAGTACTAGTCATTAAATAAAGGGGGTTTGGAATTAATCTGTCTCCTTACCTTCCCCCTTCTTCCTTAAATAGTATAGACTGCTTTCATAAAGGGCATTTTATACATTAACAAAAATATTTGTGCTGCAATACCACCCTAGGGTGCACTGCTCCAGTACTGATGCACAGTCACATCCTTTCTGTGTCCATCTCTCAGCCTTGGGCTGAGATTTACTTCCAAAGTGAGATTACTTAGGGAAGAGTTGAGCAAGCAAAAATTCAGCTAGAAACAACCATATTTGACAAAATCATAAAAAAAAAAATACTTGGCTCTGTAAAAAGTAGAGACTGGGACAAAAAAATCAAGGAAACCAAAGTTGTTGATGATATGAATGCACTGTTTGAATTTCGGCTGCCAGTTTGTATTTCTATTCACTTCAGTGGGGTGGGGATATTGAGGTAGGAGAGAGGAGTCTCCTTCTCTGTTTTACTGGTTTTAGCTGGACTTGACTGAAATGGGAAGTGATTTCTTATCTTTCTCAGGGCAGGTGTTATCTATTCCCTGCCTTTTCCTGTGCCATATTGTCATTGCACCTGCTCTGTGCAAATATACTATTTACCCTAGAGGTAACTTATTTCTATGTTGAGCTGTACATTCCCCTTAAATAACTATGTGAGACAGGAAAAAACTGAAAGCAATGTGTGATGCCCATTACACTCTCGTTCACAGTGATCTTAAATTTTTTTGTAATTTTTTACTTTTTGCACAGCTGTTGTTGTATCTAGTCACAGAAGTGTCCAGTTACACCCTGGTACTCTGTCACGTGTGTGCTTCTTGACTCCATTATTGAAATAGATTATCTGAGGCATATTCAAAATACTGCAAAACAGGTGACAGAGAATTCATTCTAGGTGATATTATTTATATTGAGCTTAGAAAACTTTTCTGAGCTTTTTGTTTGCTATTTGCTGTAATTCTGTGACCTGAATGAGATAATGCCTGGGAAAAAAAGAAAAAAAACCAAACTATGTTCAAAAGCACCTTTCTTTAATTTTTGTTTTATTGTTGATTTCAGTAAAGGCTCAGTATTACCGAGTGTGATGCATTTTTTTTCTTAAAAAACAGATGCTCTGAATATGTCAGGAGTTTTACTTTCTGTGAAAATCAGGGATATTCTCCTAGAAATTATTGGGGCTTAGACACACAGAGGCTCTGTCCCTATTCCTGTCTTAGCTGAAAATATTTTTCTCCATGGTGTTGAAGTTTAATGTTCTGTGTTTCAGGGTTTTTTTTCTGCAGTTTATATAGCTCAGTATTGCAGATTTTAGTACTTTCAATAACGGCACAAGCACTCTGCTTTTGGTATAATTAAACTGAAATTACTCAGTGAAAAACTATCCTGGCTTCTGAGGACACTGTGTTCAAAGATGTGAATTTTAAATAGGTCTGAAAAATCTAAGTGTAAGGGGAATATTGACTTTTGCAGTGCTAAGTTCAATTTTAAATCAGCTAAAATCAGAAAATCTATCTGTAAGATGTGACAGGGGGTCAGGAAGTAAAGAAATAATCACACACCTTTGTTTTGAAAGATGCAAAGCACAGCTCAGTTGCCTTCTGGTGTGATGTATCTTTTTACACCCTGGAGTTTGCTGCTTATGAAAACCAGTATTATAAAAAGAACTGCTTCCTCCCCCATCCTGCTGAGACAGACCCAGCACTTAATTATAAGGCTTAATAGATTTGTTGGTTGAACCATTATGTGTTTTCACAATAAAAAGTAACTTAGAATGGTAGTAAACTCTCCTGTGTAGTTCAGTTGCATCAGTCTGGTTATATGGACTCTTTTTCTCTTTTTACTGACTTAGTTTGTGAGCTTGTCTTAAATTACCAGTCAGTTTTCTGAACCATATTCTGTCACCATTTTCTGTCCTACCTGGATCAGTAGCACAGAGATTTCTTTCTGTGATTATAATCTTTTTCTTCAAAGCACATCCTATAATAATTGTGGTATTTAAAAATGAGCAACAAACACCCTCCCCCTACCCCCAGCTTTAGCAGTGGTGTTCTTGATACTCTTTTCCTTGGGCTGTGGACCTGTGAGAAGTGAAGAGTCAGTTTAAGAGCTCACTGCTGTGCTTGCTTTCCCACTTGTGGTTTGCTTTTCCTTTCCAAACCCCAGGCCAGCTCCAGAGCTCATCCATCCCTCTGCTACCTGCTGCCCTCCCCCAGCGTGACAGGGAGGTGACCTGCCCAGGCTGGCACTCTGTGCTGTATTTTGTGAATGGACTCTGCAGGGAGCCCAGCAGGAGCGTGGTGCAGGAACCTGGTACAGGATGGGGGCCCAGTGGGTGAGACCTGCTCCTCTGGCTGGTCAGAGCTGGCTGCTGGTGCTTATGAAACCACAGCCTCCCTTATTTCACATCTTCCACTTGTCCAAGAGACTGAAAAGCTGTTTCCAAATGGAACAACATGTTACGTATTCCTACTTTAAAAAGTACTGGGGAACAAACATTATGAGAAGAACCAATCTACTGAAATAAGAATGTGAATTAAAAAGTTCAGTTTCAATTCTTTCTTTGCAGTACATTTAGCACTATCATTGCTGTGGCTTTCAACATTCAAGGGCAAACCCTAAGTGAGGTGGTGTCACTGATGACAGATTACTTTTTGTATTGATTTGGCTTTTTAATGTAAGTATAGTTCTGAGTGCTGATGTGTTGAAGTGGGTATGCTCACTTTTTGTGAGAAAATAGGTCAATATAAGTAAATTTTTTTTTTCCTGTATTGCAGAAGGAGCCCTTCAGCAATTTAATGTAATTAAGGAAGGTGAAATTTCACATGAAAAAATTCAAAATATAAATAAAAAAAGGTTCACCTTTGTAAAGAAACTCACTGCTAGCAGACAGATCATTAAAAACACACCTGTTCTGCACTCAATACTTCTACGAGTAGACAAAGCTAAGGTGGCTGCAGGCTAGCATTTGAAAGCAAAGTCTAAAAGGAAGAAGTGTTGTCTTTAACATGAATGGTATTTCCGGTGGTGTATGTTTGGATTGCTGAAGTTCATTTCCTAGACTGAATTAGTTTTGGAGTCCACTAGACTGGAGATTATTTTTGCTTGAGATTCATAATTCTTCCATGAATCTCCTTTAATTATTCTGTTGCATGTTTATAGGTTCCTGATTCCCTTTTAATATCTGCTAATGGGTAATTACAGTCAGCAATCATTCTTGTCATGGAAATTGCTAAAGTAATTTCAGAAACACTGTTGTTATTTGGGTGAAACAAAAGATGGAATGGAAATCAAAACCGTACTGTCTGTCTGGTGCTGTAGTAGTTAAAAATGAAGCAAGTGGTTCTGCTTGTTTTATACAGAAGTTATTGCCTTATAAGTCAATTTATATTGATTCATTTGGTTCTTGCTATTAGAGTTTGTTGTAATATTTCAGACACTGCTCTTTGGTAACCAGGCAGCTCTGGGTCATCAAGCCTTGAGTCCTTGGAAAATGAACAACTAAGAGAAAAAATACTTTATAAATTATCCAGGTGGTTACTGTGGCTGTGTTCGCTTGTGAATGTATCAGGAGCTTTGAAATTAAAAGCAGAACCACAGCATACGTGGATTCTGTTTGGAAAGGCTCTAACTTGGTCAGGAGCTGCTGTGAATAACTCTCCCGAGAGGGAGCATAGGATGTGATCCCTGGCTGTCTGTCCGTCCTGGTGTGAGTGAGAGGCTGGGCAGGAGGGTGCAGGTTTCCCAGGCCCACTCCCCTGCCTGTGCCCGAGCCAGCCCCTGCAAAGTGCTCATGCTCTGCAGATGCAGAGAGTAAAGGAGGCCATCCCAAGGGCTGCCTGGTTGTTATTAGTCTGACTTTGCATCCGATAGCACATCATTCTTACCGTTGCTCACCATGCATTGCTGAGGGGACACTGCTCTTTGTGCCAGAGCTCCGGAGAGCTCCCTGGGATGAGTGACTCTGTGCTCTACTCTCTCCATGTCTTGGATGCTCTCCCCTTTTCCCTTCCCCATCTGCCCTCACACTGCACCATGCAGACAATTGCTGGGGAGGAAGGGGCTGAAATTGCCCCACACATCAACACCCCTGGGCTGGTGTGAGTTTCTTTGAAACACTTGGGCTCTACAGGCTCTGCACAGGCCATAGCTATCCTGCAGCTGCTGAGTCCAGGCAAGGTCTTAAGAAAACGTGGTGGATTGACACAAGCATGGTGAACAGTTTTAACTAGCCTGGGAGAACAAAAGAGTTCTAGTCCAAGCCTGGTAGAATAATGAAATATTTGCTTTCGTACTTTTTGTGACAAAATTCTATTGATGTGTCAGTAGGAGACTGGAGAGTTCAGCAGTGCTTGAAACTCCCATCTATGGGGAGGAAAGCACAGAGCAATACCCAGATTCGTGGGAGATAAAAATGTTGGGTTTTTTGCTTGCAGGTGAAATGTGGCTGTGCTTCTGTCAGGTCTTGCCCAGTACTTCCCTGGAGGAGGTCCTGGTTCTGAATTCTGAGAACATCCTTGTTCCCACTGGGTTGAAACACAGTAGGTTTGGAAGATAATAGGTGTTTTGATTCATATTCTGGAAGGTATTCTGTTGTCCAGTTGGGTTTTTTTTATACCTCTCACATGTCCAGTGTTCTTACATATTCACTGGACAAAAATTCTTCATGTTAATTGGCTTGCAAATGGCAATGAAGCTCACACAGATTTGACTAAATCATATTAGTGTGTTTGGTGGCTGTTGCCATAGGTTCTCAGCGCAATTTCTAACCCACTCTGCCAGGGTTGTTTCTTATATATCCTGACCTGGGTGACAATTCCTTCCCTTTTTCATCCAAACACAATGAAGGCTTCTAAGGAAATGAGGCTTTTTCTTGATAAGCTGCTGATTAAAGGTCCATGGCTTTATGGCAGCAGCCCAGATCCTGTCCCCATTTGGCTCAGTGTGTTTGCCGCTGGTGTTTCTGGGCGTGTTCTTTGGTTTTTGTGGCCTGTTGCTATTTCAGGGTTACACCTCTCTTGGTGTGTCATAACAAGAAGAAACAATGACCAAAAAGAGTAAAAGTGCACTGTGGTGCACAGTGCTCACATGATCCTTAAACATATAAACATGAGCATGTTGAGTTGATCCTTCTTCCAGTGTGTGACATCATCCACGACAGAATCTTTTTCTCTCTCTCAAATCTACCTTCTGCATTTCCAGAAGGTTGTTGGAAAAAAATTCAAAGGAGGAAAGACACAAAAAGTGGGGACTTTTAAACTGGGAGGTGGTAGTTGCAGTGTGACATGGGATGCAAATTAAAACTAATTTGAAGTTGAATTATTTGAAGTAGCGTTTATACGATGCATTATGGATTCTTGATGGATCAATAAGGTACTGTCAGGGAGTTTCTTTACCTAGTAGAGTTTTAAGAAGAAAATTGTCTGACCCAGGGGTCATTCGTAATTATTTGTGGTAAATATCTCTGCAGATCAGCCAGGAGGAAACAAATCAATGAGACAGCTATCTCTTTTTTATTAAAGACTATTGAAAAGATGGGTCTCTTCAATTTGATGTCCTGTAAAACTCTTCAATAATATTCAGAGGTAGTTCCAAGCTGACACTGCACCCATTTTTCATTTTTTGAGTGTCAGATAAATGAACCACAGGCACACAGGGTAACCCCATAGGACAGACATTGTCCTTGGTACTGTTTCTTCATTGACAGAGTCAGGAGAATTACAGAAAGCAAGCTGTGAAGTAGCTTTTCCTGGATTTTAATATTAAGTAGCCCAAGACAGGATAATTTGTTCCACATAATTGTGAATTTATTGTGGCTTAGCAATTAATAGTTATTTTTTGAAAATGGATTCTGCTAATTGGAAAAATAAAGTTCCCTCTCAAAATACCTCTATATAATAAAAATTACCATCAAAATCATATTTCTGCAAGTATAATAAAGAGGATCTTTATTGTTTTTGTTCTGAAGTACACTTTTAGAAGGAACTGGGATGGCAAGCCTGTCCTCTCTTTCACATAGTTGTTCACATCAGGCAGAGTAAGTTCCTGCACCCCAGCCCCATGGTAAAGGAATTCCTCAGACAGTTTCATGAGCTTCTGCCTCTCGGGTGCATCAGAGGCCAAACCTTCCCGGTGTCTGGAGTGTGTTGTCTTTGTTACTGAAAGACAAACTCAGATTGAAATACTTGCCCCTGTGCACAACTTCTGAGAGTTTCTTTTTCAGGAAAAAACTGGCTTACATCCAAGTGCAGTTACCTTTGACTTGGAATATACAGTAAAAGATGATGCAAATGTTTCAATTTCTTCTTCATCTCTCCTTTAAGTGTCAGCAGTTTCTGAGATTCACACTTCTTTTCAAGAGCATAATTATGCACATGCAAATGGTATGAGTACCGAAATAATTTTTTTAAGTGAAAAATGAGAGGATTTTAATTATGGTGAAAAGCTCGGTAATAACCAGTACAGGCAGAACATTAGATATACCATTAACTATAAATGAGAAAGATCCCATTTTATTTGCTTATTATACATATATACAGATTAATATGTTAATATATATGCCAGTTTATTCTATTACTGAATAAGAGTGATGCAATATGGTCTTTTTTTGTGATTATTTCAAGTTTGTGGTATACTCTGGGAAAGAAGTACTAGTTTCTCATTTTGCAAAAGTACACTTTTTTTTTCCTTTGGTCCAGTCTCACTGTTGATATGTCTGGTTTTGCCCACCTGCTCATTAATAATTGGATAGTATGTTAGTGTTTGGCTCCATTTACCAGAAGTAGAATTACTCAGTATGGTTTCTAAAACTTTTACTGCTTTTAGTGTGAAAGCAGTTGGAACGTGTGTGTGCAGTTAAGTATTTGGTTTTTGAAAGTAACTGGCTGGGGTTTGGCTTTTTGAGGAAAAAAAAAAAGTGTGTTTTAGTGGGTTCTTTCTCCCTGGAGCAGTGGCCTTGGGCACCATGGTGATGGCAGTCAAGTGGCAAAGAAGCTGTGGTTCTGTTATCAAGTTTTAATAAGACTTATGAAATCCTATTTTTCATGCTTCCCTCCATCACATCCCCGTGCTTCTTTTTTTATGGCTCTTGGCATTGAATAATCTATATTCATGAGCCTATTTGAAAAACACTGGTCATTAGAAATTAACGGTACACTTTATTCCTTAATGTTCATTGTTAGCTGAACACATGTATTGCCTTGGAAACAGTATTACTTACAGTGGAATGAAATACACAGAACTAGATGATAAGTATCTTTAAAAAAAAGTTTAATGAATTTTGGCTTAGACAGCTATATTCTTTTCTTATTTTTGTATGCCTTAATTGAAGTTGGAAATGAATAAAAGAGGATTTCTTAATTTTTCAGATGCATGTTTTGAAAAAGAATGCCAAGTGTATTGTGATTAAAGATTATGTATACACACGCACACAGAGGCACACAACTTCCAAAGAGTTGTGAGCAGTCAGTTACACAGCACACTCACAGGAGCTGTCATTTGCCGGAAAGGAGAAAAAGCCCCTGTAGTACATTTGTGCATGAAAACGTTTGAGTTGCCAGAGCAAGGTGAGCAGAGCTGGCACCACTGCCCACGCAGGAGGCTCCTGGCTCCCACCCACCAGCAGCACGCAGCCTTTGCTCACTGGTCAGAGCAGGCAGGTAGAAAGTTCAGGGGAAGTTTAAGGAATCAACTGTTTTTATTCCTTCTCTCTTGGAGAACATTGTGTATGATTAACTATGAATTTACTAATCCTGTCTCTCTGCAGGATTCACCCCCGGAAGCAAGATTCAATCTGATGGAAAGGAGTTAGAGACTTGCAATGTAATAATTTAAAAAACCCCTCATGACAAAAACACCTATCTGCACCAATGCAAGCTGATCTGGAGTTTCACGCTTAGACGTGATGATGAATTGCCTGTGGTTTTGGGGAGGCTAATTCCTGCTTTTGATTGCATTGGAAATCTGAAGCTAAAGCTCATGAGAAGTAAAATCAGAGAACGTGAGTTACTCGGTGTGCCTGAAGATCACAGAGGCAGCGGCGAAACGACAGAACTTCTCTTTGAAGCGGTGGCTTCAGCTGTGTCATTGTGTGCACTGGGAACTGAGAGAAATAGCAGCCAGCCTGGGAGAAGATGCCAGCCAAAGGGAAATACTTCTTCAACGAGAGCGATGGCTGCAGGATTTCCGACCCGCTCTACGAGAAGTACCGCTACACCAGCCAGCAGCATCCCCTCCTGCTGCTGCTGCTCTTCATTGCAATCCTCCTCTGGACCACTCTAATCATAATCTTTTTTGTTACTGCTGTGAGTAAACTTCTCTTGTGCGTGTTCCATGTTTTCAGAGATAAGGAGTCGCGCTGACAGCACACTGAATATTTGTGGCTATGTAATATTTTGAACCACATGGTATCAAAGTTGCAGTGCTGAAAGATCTCGTGTAACTGTGCATGTAATACTGTGTGTGTTTTTGAAAGGATGGGATTAGAGGAGAAGGTTTTTAGGCACATGCACTGTTACTATAAGGATTGTTTTTCCTTTCTGTATATTAGGAACAAATCCTAATCTGTACTGAACAAGAACAAAAGTTAAAATGTCCTGCACTTCTCATATTTTTTAAGAGTAACCTAAGAAATATAAAATATTATGGTGACTTGTTGGTTTTTCATTGGGTTATTCCTGAGGTGATTTTTTTCTTTAAAAATTTGTAGATGTTAGTTTCCTTTTTTTTCCTTTTTTT
>WBMY01007377.1:846329-918611 GCA_013397315.1 Donacobius atricapilla | reverse complement strand
TTTTTTTTTTTTTTTTTTTTTGTTAATAAAAACACAACGGTACATAATAATAAATTCTATAAAGTACATAGTAATAAAAACTCCCAGTCCAATGGGTGATCGGTGGAACCAATATTTAGTTAGCAAAGAGCAGTGATCCTGTAGGCATAGAAAAGATGCAGCTTAAAGGTTTTTTTTGTTGTTGTTATGCAGTGTAATTTGATTTTCTGTAGAGATTTGGTGTTGTACAAGCCCAGCTGACAGCTGGTAAGAAGAGGACTTGATTTAAAGGTAGTAAAGCAACTGTTATAATCCTGCATTGCCTTTTAACACTGCTTTTCAAACACTGTGCTTCACAATAAAGGGTCTCCAAGTCTCTCTTTAGCAGCAAATCAAATCTTACCAATTGCACTTGTATCCCTTCTACCTTTTATTTCGTAGGAAGGGAAAAAAGTAGCAACACTGTTTTTAACAATTTATCTTCTGTAAGACTTAGAGCACTCTTACACTCCTCTTTAGCAAAGTTTGAATTCTTAAATACATTTCTTTGGGTACATCTGCATTATAGATACAGTAAAGTTAGAACTTAGTGGTTTGGGGTTTGCCTTTTAAGCTAGTTTGGAAAATAATAACAGTGGAACTGGGGTAGAATGAGTATCTATAATAGTATTTATTATATTATCTCTGCATGTGTAAATATCAGAAAGTGTGCTGCCGCAGGTAGTCCACTTAAAACCCAGATTAACTTATTTCAAAGGCATCCAAGCTGTTTCCAGGGCAGCATAGATGCATTTTTTCATTTTTCCAGAGGGGACATTTGGACCAGCTGTAACCCTTTGTTGTGCTTTTGCAGGAAGCACATTCCCACCTCGCCTTCATCATCGCCGTGTGCGCTGCCCTGGCCGTGTTTGCAGTCATGTACTTACTGCTCTGCATGGAATCCCTCTTCCGAAGGTGGCTGACCTTCTTTGGAGTGATGATTTGGGTCTGCTTCCTCACTGTGGGATACGTATCCCTTTTTGAAAAAGGCAGTGATTATCAGCTGTGGGAACAGGTATGTCTGCTGTGTGCATTCAGGTGCTTACACAGAACTGGTTGTGGATGTGTTTGGATGAATGTGTTCACGTGCTTTAGTCTTTCAGAATGGTATAAGATAATAACTCTTCTGAGATTCGGGTCAACTTTAAAAAATTTGTTTTGTTGATTTCTTGCAGTGAATTTTAGTTGGTGTTCTATATCATAGTGAAAATACAAATCAGTGAAAAAATCTTAATTGCATAAACCTATATGGGAATCACATCTGTAAATTGTAATTGAATTGGATTTTTATTTAGGATTTTTACTACATCTTAATGACTATGAATTCATTTGTGAGTGACTTTTTTGTTAATAATACTTGCTTTGTGAATTTATTTGGGCCAAAGAGGTGTTCAAGAAATGTATAAAGGACTCCAGATCTGGGTGTGCCCTAGGGAGCAGGTTTTTAAGTCAGTGGGAGAGGCAAAGTGAACAATAAGGATTAATGACACATCCTGGCATTGCTGGGTGTGGCTAAACTTCATTGCTGGCTATCTGTGATCAGAAGATGGGTGATTTCATGAAGCCAAAAATATCATAATTTATAGGAAACTCCTCCTAAGATCTAATAATGCAAGCAGCAGAGTTTTAATTAAATAAAAATTACTTTTTATCTTGTTTTATGAACTCTGCCCCTTCCCTTCTTTATTTGAAGAAAGAAAAGTATAAACTATCAGTTAAACAACCAAATCTGATTTGCATTATGGCCTGGATCCAGCACTGTACATTTAAAATTGTTCTTCAGTATTTTTTAACTTAAGAAAGTGCCTATTACCTTAGGAACCCCCCGAAACATATTGTTCTTAACTATAAATGCAAACATGTAACAAAGCAAGATTTGGTTTTCCTGCTTTCAGTGCTGCAAGCCAATGTGGTGTCGTCATGTGGTAATAATTCGTTCCTATTGATTTTAAGTCTAAAATATAAGGACGCCCTACTCTGAAAAGTGAATAGATTTATTTCAGACTTTCACCTCAAGTTATGAATTCATCACTAATTAAATATACTCCTTAAATGCAGGTATGACCTTTGCTTGTGCTTATAAATCATCACAGAGCATTCAGAACATTGTGTGATGGGGGTTTGCAAATATGGCAGAAAAAGAAGTTTTTACTCTAGCTAAAATAGTAAGATATACACAGAAAAATATTTTCATTGAATTAAAACTTTTATTTGCCTCTTTGTCTGATTATTGTTGTCCCAGTCAAACTGTCTATTCTGGGAAAATATTTAAGGGCAGACTGGACCTTGAGACTTCCTCGAAGGAAGCTCTTGTCTGGAATGGCACAAGTTTAATTGCTGTGGTGAGATGGAGCTGAGCCAGGAATGCTGCAATATATTCCTCTGAGCAGGGCTGTTAGTGTCCATATATATATATGTGCTAACAATTGTAAACAAGTCTATAAATATGGATTTAAGTGTTACAGACCTTACCACTGATCTGGAGCAGTTTAGTTCTGCATTTTGTAAAATCTGTGCAGCTAAATATGTGGTTAGTGGTAATAAAGGTTATTCTCTCGTGGGAGGACCAGGAAGTATTGGTTGGATTTTTGGTTTTTATCAAACACGAAGCAAACATACACATGTGACTGGGTGATGTTAAAATTAGAAAGATATCTTCCAGCAGGTGAGAAATCTGATTTTATTCAGTATTGCTACTTTTGCAACACACTGTTCCTGCTGTGTGAGTACAAAGTGTATCCAAAGTGCATCTCCAGCTAGAAAGGATAAGTTCAGGATAAAGGGCAAGGAAAAGTGAAAAAATTATAGGTGATACGTCATGTCAACTCATCTTGTGTATGAACCTATAGTTGTTAATCCCTCAAAACTCTTAGAACTACCACTGATCGTATGGTTTTAACTGTGTCTTGAAACATCAATATCTAATTGTTCAGCCAGAAATTGAGCAAGAATCCTTCTACTTTGCTCCTATTTCTGTAGTGATTTTTGGGATTCACCTAATAACATGTATGTGTGATTCTTTTTTATTTTTTTCTTTTTCTTTCCAAAGGTGCCATTCTTTCTGTTCATAATCTTCACAGTTTATACCATGCTACCCTTTGGGATGAGAGGTGCTGTCATAATTAGTGTTGTTTCAGCTCTCTCCCATATTATTGTTCTAAGCACTGTGGTAAGTGTGACTTCTCAAGAAAATAAGGAATCCTTTCTATTTCAGGTAAGGAAATAATTTGGTTACACAATGAAATACCCTAGTCACAATGTTACCCTTTGCTTTTGGCATAACTATTCTGTTTAGAAAAGTTCCGGACTTGCACACTGATGTTTCAAGTTTGTGGGTTTGGAGCTTGGGCCCAAAAACCCTTGGGGTTATTGTAAAATTGCAATTTTTTAAATCTACGGTGCATTTTGTTCTTCTGACCTAAGCGGAAAAAAGCAGGATTATATTATATTATGTTATATTAACTTTTAAACTAAGCTGTTAAGCATATGCCTAGCTTAGTCACAGTCCCTCTTCCCAGTCTGGGCTCTTTCAGGCGAGTCTCCCTGCCCAGTCTGGGCTCTTTCAGGCGGGTCTCCCTGCCCAGCCTGGGCTCTTTCAGGCGGGTCTCCCTGCCCAGTCTGGGCTCTTTCAGGCGGGTCTCCCTGCCCAGTCTGGGCTCTTTCAGGCGCGTCTCCCTGCCCAGTCTGGGCTCTTTCAGGCGGGTCTCCCTGCCCAGTCTGGGCTCTTTCAGGCGGGTCTCCCTGCCCAGTCTGGGCTCTTTCAGGCGGGTCTCCCTGCCCAGTCTGGGCTCTTTCAGGCGCTGCCCACGGCGTGGATGAAAGGGCCCCGCTGCCCAGGGGTGCCAGCAGGGCCTGGCAGTGCTGCCGGCTGCGCCCTGGGCTCCCAGCTCCCATCAGCAGGGTGTGTTCCAGGGAGCACCCCAGCTCACTCCCTGCAGCCTGGGCCAGGCTCCACACAGCCTGCTGATGCAGGGCTCTCAGCACTGGTTTTCCACAAGTCAAACACTGGCGCCTGCAAATAAATGTAAAATGATATCATAGGATTTTCTGTTTCATTATTCTGCCCATGACTGTGAAAGTTAGATTATATCTGCCCGGTCCATCCTGGGTAATAGCAACAGTGATTTGTTATGGGATGGGGTAAGAGGAATTGAGACATGGTCTGGGTTTGATTGTTTTTTATGGGACTAATACGTGTGATAGTGAAGTATCAATGACTGCCCTGCAGTAGGTAAATATTTTTCTTCTCGTTCAGCTCCTTGCCAATGCTGTAATTTTCCTTTGTGGCAACTTCATGGGTGCATTTCACAAACGCCAAATGCAGGTTGCTTCGTGGGATTTGTACAGATACACCTTAAAGTGCATTCAGGTCCGAATGAAACTGAAGATTGAGAAGAGACAACAAGTGAGTGAGCTAGTTCATGTTATGAATTGCTCATTTTCATTTCCAAAGTCTGTATAAATTCATAAGTTTGGTGACTAATCCATGTTGAAAGGCTTGGGCCAGTCTTTGAGATACCCACCTAGTGTCAAAAATAAGAGTTGTGCCATTTGTAACAAAAGAAGGAAGTTAAAGGGAGGAAGCTGTTTTCTGGGCTTGTCTACATGAAAATCACAGTATTTGTAACAGCGATGTAATTGCCAGTCATTTTAGTTCCTTTTTTCCTAGAATAAACTGTTCCTGGGACTGCCCTAAGGTAACTTCAGAGGACATACCCTTAATGCCCTGAAATTACTTGTAAGGTAATTTTAGCAGTTAGTTTTATGCTTTCCTTGGTCACCTTTTTTGCATTGAATTCTAAAGTATTATTTGTTCTTAAATTTTTTTGTCTCATAAACTATTTTATCTTTGCTAGAAGGAGAAAATTTGATGCGAAGGGAGTAAAAAAAAAATTCATATAATAGATTAAAATTCCAGTGGTATTCAAGGAATAAGCAAGGAACATGCATTTCTTACTGAGGAGGGATTGTAGAGAGATACCAAAGCTGCAACTGGGGCACCTTTCCTGGTATAGATAGGGTTAAGAAGAGCTCTGTAAGGCTCTGCCCTGTTCTCTGCCCACCAGTCATTAGATAAAGAAGAGGCTGAAAAGTGACTGCCCTGATCAAACTGGAAAGAAGCAAATGCCACAGTGCTAGTGCGATCTGTTCTCTGATGCTAATCTTGTGAGATGAGATGAGAAATCTGCATGAGAGCCCCGGCAGAATTTCCCCAGGCAGCCGCCAGGGAAGCCTCCGATCACCTCTCACAGGCAGTGTGCTCTCGTTTCCTGGGCAATGTGCTCACTTCCCTGGGTGTTCAGCATCTGGGGTTTGGGATTGGTTTTTTTTTTTTAATGGTTGCGTGTTTGAAGGGTAAATGTGCTTAAGTCTATGGAGAGCTTTGTTTTCATCCATCTTGCAATTTGTCAGGCAATTCCGAGTATCCTTTATGCCACCCGCTTCAACTGCAGTGAAAACTGCAGTTCAGGGCTCCTCAGCGCTTCCTTGAAAACTGTGTGCTGTGCCAGGCTCCCAGGGGCCCTGTTACATTCCCTGGGATTCGGCTGTCAGTGTAAGTTCTTTCCCAGGGCTGGCTCTCCTAGCACCAAAACAGCAGCTGAGGGAAAGGAGGTGTTTCTGTGTCTGGGATCAGTCTCAAACTAAACTGCTGCCTATACCTTGTGTAGACGAGTACCTGCTGCTCAAGGACTGTCTCTTCCCACTGTGATCCCAGGGTATTTCTGGAGGGCAGGCTCTGGTTAAATAACCCCCGCAGCTCACTGCTGCCTGCGCACGGCTGCGCTGGGTGTTCGGGAAAGGGGACGAGGACTTGGTCCCAGGGGACAGAATTTAGCATTTTACTTGGCTGCACAATGTGTTAATCTTACTGTTGGTGTTGTCTGAAAGTTCCTGCTTGTTGCTGCTCTGCACAACGTTTCCTCTTCCATCTCCGTGGTGAGAGAGCCTTTCCTCACACAAAGAATTCTCTTTTTGTCCTCTTCTTCTGCCCAGCAGCTTACCAGGGTCTTCTTGGAGGCTTTTGAATGAGACCCGGTGTAAAATGGTGCCCTGAGTAGTCACACAATGGAAATCAGTTTGCAGGAGTTTGTTTCTTGTGCAGCTTAAAAGACTTCATTTTAGTGGCACTGCTGCAGTTTAGCTATAGCAGCATGTAGCTGACTCTGTTGTATCTGTTGCTGCTTTTCCAGCATTTGAGAATTTACAAATATTTTTAATATTGAATAGATTGCTAGGTACAAAACATTAGCTTTCACAGAAGCTTTATCAGACAATGCCAACATAACACGGACATTAGTGGACAAAAGAAAATGTAATTTATCCAGAAAATGCAGTACTGAATACTGACATTTTTGTGTATGTCTGTTTCATAGTTACAAAGGGATGTCACACCTAGGCCACAAGGAACAAAAGAAGAAATATGCAACATGGTTGTGAAGTCAGTAATTTGGAGAACAGCAATGTAAAAATGTCTTCTGGAAAACCTGACATGCATTACTTAAAAGCTATTTGAATAAAGGCATTTTTGTTTTGTTTTGTTCTTTTTAATGCCTTCTTGCAGTCAGTAAAATTCTGCAGTTTCAAACTTGCTGAGTTAATAATTTTGCATAATTATTCCTTCCCCCCCTTTTTTAGGAAAATTTGCTTTTATCCATCCTGCCTGCTCACATATCTATGGAAATGAAGCTGGCAATCATTGAGCGACTGAAGGAAACTAATGATAACAGGCAAATGCATGACAACAACTTCCACAGCCTATATGTAAAAAGGCACCAAAATGTTAGGTAAGTGGAAACTCTAGAAAGTATTGTATTAATATAAACAGATTCTTATCAGTACATGTGGTCCAGTGAAATGAAAATTCGCAGGCAGACTTTCAGGCTGAAGTGAGCTTCTTTCCTGTTACGGGAAGATAATTTGTGTCGAACCGGTGTGCTGTCTTTTAAATCAGGGGAGATACTTGAACCCTTTTTTCCTGGAGTTGTTTCCCAAAGAGGAGAGAGGTTAAATGCATTTCAATAATTATGCTGACTGTGGAATTTCATATTTCACTTTTCCTGCTTTTTCCTTTTGCTCTTGTCTAGCATTCTTTATGCAGACATCGTAGGATTCACCCGGCTTGCCAGTGATTGCTCTCCTAAGGAACTTGTAGTGATGCTGAATGAACTCTTTGGAAAGTTTGATCAGATTGCAAAGGTAGGTTTACAGTTTGTACTGCAGGATAAAAGCCTTTGGAAAAAGAAGTCTTTTTGCACAACAGGAGGCAGCTGAGTGTTAGAGCTGAAGTCAGGACGGCAAGACTGCTTTTGCTTTAAAGCTAACTGACAAAATCACATTAAAACAAAATGTAAAACAAAAATGGGAAATCTAGCAAGTTGCTACTGTAATTCCAGCTCTTGGGTGGAGGTTTATTTGCATCATTTAGGAAATTATCTGATGGTGCTAAGTGATGGCAGCAGGGCTGTAGGAGGTTCTGTGTACAAACTCCACTGAGGAGCTTTGCTGTGTTCAGCTCGAAGGTTTGTTTGACCCTGCAAAGGGAGAAAACTCTCAGACACACACTTAAATTCATAAATTCAGAGGCATCAGCAAAGAGCTCTTTAGCTCAGGAGTGAACTAAAGAAAGCTTCCTGTTATCAACGGATACTTACGAAAAAGTGTAAGAATGGGGAGTAGTTTAAAGTGGTTCCTATTAAGACATTCCCTCAATACTGACCCTTCACCCTGGCAGGAATTGTTACCACTTCCAGGTGCTGCTTGAGGTTCATCTTTTGCAGCTGTAATTACAAACTCAGGTTTGTATTTCTCACATTACAGGGACTGTATTACCTACGTGTTTGTGTGTTGTTTGTGAAATCCTAAAAATTTGTCAGAAAAAGTTGGAAAACTCTAAAATTATTAATGTAGCAGAGGAGGAAAATTGCTGTAATTAAGCCCTTGTGGATATCATCGAATAAATTCTTAAATTAAAACTTGACTATGATGCTAGTAAAATTTTTGACTAAATGACAGGGCTAATCTTTGCATTTATCTGAATTCAGTTGCTGTTAAGTGTTTAAGTACTAAAAATAAAAGTTATGTAGCAGTTAGTTTTCTATTCTATATCTATTGCAATTGTATTGATGTGACGCAGCTATAAAGACAGAGTAAGTTATGTCATCTTGGTTGCCAAATGGCAGAATTTCTTTTAATGCTGAAGTAGAAGCTGAGGTTAAACACATTTGGTCAGGTTTTATAACTGTTTTGCAGGTACAAAAATAGACAAAATTCTAGATCTTGAGTGATGCGTTTTAATTTCTCACTGCTGTCTGCAAACTGTGCTCTAATGTCTGGATTTAGTGAGTCAAGGTCTTTTGCAACTCTGTGGTTGAGCTGTGAGAAGAGGTTCCTGCTTTTTGTGCTATTTTTGTTCTGCCAGAGAGTATTCTGTCATCTTTTCCATAATGTACAAATGTTGCAAGCTCCAATTTACCTAATAAAAATTGATGGCTAAGCTGGATACTGAGCTGGATGCTGAAGTGCAGCAGCTCTAATCCAGGGCTGGGTTTCCCTGCTGATCCCTCTGAGCTTGTCACTTGTGGCGCTGCTCAGAACCCACTGGGGGGGATTAAGATGTGGAGAATGATGGATGTTCCCTCAAGGCTTTAACTGATAAGGGAGAACAGCTCAGTTTGGGAAATTACCACACATTTGGGCTGATTTTGGAGTTGATTTAGAACTGTGCTCCCACAGCCGGTAGGGTTGAACAGCTGGAGGTATTGGCTGGCCCAAATTAAGCCATCCCTGCTCACCAGTCAACCACTACACAGCTTTGCAGAATTAGCCCTGGCTTGCTTGCCTTTGTAGATAAAATTAGTCAGTAAAGTGTTAGCAAAAGAGAGTATCAGAGGTATTTGTCTCTCTCCTGCCAGTCACTGGCAGCAGTATCCTCTCTTGCAGAGTTAGGAAAAACATTTTTTGCTGCCATTCAGTATTGTGGACTTTTTATTAGCAATAGCAAACTGTAATGTGTGCCAGCCTCCTCTTCAGTCATGTTTGAAATAACAAAAAAGCCCCATTTTGCCTCTGCACAGCTACCAGGTTGGGCATCTGATTTTCTAAGTTTTCCCTCAGTGCTGGGAGGTTTTATGACACCTCACACTGTTATTTATGAGGCTGACATGTAAAAATAGAGGGAAAACTGTCCATAATTGAGATGAAGATAAAAGATAGATAAGTAGATTTCATTCTTTAGATGGTAAGTTTGGTGACAGTTTAATTTATTTATTTTTATTTTTTTAATTTTTGTTTTTCAATTGTACATAGTTCCAAGAAAAAAGGTGAGAAACTAACAGGATGGTTTTATTTCAGAACTGCTTTAACTGGTCATTTTTGTTCTCTCTGAATGCCCAAGCAATGTCCAGGCATTCGGATGTGGGGAAAAAGAAGTAAGCTTTGTTTCAGCAAGGATTGAACAAAGCCTGACTTTCTTAAACCAGAGCCTTTGGAGCTGTTAGCCTACTTGCAGTTAATTTTTCCCCGTTAAAAATGTTTGTTGTAATTTTACAGGAGAATGAATGCATGAGAATAAAAATCCTGGGGGACTGTTACTACTGTGTCTCAGGCCTGCCTGTGTCCTTACCAGTTCATGCCAGGAACTGCGTTAAAATGGGGCTCGACATGTGTGAAGCAATAAAGTAAGTGTTACACGGAGGGCTGTTTAAAATACAGATACTGTGCAGATACTGAATTAGGCAATCAGTTCCCTTGTCAACATTCAAAGTGTATTTATTAGCAGTAGTTGCACAGTTCTGACCACAAGTTTGTCTCATCTTTGCACCAAGTGTATGATGAGACTGAACCTTAACAGAAGGAGGAGAAAATGCCTCGTCTCCCGCTCTAACCCCCTGATGCCTCCGCAGGCAGGTGAGAGAAGCCACGGGCGTGGACATCAACATGAGGGTGGGGATCCACTCGGGGAACGTGCTGTGCGGGGTGATCGGCCTGCGGAAGTGGCAGTACGACGTGTGGTCCCACGACGTGTCCCTGGCCAACCGCATGGAGTCCGCCGGAGTGCCGGGGTGAGGCATCCCCGCCGCCGCTGTAAAACCGTCATGTTTTCTGACGGCCTTTCCAATGAGCTATAAAATTCTATTCTTAGGCAGGCGACTGCTTCTTGACCTCCCCTTCGTGGGGGAAATGTCTGTCTTCAGTGGTGCGTAGTGTTGACGTAGTTAATCCGTGCTGTGCACAGGGATAATTCCACATTCGTGAGTTTAGCTAAAGAACAGTTGTGCTCCTTGGGTCCACAAGGCCGACCTGTGTCTTTACCCTGCGTTTCTGCTAATGCATTGATCAGTCCCACTTGATTTATATCAGCTCTATATTCACTACCCCCACCACTCAAACCCCACAGACAACTCAGAAACTGAAATGCACCCTGACGGGGAGTATCCCAGCAAGGATTTTTGTTGTTTCTTAGGGAGTATCCCAGCAAGGATTTTTGTTGTTTCTTGTGCATTTGCCATGGGCAGAGAAAGGAGTGGTTCTCAATGGGAGGATTGAGACAGAGCAGGAATATAATTTGCCACGTGCTGCTCAGTGATACAAGCATTGGGTCTGAGGTTGGTCTCTTGTAGCCTTTTTAAGATGCTTGTTGAACAGAACATATATAAATGTTTTTCAAAACCACCGGCATTTGCATTTTCCTTGTTTAGGAAAGTATACTCTTTTTCTGTTTTCTAAGTTAAATTTAAGGATTAGAATTCATCTAAGAAGCCCTCTTTTTTCTTTCTTATTTTGCTAGATTGGACTAAAAAAAGCCATTAAAAGGCTTCTCCTTTTTTTTCATTCCCAAATCAAACCTTGATTTTTTAAATTTCTTTTTCTTTTTTTTTTTTTTTTTGTGTCATGGTAGTCTGTGTAAATTGGTTTCTTTTAGTAAGTGCTTCTAACCAGTGACATGATAGCTTTTCTTATTATTTCTCTGCCTCAGACAGCTTTTAGGTATATGCTTGTAACTCAAAAATTAAAGTGCCTTATCAAGTGATAAGGGGTTATGAATATCAAAATACTTTGCACTGGTGACTGAAACAGAAAGCAAATGACTTGGAGCTTGGTTGCCAGTTACACCACCAGCCACGCTGAAGGGTTTAGTGTGTTGATTCAGGATAATTAAACAAGAATACAGAGTTGTAAAGTTTCTTTTGTTGGTAAAGCAAACAACATGACTCTGAATATGGCACAAAACCATACTTTGTTAGTCACGTTTAGGACCTTTGCTTAATCTTGAAAACCCTGATTATTATTCCCTTATGGTTGTCAGGTTTATAGGTGATAAGCTGGTAAAGAATTAAGCTGGTTTAGTTTGACATGCTGATTCAGAAACATTATCCTTATTATTACTACTTCTACCTATAGCTGTGTAGCATTCACTCATCTTGTGTTTAAAAACTGGCCGGAGGAAGCACCTTCCACCTGTGGAAGACTGAGCCTGACAGGGTGGAAGTGGAATTATTCACTATCCAAGTGTTACATTTCATTTGTATCCTGTTCCACCGGGAAATTATTCGTTGGGGATTCCTCATTCTAGCGTTAGCTAGTCCTGCTCCTTTGGAAGCAGTTTTGTCATTAGGAGCCAGCTGGAGGTTTTGTTTAAAATAGGAAGCATATCTATTTTGAGTTTCTGGAAATTAAGGAATTCTAAAGACTTTTGAAAGGATGCAGGAAAACTTCTAGCTTTATAAGTATTTTCCTTCTAGTGACAGAGGACCCTTGTTCATCTTCCTTGTGATTTTAAAAACTACTTACATTCACAATAGTGTGATACACTACTAAAGCAGAAAGGAGTAGCATAAAACCAAAACTAAAAATGCATTTATGACCAATTCCCTGTAATGTGTAAATGCCTGAAAGCTCAGCGTGTGTTATTCCCATGTCAGCATGGGATGGTGGGTGCAGTGGGTTGGGTGTTCTGTCCTGGCATGGCAAGGGCAGCAGCGCGTGCTCCAGCCTGCCTGCGAGAGCAGCTCTTGCTGATGTGCTGATCCTGGAATCCAGTAAACACTTAGTAACTGCTGAGAGATCACTGGCATCTCGTTTGAGAAGCTGGCAGTAAAGTCAGAAATGTCCTATGGCAGTGTGTGATTTGAGGGAGAGGAAGCTTGGTAAAATGCAAAACGATGGGTGGTGAACGAATGTACTGCTTTTTGGAGTAAGTGGAAGAGCACAGCAAACTTGCTGCAGCACACGGCTGTGTTTTCAGGCTCAGGGCACAGGCATCACCCAGAATGCCCTAATCTCTGTGAAGGAAATGATGCTTTAGAGCAAATTTTAAAATTTCAGATTTGAAGATTCACCTTAATTGCAAAAGTGTATAGTCAAGGTAACAATTAATTTTTTTTTTTGAGAAAATTATCAGTAAACAAATAAAAGCATACACCCTCTGCAATTCAACTCTTAGTGGTGGCTTAAAAAGTACTGAAGAAGTTTTCGTTCTTCCTTCTTAGAAGCTACAGCCAGTAGTTTTCAGGTCTTGGACACATTTACCTTCACATAAAACTATGTCCAGCTTTAGGAAGGAGAGGTGGATGGGACAGTGATTCCCTTGCTCTCTGTGGTTAGGCAGCAGTGCTGCACACTGCCAGTTTCCATTCTGGAATTGTGCTTTTCCCAGCCCTGAGCTATTGGATTGTAGGACAGTGTCTAACCCCTCCGTGCCAAAGAAAAGTGAGAAAAGCACGGGAAGATGAACAATTAGAAAGTAGAACTTGAGAAATGCTATTTTATGAACTTCCTTCAGTCTCCTGTTGAGAAATTATATGGAAACATATTACTCATAACTTATGTGGAAATACATGATTTGGGATCCTGAGTGAAATGAAATCTAAGGGAAAGTGTGAATAGGTACAGAAAAATCCTGGCTGCTCTCCTCAGAAGTGCATTGTTATATTTTCCTCTGATTTTTTCAGTCAGAAAAGGCAGACTTTCAGAATTCTCCTCAGAGTTAACAAAAACCTTCCCCAGCTTTCTTTTCCCAGACTCTGTGTCTCCCCCCCACGCTGGTGCATTTCTAGCACAAAGCAGTCCTTGCCTGTGTTTTGTTCATGAGTTTCCCTGCCTGTGAGCCTGCCTGTCTTGTGAGTCACCAGGTCTCCTTTGATCACATTTCTTCTTGTTTCATTTATTTCCCTGCTTATTTCAGTTTAATTTTATACCAATACTATCTCGTTATGGGAAGTGGTTTTTAGCATGCTTGCTATGAATTATGTACTATAGGAAAAGATTGCAAATACAGTTTTAAGTACTGGCAGGATTTTTCAGTTGGCTGCCAAAGCAGGGGATGTCTGAAAAGCAGAAGTGTCAGCAGTGGCCATTGAAATGTAAATGAAATGCTTAATGTGACCTTTCTGTGAGTGTTTGGGTCTCTTGTTCTTTCTCCCGTTCTCAGCCGTGTGCACATCACTGAAGCAACATTAAATCACCTAGGCAAAGCTTATGAAGTAGAAGAAGGGAATGGACACCTGAGGGATCCTTACCTTGAATCCATGAATATCAAAACCTACTTAGTGGTCGATCCAAGGGTATGTATTTGTTTTTAAACATATATATTTATTCAGGTATATACACACATTATGAGTATGTAGGTTTCCGTGGTGCATACAGCTTTTTCATTCTGGAACAGAATTAAAGCATGGGTGAGTCACCTGAGTAGCTCGGATTAGGGAGTTCAGATATGAAAGCACATGCTGCTTTTTTATGACATGCCTATTACATTGAAGGTAATAAGCGTTGTGCTGAAACCTCCTATGTGACCCACTTGGAGTAAAACACATACTACGTATTTGTGTGAAATGTCTTAAAAACCCAGGTCAAAAGATGAGGATGAAGGAATGAAAGAGTACCTGTACTATGTGGCCGCTTTCAGCTAAAATTTTCCCTGTAAAATAGCATCAGACATCTTCCTCACCATCAGAAAAGTAAGATTCACCTCCTTTTCAGGGTGTGAAGTTAGCAACGGCAGGTTGCTCCTTCAGAGCTTGGTAACTACAAACACCTGGAGTATTGTTATTTTGAATTGGCTTGTGGTTGATGAGTAAAATGTTTCAAATGACAAAAGAATGCAGATGAGAAACTACTTCCAGATCTGTACAGGAAGGAATAGCCTAGAACGATTTTTGATTAGCAAGAACTCGGTCTTATCTTGGTTACATTTTCCAACACAGCACATATTCTCAGAATGAAGACCTATGTGTATTAAAATGGTCTCTGCTCCCTTGAAGATACTTGTGAAATGTTAGAGAATTATCAGTCATTGATGTCTTGGTTTATTCTGTAGTTTTAGCTTCCCTGTAGTTCTGCGAGGGTATTGCTGTACACCCTGTCTATACTGCCTGACTCAGCACCTGTGACATACGGATATAATCTACCGTGGAGTCTGTAATTTGTGGGATCTTCTAACCACTGTTTTGATACACCCCAGCTCGGGAATTTGGCACCTTTTTCCCTTGCTGTAGCGCTGACTGCAGGGAAACGNGGAGCCGGGCGCGGCTCCTGCGCTGTGCCCGCTCCCCGCCCGGCGCTCGGTGCGCGCAGAACTGAGAGCGCGTCTGTGCCGCGCCTCCTTCCCTCGGAGCCTAACCACAGCCAGGCTGCCCGCCTCTCCAGCACGCTTTAATCACAGTATATCTTCAGGGCAAAACTATTTCCTGCTGTTTTTCCATCTTGAGATCCTGCCTGCTACGTGTGGTTTTGTAAAAAAAAAAAAAAATAGATNTTAGGAAGGAGAGGTGGATGGGACAGTGATTCCCTTGCTCTCTGTGGTTAGGCAGCAGTGCTGCACACTGCCAGTTTCCATTCTGGAATTGTGCTTTTCCCAGCCCTGAGCTATTGGATTGTAGGACAGTGTCTAACCCCTCCGTGCCAAAGAAAAGTGAGAAAAGCACGGGAAGATGAACAATTAGAAAGTAGAACTTGAGAAATGCTATTTTATGAACTTCCTTCAGTCTCCTGTTGAGAAATTATATGGAAACATATTACTCATAACTTATGTGGAAATACATGATTTGGGATCCTGAGTGAAATGAAATCTAAGGGAAAGTGTGAATAGGTACAGAAAAATCCTGGCTGCTCTCCTCAGAAGTGCATTGTTATATTTTCCTCTGATTTTTTCAGTCAGAAAAGGCAGACTTTCAGAATTCTCCTCAGAGTTAACAAAAAACCTTCCCCAGCTTTCTTTTCCCAGACTTTGTGTCTCCCCCCACGCTGGTGCATTTCTAGCACAAAGCAGTCCTTGCCTGTGTTTTGTTCATGAGTTTCCCTGCCTGTGAGCCTGCCTGTCTTGTGAGTCACCAGGTCTCCTTTGATCACATTTCTTCTTGTTTCATTTATTTCCCTGCTTATTTCAGTTTAATTTTATACCAATACTATCTCGTTATGGGAAGTGGTTTTTAGCATGCTTGCTATGAATTATGTACTATAGGAAAAGATTGCAAATACAGTTTTAAGTACTGGCAGGATTTTTCAGTTGGCTGCCAAAGCAGGGGATGTCTGAAAAGCAGAAGTGTCAGCAGTGGCCATTGAAATGTAAATGAAATGCTTAATGTGACCTTTCTGTGAGTGTTTGGGTCTCTTGTTCTTTCTCCCGTTCTCAGCCGTGTGCACATCACTGAAGCAACATTAAATCACCTAGGCAAAGCTTATGAAGTAGAAGAAGGGAATGGACACCTGAGGGATCCTTACCTTGAATCCATGAATATCAAAACCTACTTAGTGGTCGATCCAAGGGTATGTATTTGTTTTTAAACATATATATTTATTCAGGTATATACACACATTATGAGTATGTAGGTTTCCGTGGTGCATACAGCTTTTTCATTCTGGAACAGAATTAAAGCATGGGTGAGTCACCTGAGTAGCTCGGATTAGGGAGTTCAGATATGAAAGCACATGCTGCTTTTTTATGACATGCCTATTACATTGAAGGTAATAAGCGTTGTGCTGAAACCTCCTATGTGACCCACTTGGAGTAAAACACATACTACGTATTTGTGTGAAATGTCTTAAAAACCCAGGTCAAAAGATGAGGATGAAGGAATGAAAGAGTACCTGTACTATGTGGCCGCTTTCAGCTAAAATTTTCCCTGTAAAATAGCATCAGACATCTTCCTCACCATCAGAAAAGTAAGATTCACCTCCTTTTCAGGGTGTGAAGTTAGCAACGGCAGGTTGCTCCTTCAGAGCTTGGTAACTACAAACACCTGGAGTATTGTTATTTTGAATTGGCTTGTGGTTGATGAGTAAAATGTTTCAAATGACAAAAGAATGCAGATGAGAAACTACTTCCAGATCTGTACAGGAAGGAATAGCCTAGAACGATTTTTGATTAGCAAGAACTCGGTCTTATCTTGGTTACATTTTCCAACACAGCACATATTCTCAGAATGAAGACCTATGTGTATTAAAATGGTCTCTGCTCCCTTGAAGATACTTGTGAAATGTTAGAGAATTATCAGTCATTGATGTCTTGGTTTATTCTGTAGTTTTAGCTTCCCTGTAGTTCTGCGAGGGTATTGCTGTACACCCTGTCTATACTGCCTGACTCAGCACCTGTGACACACGGATATAATCTACCGTGGAGTCTGTAATTTGTGGGATCTTCTAACCACTGTTTTGATACACCCCAGCTCGGGAATTTGGCACCTTTTTCCCTTGCTGTAGCGCTGACTGCAGGGAAACGGTATCTGCTCATAAACTCCTTTGAGCCCTTGCATCACCGTAAATAAACCTGGAAGTTGGGCTGTTGCAGTGTTGCAAGCGAAGTCTCGTAAAGGCAGCTGAAGCAATTCATCGTGTGTGCTGTGATTTGCTTTAGCTCACATTAATTAAACGAGATAAAGGAATTGAGGCTGGCTGACGTGTTGCTGATGCGTTCAGAGCCCTGCCAAAGGGCGAGATTTGTATAAGCCGCTCAATACAAGAGCTGCGGTACTTTGTCAGAATTTCTGCCCCGTCCACGAGCGTGTTCTCTTTCTGTCAGTCCAAGCAGTGCCTGCCGGGCAGCCAGCTCCCCAAGACGCGGGTGAACGACGGGCTGAAGATGCGCGCCTCGGTGCGCATGACGCGGTACCTGGAGTCGTGGGGCGCGGCGCGGCCCTTCGCGCACCTCAGCCACCGGGAGAGCCTCAGCAGCGANCTTGGTTGAAATGTATAGAAAATAAATAGTCCCTCCACGTGCCCTCCCTGCAACTGAATTTTCTCAGTACAGAATTTTTCAGATCGAGAATTCGTAAGGTTTTTAAGATTTTAAAATATAAGGAAAAGAATTTCTTCCTTCCATCTCCCCTTCCTGAAAGCTGGAAGTAGATGTGCATGCTTTCAGGTGCGGTCCTAGAGCCACAGCTGTAGGAAATTTTAATTTAAGTGTCAATCCATCCATTCAGGTGTGCGGAAGTGGTTTCCAGTCTGCTAGTGCTTGCTTAGTTATTTCGGTGTGTAGAGAAAAATGAGAGGGAAGATCTGTTTAATTGTTTCCTAACAATCTTTATTGTTAGAAAACGTTCACTTCTCACTTGTTAAAGCAGAAAACATTGCTGGAAAGGACTGATTTTTATAAACACTTCTGTTTGAGAAGGGTTCTTTATTTATTTTATTTCTGAATAAAAATCGTTTTGGCAGTTTCTTGATGTGTTTTCCACAGTTGTTTGCTATTCAGAAAGTGTGTAACTTGTTCTTAATTCCTATTTTATTTAGGAAATACCTTTGTGTTCTACTGGGCGCCAGAGAACTTCTGATAGGTTTGTCAAGTACCTTCTTTTCCTTTTTTCGGTGCTCCTGTGCTCCTCTTGCGGCTCAGTGTGCTGTAAGGATGTGATCATTTGGTTGATTAATCACTGTGTGTATTGTAGTCCTGCCTCAGAAAGGTTAAGCTAAATCTTTGGCCTTTAGAAGATTTCTCAGCTCATGTTTGTGATTGTCAGCAGACTCTAAAAGGAACTTCTTGTCCTACTGTCCCCTCAGACATTCACATTGTGTTTTGCTTACTGGGCTGCAGCAGGACGGGAGGGAATTGGGAAGGGAGAGCCCTAAAGAGCAGTGGCAAGGTTTGGGTTTGGTCAGTGCTGGTGATGTTTGCCATTACAATGTGGTAAAGAATTGTCACCTACAATGGTACCTGTAGCACTGAGGTAAATGAGGAGCTGATTTTCACTTGTGGAACATTCCCTCAGTTTGTCAAAACGCTGTCTTGAAAAATGCATGATTTGAGTAACTACAGAAATGCTTAGTAAAGAGCCCACGGGTGTATTTTTTAATCTGTTTGGAGCATTCGGGTTTACCTTTTCCCACTGTGTGCTGAGAAAGTGTGCTCTGTACCCATTACTTGTTTCTGAGTAGCATTGGTCACACAGACTTCATTTCATCCTCAGAAATTCATCTCAGAAGGGAAGGATAGAGGAAGATATTTATGATGAAATGATGTCAACCATTGAAGGCCTCAGTTCAACTACGTATGCAGTACTTTAATTTATTCTTTATCTTTTCTTTGAGATTAACATGCATTCTCAGTTTAAATCTAGATATAAAATTTATGTATAAAGTTATCAGGATTTTTGTCTTGCCCTTCTTTTGATCTTTGTTTTTTATGTATTTTCTTTTTGGATTTAATTTGAATAGGAGAGTGTTACTGCATTACTTAGCAAGAAGCCAGTGATCAGTCTTGCTGTTCAATGTTTTCTTTATTAAAACAAGAAGTTTCATGAAATGGGGTGCTGTCCTGAACAAAAAAACTACGTATAAAGTCAAAACAGTTTTGTAGGCAATAAAGTTGCTTTCCTGTCTGAAGGCAAACGGTCTGGCAGGGGCAGGTAATTCCTCTGGCAGTACATTTGCATTTTAAAAGCAGACAAACACGGGCAGTGGTGGTGGTTTGGGTTTTTGTTTCTGTTTTGGTTTAATTTAAAATACAATATTTAAATTCCTAACAAATTCCTAAAACAATGAATTCAAGAAGAAAAATTCTTTCATCGAAATTCTAGGAAGGCTGTAGCTCAGGTATTCCTGATGGGAGTCTGATATTATTTAGGGGAAGTTTTTGGAGGCTGTGAGCCCTCTCTAACATCTGCTGTTACACTTTCCTATTCATGAGCCTTCGGCAAGGTTTGGAGCTGCATTTTTCACGTAGCTGGCAGATGTTGCTGTCTGTGAGTGTTGTGGATCTGCCTGTCAGAGTAGAAACACAAGCCCTGCTTGGTTCTGCTGTGAAGCACAAAGACGGTGCAGAAGCATCAGCTGTGTGTTGAGCGTGGCTGTGGGGTCTCACGGCAGCGATGGTTCTGGGTCCTGTCCTTGGCCCGTGTGCCCCTGATAACCCGTCTCTCTCTGCCTGCAGCCCGTGGTGTGGCAAATCAGATGACTTCTGTGGACTCTCACTGATCTTTGCAGAACCAGGTCTTGAAAAAGAGGTTGGTAAGAGCAGAATAATCCTTTTTGGTCTTTAATTTGCCCTTCAGAGCAGCATAAGAATATGTTCAAAACTTTTCATTCTGAGATTCTGGAGGTGATTGCACATCCTAAGAGGTTTCTGGTAACTAATGGAAAGCAGATTTCAGGAGTCATTTGAACTGATCGTTCTTCCTTGAGAATGCAAATTCTGATTTAAGCGAGATTGTCTCTAATCTGTGGTCAAATTCTTGCCATAAGGGAGTTAGTGGGTTTGATAATTTTTCTATATAAACTACCTCCCTCAAAAGTAATGAGATTTAGAGAAGGAAAGAAAGGAAAAAAAAAGGAGTTCTGCATCCATAATGCAAACACTTGGTTTTCTGTGGCTTCTTCATTGTAGATATAATGCTGGTATTTGTTAGGTGCAGTGTAGTTTTTCTGTTTGAATAACTGATGTTAAATTTACTGTGCTGTGGATGTAGTTATTGGTGTAGGTCTGTACATACACTTCAGGTTTAGTTCTATGTATGTCCTTTCTTGATAAGGATTTTCACCACAGGCATCTGTGAAGAGCTGATTTACATACAGTCTGGACTTCCCTCTAGGCTGGAAATTTGGAAATTGCCCTTTGGACTGGGCTGTTTTTCTTGAAAGCTGTTCAAGTGATTGTTTTTTTTTTTTTGGTGGTGGTCCTTTTTTGTTCTGTTTTAGTCCTGGGTATATTTTTAATAATACAGTATAAACTTGTATATATGTGTCATCACAAGAATGTAATAAAATTAAGAAAAAACACCCCTGAAATTACCCTGATGCTTTTTTCTCTCTGTGTTTCAGTATCGCACCATTCCTATTCTAAAACTCAAGAGTTACTTTGCGTGTGCCAGCTTTGTGTTCCTCTGTATATTTGTGATACAGATGTTTATCATGCCAAAGTAAGTGCTGGTGTTTTAATTATTTATAATTCAAATTAACCAACTGCTAAGTGAACCTCATGCACCTGGAACTTTCTGGAGTTCCTGAGGGGTTAAATTTAAGAAACATATATTAATTTACCCCATGATAAGGAGTGCATTCATGTTGTTGGCATAAGGACCGAGATACCAGTATGAAAATAAAATAGAAATATTTCATATATATTTTGTTTGCTTAGTACACACAGGGAGGTGGTCAGTTAAGTAAGAAATACTATTTTATAAGAACAGTTGGCTGTAAGGACACTGAGCAGTACGAAAATAGGAATGAGCTGGTTAAACTGTACTCAGTGATCCTTTTCTGTGGAGCTACAAGGAGGCAACTTTGAGCTGCTTGTCACACCTCCGAGAAAGCAGATGATGGATAATTCTGAAGTTTATGGCACATTGTTTTTTGTGGCTGTTGCAGTGCAGTTTCCATGTGGTTTATGCACAGGGCAGTGGCTCAGGCCACCAGGAGCAGAATCTCTTAAAGCAGAGATTGTGCAACAGCGCAACCATAACCTGTGTGATGTTATGGTCATCCAGTGCTAATTGAAGAAAAATCACATTTAAACTTGGGTTTTTTAGTGCTTTCTTCTTCTGTTTAGAACTGCAGAACTGGGAATTTCCTTTGGAGTTGTTGCAGTCATCATTGTGCTTATTTTGTTTGTGTGCTTTGCTGAGAAATGTCTGGTGAGTCTATTTCTAAAAAACACTGTATGTTTTCAAAATTGGGTGGATATATTTCAGCAACTTGGTCTCTCTTTTAGGCTGATGAAATTTTAGTAATTTCAATAGGAGTTACAGGAGCCTTGAACCTCAGGTTACCAGAAGATTCCATTGCCTGAAATAGATTTTCATGTCTGAAAATTCTCACAGTAATTCAGAATAATTTGGGTGCAAGAATAGATGAGTAGGAGGGAAGACGTGGGATTGTTTTTTTAAAATGTATTTTTATATTTGTCATTAATAGCAATTTTGGTTGTAAATACTAATATTCTTTATGCTGGAAACAATATTGAAAAAAGTTGGAACAGAAGATCAGTTTTCATAATAATGTATGAAGTGTAATGAAAATTACAAACATATGAATAATTTATTGGCAACAATTTCATGGCGGTTAGAATTCCAAATTCACCATTACATCAATTAGGACACTTTGCACTTGTAGTTCCTTTTTCTTTGCATTATTAAACACATGCAATTGCTGTTTAAAAATATATAGTGACAGAGAGAGCCCAGAGTGACTGTGAAATCAATGATACAGAGTTAAAAAAAAAAAAGTCCTTCTCAGTTCAATAGTCTGGGAGCAGGGTGGGGAGAGGGAAGGGATTTTAAAATGTTCCTCGCACTCATCAAACCTTCACTGTGGCAGAGTGAGGGCGAGAGGGAATCCCGAGGGGCTGGTGGGGATGTGCAGCACCCCAGTGAGGGGACGGAGCTCTCCAGGGAGAGAAGGAGTCTCCTACAGAGCCACGGTCAGGCTGTGTAAAGGCGAAAGAAAAAAAGAAGAGAAAATTGCACTCTGGGATAAAGATTTATGACTCATTTAATTGTATGGTTAGACAGATTTATGGATTTTATGTATGTATGGTATTTAGATGGATTTATGGTATTTAGACGGATTTTTTGCATTTTTGTCTGGTGTGTGTATAGGCATTCATGTGTTTTTTCTACATGTGTAGAAACACGTGGAGAAAACAGAAAAGTCCAAGACTGCAGTTGCATCAGACTTGAGCTTTATGCTGGGAGTGTTTTGCTGTAGCATCATGGAATAATTCTTACAGTCATTAAAATTATATGCTTTGCTGGATGTTTTTGTCTAGAGCAACAATTGAAGGATAGAGGGATGGCAGGAATGGGGACTGTCCAGGGATGGTTTTGATTTATTAATCTGAAAATGTAGTTCCAAATATAATATTATAGCTCTATAACTAAAAAAAATACAAAATTTTTACTGCATTTTTATTAACTTTTCTCTAGAACTTTCAAACAGACCATAATTCTGTATTTTTAAAGGACAAATTCAGAAAATTTTAGCACCCAATCCCTTTGAAGAAAGGAAGCATTGTCTCTGTTTTTAGTTGGGGAAAGCTGTTAGACATTGACTCTGAATGACGGGATTGAAAGTTCTAAATTAGAATTCCAGTGAAGGCTCTTGACACTCTCCTTCAGAAAAAAGGTCAACTTTATATTTAGAAATATTTCTTCCCCTGTATCGAAGTGTTATCCCTGTTACTGAAACTAATTAATTGTGTTTACAGAAGTGCTGCTCAGAGCAGTGGCCTCTCCTGCGCCATCTGTGTGCTGTCTCAGAAAAGGTGGAAACAATGCCCTTACTTAGGCTGCCTTTGGCAGCTATCACTATAGCTGCCTTGCTGATTATAGCCATTTTTAATTTGGTAAGTAATCATATTAATTGATGAACTTACTGTAAAATCCAAGCAACTTCCTTTATTCTTTTCATCAAGTACCAGTTTTGCTGCTTTTTCTAATGCCTGATTTGCAACGTGACTTGATTTGCACAGGGGTAGTGCATGACAGCAATTAAAAGCATTAAAAATAAAAGCTCCTGGCTTGTGGAACTGAAAGTACACGCGATGGACTTCAGTTCTAGTTTACACCACCTTTTCTTGTTTCCAAGATGGCACTTATAACAACTCTTGGTTGTAACCCTCATCACTAAGATGTTTTCCATTTTTTAATGTGGCTTTAAATGTTTGGCAGTGGCAGGCAGCACTTTAAGAAGTTCACAGTGGTATTTGCACTCACTGGTAGTAATGTGGATGAGGGGGGAAGACTATAGCTGTGCTCTCTTTTAAAAGCAAAGGCATTGAGGATAGGTACTGCTGGAGTAAGATGGAAATGGCATCTGTCTTTTAAATTTAGTTTGAATATTACGTTGCACCTGGGGTATTTGAATAACTGTGCTGTGTTTTTTATTTAAACAAGCTCTGTGTGCTAACAGTTCCACCCAACTGACAGTTAACTACTAGAACTGATGTCCCCCTGATCCCGTGTGTTTGTTTGCCTTGCCATTCTTCTGATTCCATGGGGAATTCATTCTGAAAGCAATACTGCAGAAAATGCTTCGTTTTCTTTAGTGGGGTGTTTTTTCTGCTGGCTTAGGTCCTTGAATTGACTCACAGTGGTGTCATGTGAACACCACCAGAGACAGACTGAGAGAAAACAGGAACAGCAGCTGTGCAACTGGGGGGTGAGACAAAACCACATGTTTGTGCCCGACAGCTGCTGAATTACCACAGCCATAATGTAAAACTTTACCCCCAATTAGAAAATAAGTAAATTTTAGCCTTCTTGCAACTTTTGTGTGCATATACATTTAATACAACTACATGGGATGCCATTGTATTTCAACACTTATTCAGTAGCACTGAAAAGACAATCAAATCAGCACTCTTTGTAAAGTACATGGAGAAAAAAAAGTATCAGTGATTACCTTCTAATAAGTTTGTATGGTGGTTTTATTGATGTGTTCTGTTTTGTGGTTTTTTTTCTCCTCTCCAATAAATCAAGACTACTGAAAGGAACAAACCTGCCAACTATACTGGATCAAATGACCTGTGTGCTACCACCTATGTGAGTAGAGTACAATCTTAATTTCTAGGATTAAAATGAAACGAGTCTTGGATGGTGGGTATAGAATCATAGAACATCCTGAACTGGAAGGGACCCAAGAGGATCATCAAAGTCCAACTCCTATCATGTAGATGGATGACAACATTTTAATATTTTTCTTTTTATTTATAAGGATAGGGTTGTTGGGTTTTCAGTGTTTTTTTTTTTTAATTGTTCAACATGAAGACTTGCTCTTGGCACAAGGCAGTTTTAAGGGATATTTTGTATTTTTACATATAGCTTTCTTGTGCATCCTTTAGGGATTTTCAGAAGTCTGGAGTATTCATGTATAAAACTGAAGTTTTGGTTTATTTTGGTCTCTCAGCATACTTGAAAAGTGTTCTCCAACATTTCTGTAAGGATAAATTCAGCACTTACTAGTGACACAAAAGTATTATTTCTGGGGGTCACTTTTTATGTCTTTAATGCCAAAGTAGTGCTCTGTTTTGAGTTCATCCAAATGTCTGGGGTCTCCGCTGTCACCTGGCCACCCCTTTAGCTGATGGACATATTTTTGAATTATGTGCAGCAGGTTGTGTGAGGAACCTTTCATTCAGGTGCTTATGACAAATGATAAGTTACACATATGAAATGCACATTGTACTCACTGGTAATTTTTTGTTCTTGCATGTTGGTAAATCAGACTTTTGGAAACACAACCCATTCCTGTGTAGAGGAAACTGTAAGTAGTGAATGCATCTTACTCAAGTCCGATCTTTGAATGTTGTGTATATTACTAACAAGTGCCAGGTTCTATTGCTGCATAAAAGGCAGTTCTTTGAGGTATCTGACAGCAGAAAAATTCTGCCTGAAATCAAGATTATTCAGCTGCTGTTGTTGTGCTGAGTAGTGTATGGCTTTGCAGTTTTTAGAAATTTCAGACTTAGAAGTAGGTCTGAAACTTTAAGGGAAAAACCAGCAGAACAGGATGATGGTGATGTTTGTGTCTGAAAGATGACAGCTGTACTTGCAAGTGTTCCAGTAAAGTGTGTTTGCAGAGTAAAAGGGCTTAAGTGGCTGACAGACCTCTGTAGGTGTTCTCTATATAGTGGTTCCTTTTTCAGAGATTTGGCTGGAGGCAGTGTGTTGGATATCTTTTGGAGGTAGACTCAGTGTTTTTAGGATGACAGAGATAGTATAATGTGTTACATATAGGCTCCGATTAGGAGTTGCCCCATAAATTGTTCTTGTTTCATTCACTTCAGCAGAAATGTTAATTAGTTAGGCAAGAATCTCACAGTTCTGTGGTAGGCCTGTGCTATTACGTGTGGGAAAACTGCTTTGTGCATAAACAGAAAGGAATTCTTGAGGAGCAGAAGCTGAGGCAATTTTGGAGCTGCTTGTAGACTAAATTATGCCAGCCGAGCACCTCACACGTGTGCCCATGGCTGCAGGCAGCAATCCTGTCTGCACCACACACTCGGTACCGTGTTTGGTGCTGCCAGCTGCAGGCTGACCCTGGACACCTTGCCTGAGCTGGGACTCCCCTGGCAAAGTGCTCAGCAATTCCATCCTGGGGATAGTGGCCATAGCTTGATAATGCTCGTTAGCATCAAAGCTCCTAGGAAGGAGCTAAGGCTGGGTGACTGGTCTCCACCTGTTACTGGTGTGGGAGGTGGGAATCTGCTTCAGGTTACAATGGGAAAGCACAGTCAAAATAGGATTAGAGTGCTGGACTTGTTGGTTTAGAGCTGGTTCACTAGACTATGAACCTACTTTAGATTAGTCTTGAACTATAAATAAATAATCGCTTAAATTAATAAACTTTGGAAGATAAATTCTCAACACTTCAGTTTTTATCTGGCATTGCTTACTTATGTTGATTTTTTTGTTTAAATATTTTTGTTTACCCATAACAAATTAAAAAGTAAACTGAAATCAATATTAAGTTCATCCTTTTAGTGCCATTAAAAATAACACTTTAAGTGATTGTAATTTCTTTAAATTGCAGTGATCATGAACTCAGAGCATTTACTGTGGTTTGAACATCTCTTAGACATAAATTCTGAATAATGCAAAGGCTCTTTCCATTCCTCTTTTACAGTATTATGCTTACTGCTGTATACTGGGGTTCATTGCCTGCTCGGTATTTCTTCAAATGAGCTTCGAACTCAAAGTTCTCCTCCTGTCCATTGCTGTGACTGTCTACCTCATCATTTTTAATACCCTTCAGCACAAAGACATCTATGGCAACAGTACCAGGTACGCTGTAAAGTTTCTCGTCCTTTAATGTTTCATTTAAGGAGGTGTTAGATTTTTGTGCACTTACTGGAATATTGAAATATCAAAAGCCAGACACTGCAAACTTTTCTGTAAAGTTAAAAACATGGAAATCCTATTAGACTATGTCACCTTATTTTTCTCTTTTTCTTTTTAAACAAAGTATATATTCTCTGAAAAAAACTGTACTGTGGCTTCTGAGATCCCTAGAAGCCTTGGATTACTTTAAGGAGTAAAGAGGAGAATATTGTCATAGTAAGGTTGATCCTATGTTAACTTGTGAAGAAAAACCTTGCAAAAGTCTGAGGCTTCAACTATGCTTGTAAGTGCCATTAAGTCAATAGGATGGTGAACTCTTCATGTACTACCCTAAGTGCAGGTATTTTGAAAAGTAACAATTTACCTGATCAATTTACCTGATCTAATTGCAGAAACTGAAAATACTGAAGAGAAATCACATGCAAAGGCTTTACTGTTGGTTTTTATGTCTTAGATTCCTCGGCATAGTCTCATAGCTGAAGATTAGAATAAATTTATTTTTCAGGAGCTGTAACCCGTTAGCACACCTTAAAAAAGCTTTTGTGAACTTATTAATTCATATGATGGGAATTTAATTTGCATTTGTATAAAGTAATACATGTGGTAAGGCTTATTTTACTATGAAATATGAATGGTGATTCAGATACAGATATGATTTAACTGCTGTCTTTGTCTTAGGAATTCAGGTTTTTAATTTATTGTCTTTCCTTCCACAAATAAGAAATTTTCTTTACTTACCTCGAGGTTTTGTTGGCTGTGTTCTTGTAGAGTGGTGTGGGGTGGGAGCTGGAACTCAATCTGGTGGAAATTAAGATGGCTCCATTAAGATAAAGCCACGTTACTTGAGCATCTCACTACAACAGCTACTGAACAAGGTTTCAACACCCAGTGTGTCCTGATGTGAAATGCACCATTCCATGTGTTGGGCTGGCTGATAATCCTTTCTTGCTGTTAGGCCAGGATTTGTCCCAGCCATTGGCACAAACCAATAGTGACACTCTGGGGCAAGTCTGGACAGACACCCTCTTCCCCTCACCTCCCATCCCAACCTTCATCGTGCAGATTTTCTTAAAGCAAACAGATGACTTTGTATTGCTTTCTTATTTTCAGGTTTTTCATCAAAGAGCCAAGGATAATGACTAATTTATATCTGGTTCTGTTTTACATAACCCTAGTTTTACTTGCAAAACAGGTATGTGTTTAAAATGCAATCAGGTATTTCCTTTACTTGCAGCAAGTTGATTTAAATAAAATGCAAAAGTGGTGTTCCTTGAAATTGTGCTCTAAATTAGCATATATTTTTATATTTTTTAATATTCTGGTCTTGTGGATAACCTACTTGTAATTAGTTTTTGGTAATAAAAATATTTTTAGTGTGAAAGGATGGGAACATTTTTCTAGTTTTCAACAGTTTACATCAAAGACATGAGAACTTGCTGGTTTTTCCAGTTTTGATCTATCTGTATTTATATATCAGTATTCATTCTAAATCAACACAGCAATTCAAGATAAAAATAATCATATCACTAAAGTGTCATTTTGGTAAATACATCTGATGGTACCAAATGACATTTGGTCTTAGTGACTGCTTCATATTTTTCTGACCTTTGCTCTCAAAGCACATTTTTCGTAACTATATAGACACAAAAGGCCTTGAAGAAACTATTGCTACCACACTTCTTGAGAAAATTGCCTAATATTTTTCAGTGAGTTATTTTATGGATTTAATTTACCATATTTGATCTCTTTGCAGATTGACTATTACTGTCGACTGGATTGTCTGTGGAAGAATAAGTTTAAAAAAGAACATGAACAATTTGAAACTATGGAGAATGTTAACAGGCTTTTGCTGGAAAATGTACTTCCAGCACACGTTGCTGCATATTTCATTGGAGAAAAACGAAACGAGGTGTGTTGAGTCTCTCCTATGTGAAGGACAGCAAATTGGATTTCTGTGATATATATTACACATGATGTGAAAAAGAACAGACTGTAACCTTCTGCAATCTTTGCCTCTTGTTTGTATTCCAAGACCTTTGTAAGCCCATGAACCTGTTAACCAGATGGCCTCAAAAAAATGAAAACTTTTAGTGTCAGTCCCTGAAATCTGTTCTCAGAATTAGTCAGGACACTGTTTAAGTTTGGCAAATATTTAAACGAGAGTTGCTGCTTTCCAAAGACTGTATTTTACCAGGGAGGATAAGTCATAGTTTTTAGGGAAATTGGCTGAGGAGCAGATAGTATCTCCCAGAGAGAAGTTAATTGATAATGATTTTTTTTTTTTAAAGAAATCTCATTCTGCCAGCATGTCATCAGAGAGAACAATGCTGTCTCAGAAGAGTGACAATGTACAAGTAGATGAAAACGTTTAAGATATCTTAAAGGAATCTCAGTTTTTCCTTAGGCAAATCCACTCGGTTAATGTTTCTGATGGAATAAGAGATGTGGTTGACTTCACAGGAAAGCTGTAATTTGATTACTGGTTACAAACAATTATTATGAGTGTGAATACCTGTGGGGGGATGTGGCTGCTGACAGTGTGTGGGTTTATTGCTTTCCTTCAGGACTGGTACCATCAATCGTACGACTGTGTCTGTGTCATGTTTGCATCAGTACCAGATTTTAAGGTGTTTTACACCGAATGTGATGTCAATAAAGAAGGCTTGGAATGCTTGAGGCTGTTAAATGAAATCATTGCTGATTTTGATGAGGTAATTAAGCTTCTGTCAAAAATGCACTGGATTGCATGTTTACTGCAGAATAAATGTTTCACTAGATCTGTGAGCATTAGAGGGGGGGAAATCATTTTTATAGTGTACTAATATTCTGACTTCAGCCTTACAGTCTTGAAAGAAATTTTCCCATCTGATTGGGACTTTCAAGTACATCATCTAATCCATTAGAAGTCTGTTTGAAAGTCCTGAATTTAAGGACTTTATTTCAGTACTTCAGTGCTTTCATTTCTCCTGTGAGTGGGTAGAGCAAAACTGTGAAACTAATCCTCAGTATTTTATCTAATCTTCATGTGAGTGATAGTATTGCTCATATTGCTTAGTGTAATGCTTATAGTAGACAGTATAAAATTTCTGTTTAAATACTACACTGAAATATGGTATTAAAGTCTAAAGTTTTTGTTTTCTTTCCATTCAAACAGCTCTTGTTAAAACCTAAATTTAGTGGTGTTGAAAAAATAAAAACAATTGGAAGCACTTACATGGCAGCAGCTGGTCTCAGTGTTACACCAGGCCAGGAGAACAACCAGGTATGTTGTTTTGCCTTCAGTATTCTGTGGGTGCATAGGTGTGTTCAAAGTAACAAAATGTAACATAATACAAAATTGTGTTGTCTCCTGCTGAATTCACTATTTATCTCCTCGTTACAAGGATGAGTGGTCTCACCCTTATAAACACTCCAGTCACTTCTAGTACTGCTTTGGAGCAGCAGCCTGACACAGCCTTTTGTTTCGTGTTGTAACTTGATCATTAATACGTGTTATGGCTTGCACAGGATAGGGAAAGGCAGCACGCTCACATTGGGATTATGGTGGAGTATGGAATTGCCCTGATGAGTAAACTGGATGGCATCAACCGACATTCCTTTAACAATTTCCGCCTACGTGTTGGTAAGTTCTGCTTGAGGGGAACTCCACAGCTCTGACAAGTGAGATGTGAGGTAGGATGATGTAGGTCCAAGTGCTGAATAGCCAAAGGCAGTATTGTCTGGTCAGTTTTTAACAGAGGCCTCCACTCCTCCACGGATGGGCTATTTCTCCTCACTGGAGGGGGCAGCAGGAAGAGTGCGGCTGGATGACTTCAGAGGAAATGAAAGATACAGACGAAGAGCCAAGTAGCCTGTTAGTGACTATTGACTAAATACAGTGTTGTCATTACAATGATTATTTCTATATTTTAAAAGTAGAAGAGGAAGAATTTTGCTTTGTGCCCTAGACTTCCCATTTTGCAATGTCTGCGTCACTTCACATCTCCTGAGCCTCAGTAGGAATATTTATAGAACAGTACTAATACTGATTGCTAGAAAGGTGTTGCAGAGTTAAGTTTTGGGATGCCTTTTTTCCCCTGAAGCTACAGCAAACAATGAAGCTGGAAGCCTCCTTCCTTTCTGCCCCAGTAATGGCACCTGCTTGTGTTTCTGCAGGGATCAACCACGGCCCGGTGATTGCTGGTGTGATTGGTGCCCGGAAGCCTCAGTATGACATCTGGGGCAACACCGTTAATGTTGCCAGCCGAATGGAGAGCACAGGGGAACTTGGCAAGATCCAGGTAAACCTATGAGCCTTGCAACGTCCAAGGCATTATTTCTAATTGCTTGTGAAATTTGGCTTTAATGTGATTAAGCAAAAGAATTTCACAGGAGTTTCTAATTCTTTTCACACAAAGGTCACGGAAGAAACAAGCAAAATACTACAAGAGCTGGGATACTCATGTGAATGTAGGGGACTCATAAATGTCAAAGGCAAGGGAGAACTGAGGACTTACTTTGTTTGCACTGAGACAGCCAAATTTCAAGGCGTGGGACTGAACTGAGGCTACAATGAAGTTAATCAAAATAGACTTAGATCTGCCTCCCTTCTGTGAAGACGTAGAATTTCCCTCCTTATGTGAAGGACTTTAAAAACATGTATATACTGTTCCTATCTCTTCTACATCTCAAGATAAGAGAATTTTTTTTTAATAAAGAAGAATTCTGAGAAGTTCCTCGAAAATACACAACTGTCAGTCTGAAAAAGACTACTTTTTCGTGAAGTAATTTGAAGATTTACCTGGAATTGCCATGAAGCATTTCCAGTTAGTTGCTTTCCTTACCCGCGCTGGGAGTCTTAACAGCTCCAGTGACAGCAGGCATGGATGCACTGTAGAACTCATTCCCATGTTAAAACATTCCATTGCCTGCTTGACACACACCTGCTTACAGTATTGTGTTTGTCCTGACGTGTGCAGAGATACTGAGGGCACTGCCTATCCTGCTTTTAATGCTGAGCAGACTTCACAGCAGAAGACAGCTGAATAATGGGAAGAGGAATGCAAGGAAACTCGAGTGTATCACATGATAACTGTGCTGAGCTCTTTTGGGGAAAAAACCGGAATTGCACAGTATGGGATCACTTCACTGCCCTCGCCTCCTCCACAGCAGCACCTTGTGCTACGCAGATGTTTCCATGACCAAGAGCTCTTCAGAAGAAACTTTCATCTAGTTCAGCATGTTTACATTATATTACATGGTTCTCCCTTGTATTTCTCTGTAATTAGTATCTGCATGTGCATTTTGTTCTGTGAGGGTAAGTCTTAAATTTTTAACTTTAAATTTCAAAAAGTACAAGTGATGGTGAGCAGCACGGGGGACAGACTCTGACAGCAGCTGCTGTTGCTGATCCCAGCAGGAATTCTGATTCTGTGCTGTGTTCTTGAGGGCACTTAGGGAAGAAAAAAATAATCTGTTCTGAATTGCTGGGCAGCTGAAGAACAGAATTACTAAAATAGTGTTAGAAACAGTAGCAGATACTGTATAAACAGAACTGTGTCTGTGGTGGGGTTTTGTTGTTTGTTTTGTTTTGTTTTTTTTTCTGTTCTTATTTCTACAATTTGTCTAGCCACTGGCTGGTTTCTACGCCTTTCAAAGGCAATGCAGGTTTTTCACAAACTGTTTTTGAAGGTTACAAAAGGATGCATGGAAAAAAAGTATTCATAATGGAAATGTTTCAGCAGAGCCCCAATACTGGAAGTATGAGCAGAGCATTCATAAGATCATTGTGGACATGGTGTAAATTACTTTACTTTGTAAGGTTTTTAAGCTGTTAGTAGCCTTTGCTAATTCCTACATTGGCGTTTTTTACTTACTGCAATCTGTTAATCTGTTTGCTGTTGGTGGAGATGATAATAGTTTGTAAGACTAACCTCTTGTGCCCAGTTCTGTCCGTAACTGAGGATGGATTCCCCCTTTCCCTATATACCACGTTAGGCTGGACAGCACAGTGATTAGTGAGTACACCACCCTTTGCCTGAGCCTTACTCCTCTACAAGTAGCATTTCCTAATGTTTCTGGGTTTAGGGCCAACCCATCCTGGACAAGTGTTTAAGCAGCCCTGTGCATCACTGCCGCTTTCTAATTACTGTGTAATTTCTTTAGAAGAGGAAGTGACTATGTTTCAAGATAGGAACAAACCTAAATATTGTCCAACTGTGGATTAAAAATCGTGCTTGTATGTTTGTCAGTTCTGTAGATCAAATCTATGTGTGTAGTAGGTCTCCAACAGAAAACAGCATGTAAGGAAACCTGAATTGAGGTTGTCTAGCTCCTGCATGGGCTCTGCTGAAGAAGGAAGTGTCATACTCCTCTCGTGTTAGTGCAAGTCAGTTTTGTAGTTGAATAAACCTTCAAACAGCTTTTGCTACTCTTGTATGTTGTGTATTTGTAGTTACAGGTGCTCAGCAAACATTTGTTTTGAGATATTTATTGTTTTACAGAACCATGCATGTATCAAAGGCCCCTTTGAGCAGTCTTTGATGTCATGTTAGGTAAAGCGACCATTTGTCTCATGAATCTATTTTGAAAAGTGCATTATGCTTATAGATAGAGCTGGCTCTGAAGTGCTCCTGTTCACAGAACTAGTAGACTGTAGATGTAAGTTATCTATGAAAGAACATTTGCTGTCTGTATCAGCGTTTTGAAATGCTTTTGTTTACATGATGTTGCCTGGCAGGCTGGTAACTTCTTCAGCTGTAACTTCAACTCAACCTCATTTGCAGAAGTGGCAGAAGAGCTGCAGCTTCCAAAGGAGAAGGAGTTGGGTCTGGCTGCAGGTTTAAAAAGAATGTTCTCTTGGTGTGCTGTGCACACTTCTTGGGGAAGTTAGAAATTGTGTGTAATGAAAAAGAGGATGACTAATTTCTTACCAGAACTGGAACTGTATGAGAGCTACATTTAACCACAGAAAAAATTCAAGTTAACAAGCAACTGTATTGAAATAATTGTTTTCAGCAGTCCTGAGAGTGAACTATGAAACTTAACACTGAGGAAACAATCTTGGTGGAAAAATCTTCCTTGCAGCATTATTTTTTTTTCTTAAATGGAAAAAATGGCACTGTATCTAGTTTGAAGAGCTAATAACTAGAATCTAGTAACTAAAATCTGGAACTAGGAATCTGTTTTAAAGAACAAACTTTTGTTTTTACTATGAAATAAAAAACTTCTTGAAACATGTCTGGCTTTGCAGTTATTTTGGAGATACCCATGAAAAGAAGGCATATTTTTTTAGTGCTGCAGACTTAATGGGACTGTTTTTACTCATAAACTAAACTTGGAGTTTATTTTTTTGAAAAATGCTGCCAGCAGAAAATCTTAGAGTGACATCCATGAGTTCAACAGCAGATGAGAGATGTCAAACTTGGTCCCTGGCAGCCACCTCCTGCACCATCTAACAGGTGAATGATGGGCAATGAGCTGCTATGGAAGGGGCCAATAAAGAGCTGGCTGGCACATTTGCACTGAATCTTGTCTTTTTCTTGTAGCATGAAAATAAATGATTTATATATTAATGGAAAATGGTAATAATTCAGGTGCTATTACCTAAAACTGAACAAATTCCAGTGGTGTCTATTAACGCTTCTGGGACAACTGAAACTACTGGAGAAAAACCCAGGCTGACAGTTAAAAATTTTGCAATGTATGTTAATAATTGTGAAAGTTTTAAAAACAAATCTTTCTGCAGCATTTTTAGAGAGGAAGGAAGGGAGGAAGGAAGCAAGGATGATGTTGGCCACAAGACTGAGGGGAGAGGGTGGAATTCACAATGCTGTTTGGCCTGTAAGTTACCTCTTGGTTCAGTTCCCTGCCACTGCACCCATCAGGGAGGGCTGGAACTCTCCAGCTCAGTCCTCTTGATTCCAGTGTGATACTGGAATCACAGATTAAAGAAAAGTAACATTTAAAAACAATTAAGGATGCCTGTGGTAGAAGCCATGCACAGCCTGCATGGTGGTGTAAGTGGGGAGCACACGGAAAAGCCTCCTGGGGTGTGCCTGACAGTTGTGCTGTTGGTCTGCACCTCTGGAGAACAGGGAGCTGTCTTTCCATGTGAGCAGGCTTCCAAATGTATGTTCCTTTCTGATAAACAAGCCTAGAATCATCATCCAGACAGTGTCTGCTAATACCTCTGCATAAGATGAAGAACTGTCTGCCTGAGTGTCTCAGAGATGACTGTACCACATCCATACTTTTTCTTGCTGACAGGAGGTGAGTTTGTTAGGCGTAGTCCTGGGTCTGAGCTTGCCCTCCAATTTTAGGATACTGTAAGTACACAGCAAGGTTTCTCCAAGGGGAGACTCATTCACATTCGAGCTTTTGTTAATTCATCACAGTGCATCAGTTTTATATAAAAAGTTTATTTCTCTTCCTCATGAGAGTTGCACAGTCATTTTAAAAAGGGGAAGTTGCATGTTCTGACACTAATGATGTTTGCACTAACCAGACTCAGAGACAAATTTATACATTGCTTCCAGAAAGTTTTGGTTGAGTCCCTGCACCATATATAGGCACATTTCATTATGCTTTGACTTTTCCGGACACGTGGTAATTTAGGAAAACTTAAATGTGGCAGAGGAGCTTAAAAATAATAGAGAATGCAAAAAGAATAATTTAGTGCATTTACGTCGCAGAAGTAACAAATACAAACCCTTCAAAAGCCATTAGTTCCAAAATTTAATAAACAAAAGTAGTTTAACACACAATATACACTCATGGTGAATGCACCTGAAGGACCTTTACCTGGCTCTTGAACAGAATCAAACAAACAGCTGTAAGCTGAACAGAATCTTCAGCCTGTAACTGCACCACACTCGTTTTCAGGGACAATGATGGTCTTTTTAGGCTCTTCAAAGTCTGAAAGTTTACAACAGACAGGTCACTGACCAGAGAATGCTCAAGTGAAGACATGCATATACAGCAGAGCATGCCTCAGGTCATTTGATATTTATGCAGATAGCCCTGTGTTAGCTGTTTGGTCTGTACCAGTCCCAGAAAATCCTGTGTTTAAGCTGGTTCTGTTACAAAGCCTCTGTGTAATGTTATGGAAAAGAAAAGCCCCAATAATTTTGAAATTGAAATTTCTTGAGCAGTTTCCTTAAAAACAGGAATGAGTTCCTGAATTAATCCTGCTCTTTGAGGTAAAATGTTACTTAATGGAAGCTTTCATAATCCACAGATTGAGTAAATTTGTTGTGTGAATTACGTTTCATGAGAGGAAATTCTTCCTCCCCTACCCTAACTCTGGGTACTCTTTTGCTGTGCATGTTCTGCATGGGGGAGGACAGGGTCTGGCACTGAGACTCCACTGACCAGACTCTCCAACCCAGCAAAAACAGCCACTACTTTTGGCTGCAGGAGGTGAGTTGAACACACTCTGTCAACTTCCAAAGCACGACAGCTGGCCAAACTAAGCAAAAGAGTGCACAGCCAAAAGCCTGGAGAAGAAGGAATCACGACATTCTTGTTTTAGCAAGTGAGGAATTTTAACTCCTCTCTTGCAACTTCACACAAAATGGAAAAACTAAAATTGAATGAATTACTGAGCTTTAAAATCTGGCAGTGCTGTAAGGTGGATTGTAAAGTAACCATGTAGCTGGAACTAAAGTTCCATACACACAAAAGATGCATTTTGGACTGAGACCAAAGGCAGCAACTTTCCATTAGAAACAGAATGTAAAAAGGAGAGAACTGAAAATTGGAACCACACTACTGCAAGTTCTACTATGAGCCAGTCTAAGGATTCACAGATGTGGTTTTGTTCCAGCTGAACAGATGCTACAAGATGTTGCTGGATACTCACCCTCTGTCAAATCCACCCAGCTGTCTTCTGCCTCAGGTAGAGGAACCGAGATTCCCATTGCTTTCCGGATTCCATAGGTGCTGACAATGTCACCTGGAGTCACTTGCTGGGCAAGTTCTTTCAGGTTATTGGTTACTCTCTCCGCTGCAAAAGATAAGAGGATGTGTTGATATGCTATATATAGACACCAAATTGCTGAATCACCCTGCAAGCAGTTTAGTTATTTAGTACAAAGGGAACAATGTTAAATAATGTTTCTAGACCAGAAGAGCTGTGTTGTGCTGCATGCAGCCATGCAAGACATCCTGGGAACCAAGAGATGCTTAAGAAGAACAGGAGGAATGAAAGAGCTGCTGCCCATGGCTTGCTGCCATCAGGAAACATCAGAAGTTAAAGAGTAAGTTAATGAAACTTGGGCCACACTCAGAGCAGCTGGGAGAGGGCTGGTGACACCCATACGGCACTGGTGTTAGTAATAGCTGGATTTTGGGATTCAGCACGAAGCTCTGGCTATAAAGAGAGACTGTTCTTGTTGCTACAAATGTGGTTTTCCCTCCAGAAGGAAGCTGTAAGTAGTGAAACTTAAAAAAAGATAGTATTTGATCTGGTTTACACTTGGTGTGGTACCAACTTGGTCATATTTCTTCAGTAATGGGGAATTTATCTAATCACATCAATGTGGTTTAGTTTAGACCATGAATAGTGTAGCACAAGTCAGTTTTACTTGCCAAACAGGCACTCTGCACACAGTCCTATCTTAGAGGGCTGCCATTAACAAGGTTTGTAGTTGATCTGTGAGACAAGCAGGTTTGCTCAAATAACTAAAGAATGTATGGCTGGTATTTATTAGTGCAACTCAACAGACTGATAACCAGATCCATCCCAGACCAAAGCTGGCCTTGCAACAAGAACTTGGTAATACTTCAGCAACCCCTGTTCAAAAACACTGCAAAACTCACGGAGTTACTGGTATTTGGCTATTGTCTGCCCCATGGCATACAGAAGCTTCAATCAGTTCTAAGGACATTTAGGAATAAAGAGGAAATACTTGGAATTGCTATTCAAGAATTTCATCAGGCTTTGCATCCAAAAAAGCTTAAATTAATCCTCTAGGGCTGACAGGGCACATCATCTACACTATAGCCCTTGAGATTTTTTTTTCTTGGAGTTGGTACCAGCTAGGACTTCATCAATCCTGCAAAAGTGATCAGAAAAGTGTATTTACCCAAGTGCATTTCTCTGTAGGATGGACCCAGAAGACAAATCATATTAGGGGGTGGCTTTGTACTCAGTCGTTCATTTTGGGCGTCCTGGAGTTCTCTGAGCAGCTTTGTTGTTTCATCAAGTTTCCTTTGGAAGATTTCAGCCTCTGTTTAAGGAGAAAAAGAAGGTCCTGACTGGTAAGATCTAAGTAAAGTCCATTTACTTACTTTATATATAAAATACTGTAAGGGACTGAGAAACTAAAGGAGTTACAGACATATATCAGAACTACAACTACCAAGACTCACCTTCAGAATCAAATTCTTCTATAGGCATACCAAAGTTTGTAACTGCTTTTAGAGCTATAAGTCTGTCACTATTAGCAGCGTCCAACCTGGCAGCAATATCAATTTCCATCATCTGAAAAAACAAAAAATCAGCAAGCAGTAATTTAGATAATACTTAGCTCAGCCTTGAAACAACAAAATTTTCCAGGGAAGATCAGAAGGTAAAGATAAGTCTTAGGTAACAAAGGTAAGGTTAGTCTGCTCTACAAAAATAAGTGAACGTACAGAGGGAAAGCTGAAAAGACACCCAGTAAAACTTACTGTTCTATAGTTACTGTTTACTGTTCTATTTCATATGCAAATAGAAAATGGCATCTGCTAAAACCACTGGGGATATGCAAAAATGATGCTGTAACTTAAGACCAGCATCCCAATTAAAAAACAGTTTAAAAAGTCCTTCTGCTCACCTAAAGGAGATTTTATCGAAGATCTGAGACCAAAATTCAAAAGGAATCTGGGCAGTGGCTGCAGATGAAGAGATGCTTCAGGAGAGCAGCCCTGCCCCTAGAACTGCTTTCTCTAATTGAACAAAGTTTGGGTGGAATGATTTGAGCTCTATAATGTATTGCCTACAGGGGCACAAAGTGAGAACTTCTCAAAGACTGCTACATATCATGTGGCACCTTACATTTACATTACAAATTCATGTTAAATAAAACCAGATTAAGATAGAAACAAAGCTATAGCTCTGAACAATCACAAATAAAAATACATAAGCATTTTCTTCCAATTCTCTTACCACATAGTTAAGACTTAATGGTTTGGAGAACCTTACTGTCCTCATGCCTACAAAGGGACACACCATTTTCACATGATTTACAGCTTGTCACAGTCTCAGTGTTGTTGTACAGGCCTGAAAGTTCTAGGCAGTTTTATATCTGTGAGTGTGGATAGGTTGGTTGGAGAAGTTAATTAATACAGAAAAATTTTACCTTTACATCCTTCATTGCATCACTTCTTTCCTGTGGGCCTTCAGCTTCCTCCAGTGGCTGAACAAAGAAAGGATTTTTAAAGAAGGCAGTAAAATTACTCTTTTAAATTCAAAGTAAAATCTTGCAAGATGCAGTATTTTTAAAGGGAGGTAAGTATGCAATGTCATAACGTACTTGCACTGTAAAGCAAGTTATAATGCAGCTACTTTTTAGGGTCTTTCTTGGGGCATTAATGTTTACTAAAATACATTTTTTCAGCTCAGGTTTGATTTCTCTTTGCAAAGTTCACAGTGATGTCACATCAGAGACTACTTACTGGGGTGCAGGAAGAAGAGGAAGGGTGGTTATTAAAGGCTGAAATGTTTTCTCTTAACACTGCCAAGGGTAAGTTGCCAAACCCTGACAGTCAGTGCCACTACTGGAGTTAGAAAAGAAGCTAAATGTGTGTTAGCTCCACAGGAAAAGAGCTAAATGTGCAATGCTAAGGAAAGATGTGATCTGAGGCAAAAATGTCCACAAATTGTTTCTTATTAATTTAGGTAATATTTGACCCATTAGGAAAAGGCTACAATCTGCTTATTTCAGTAGTTGGGATTTGAAACTCAAAGCAAGACTTTTTAGTTAACAGAACTGTTCTGAGGAGATTCTCAAATAATTACTGGATTGTCAATTAAGGTAATCAAATGAGCCCCTTTGATTCCAGTTATGTTTAGCATGGACAGGACTGGAATCTCCTAAGAATCTGAAGAGTTGCTGTTCAGTATTTTTACATAGCACATGTTTGAGTTTAAAAGCACAGTACCAAGTAAAGGGAAAAAACTACATACTAATTCCCCTGAAATAAACAGTGGCACTTAGGAATGTGATAAAATTTTCATGGAGAAAAAAAAGCCTGTCAATGATCACCTCATTTTTAAACAATTGCTTATTGGTCTTGAAACAGGAATTAGTGATAATAGGAATGGGATAATGGACAAAGAATGCGTCAATATCTCTATGTACAGTATGTTAATATTCACAAATGAACAATACAATAATTCCTTTCCAGAAAATCCTGCCACTGGAGGCAAAGATCAGTCTTTCCAATTTTATCAAAGGAAACCCATCAATAGGATCAGCATCATCTTTCTCTTGTGTGCTAAAACCAAAGACCAGACAGTACACAAATCCACCCTTACCATTTCTAGTTCTCTGAGAGCTCTAGAATGTCCTCCTTTAGTTAGAACATCAAGCAAACTATCAGCCATTAAGAGAGGATAATCCTGGGATTTCATAAAAAAATCTTGAATACTGAAAGAATAAAGACAGTTAAGGTAACTACCTTCACACCCAACATTTAACGTAAAAAAAGTTATGTAAGGTCAAACCAATATGTACAGCACAGAAAACACAAAACTTAGCACAGGATCTGATCAAAATGGATTGCTTTAGTTTAACCATGCCTGCCTTCTGTAGCTGAGGAATCTGTTCTGAATGGGACACCGGAAAACTTGGAAAAGTGTAGTGCCTCAGGCAGCTGCATCAATTGAAAGCAAACTTGCACAGGCCCTTCATGTTTACACTGTACTAAAGTATCACTCCCTGTCCTAAAAATTTGGAGCACTGTGCCTGCTCCTTGTGAAAGTCTCATAAAATAAAAGAGCTTTGAGATTTTTATAATCAATAAACCAATAGATTTGTTTTTACAAAGCTGTATCTCATTCAAGGCAGTAATTAATGTGAAAAAACCCATTTTGTATAAACATTTGTACAACTCAGCATTTTTCTAGCTTTGAACTCGAGTCCTTTAGTAATAAATACATCTAAGTTTAGACAACTCCTAGGAATCAGCAGCATCAAAATTCTTGGCTTATTTCACTTCAGAGGCAGGTTCTTCTACTGCAGTAGTAGTTTCTTCCTTACACAAACAAACCCCTGTGAGCTATGAAGACCGCGGGGCAGCACCCACAGCAAAGGCAGCCCATCCTGCAGAGAGCTGCACGTAACTGCCTCTGCCCCTGGGAGCTGTACTGCGCATCCTGCTTGCTGCATCACCTGGAAGATCCTTGATTCGAGTCTTCCCCATATGTTGAGTAGATTAAGTCAGAATCTTCTTTGCTTATGTTGGCAAACGTTGAATCGTACGTTGGCGCATAGGAACTGAAGGGTCCGTAATTCAAGTATGTCACTAATGAAGGACAGTAGTATTAATTATTACCTTGCCTTGCACGCATCAGATAGAAATGAGAAGGGGCTGTAAAGCAATCCCCAAGAAGAAACTTTAAAGGAATGTATTTCTTAAGGTGGAAATGAGCCTTCACAGAACACCACCTGTTAACAATGTAACAACTTTTACTAAGATCTAAATCAAATGCATTAGTATTCGCAAATATGCCATTAACACCACTGTGTCACTGTGTGCCTTAACACAACGTGAGCAGTCTGATGCTGGAAAAAGGTTCTCAGGCTCCCCCTGCTCTTTTAAAGCTACCAAAAGCCTTTCTCCATCTGGTAGTTTCTCTTCTCAGTGTAGATAAAAAGTAAATATCTTGCCCTTTGTATGGGTAAGTTAAGCTGGACTCTGTGATGGGCAGTTTAGTTGTGCAATAGATACAAAGAGTCCTAGAATGTTTTGGGTTGGAAGGGCCCTTAAAGATCATCTAGTTCCACCCCCCCTGCTGTGGGCAGGGACACATAGTAATGTGCTCTATCTTTAGAAATACTTGGTTCCAAATTTGTGTGCTAGTAACAAAATCAACACACTTTATTCATATAAGAAGAAGAACTTGTGTTTTTAAAAAAAGATCAGCACTTACCTGGAGTAACCTTGTTTCTTTTATCTTCTTTGAAACCCTGTAATGTATTAACTCCTGACTGAAGCCTTCCAGCTGTCATTCCCAGCTTTACAGGGCAGTAACCTGGTTCTGCAATAGGACATTTCAAAATACAGAAATGGAGAAGACACAGCAAGATGACTAAACTCATTTAATACCCACAGCTAAAAACTCAAAATAAACAGGACATGGCTTTCAAAGTGGGCTTTTCTATCCAAATACTTCATACTAATGATCTGGGACCCAGACAGTTCCCAATTCTAAAACATCTCTGACCTTCTGGGTCAACGGACACTGCACTGTGCACATGGGCCAGAAATAAGAGGATCCTGGGAAATTCTTCAGCAGCAAAAGTGTTCTTTTGCAGCTTCCACAAACAGCTGGCACAAAGCAGTGAAGCAACAGCACTGAGGGCTCCCACCAGCTGCTCCTAACAGCCACAGCGGAGGCCCATCTACGTGAGCCCTCAGCTGCAGCTTCCCCAAGCCCGATCTTTATCAGACTGGCAAGAGGCATTCATTTCTTGGCCAGGATTTGCTCCTCTGCTCCTGCAAAGACGCAGAGGGTCAGGTATGTGGAAGCAGTCTGTTACCTGAACCATGCCAACTTACCTCCTGCAGTGAGGTCAACTGGATTAAGAAGGCCCAGAGTTGTCGTACCATCTGGTTTTCTTCTTTCAAATTCACACTGAAATAAGATTAGACTATTTTAATTTACATTGTACTTGAAATTCCTAGTCCTTTAACTAATGAAAACGTTTAATGAAACTGTGCTATCTGCAGGAACAGAAATCAGACACTCACAAGTGAGCGCTGCTCTAAATTTTTATTTCACTGGATAATTTTACTATTGGTAGAGGCACAAAGAATTAAGGCATTATGATAAATATTAATGTTTCTGCAGAGGCCAAGAGGCAAAAAACGTAGAAAATGGAACAGGCATACTATTACCAAACTCAGTTCCTTCTCCTGTAACATTAATAACCTTTGATCAGGTACGTGTCTGTTTCAGAACTATGAGATTTTTGCAGGTCAGATTTATTTTCTTGAGCTTTCTACTATTCACCCTTTCCTATTACATTATTGAAAATTTTAGCTCAACCTGCTCTGCTGATGAAATTCAGCATGCATTCTAATAACACTTCTTTTAACCTTATGATATTACATAGATGGTCAATGGTGTAAAATGGTGTAAGCTGCAGTAAAAGCAGATGTGAGGTTTCAACTGGTATAAGAGGCCAAGGAAGCCCGGTTTATGGAAAAGTGAAAGGAGCTACCAAATCCCCCAGTGCTTACCTGGCTGTTTGCAAGGCGCCTGGTTAGCTTCCCTCCTGACTCCCTAACAATCCGATCGATCTGCTCTTGTTCCCTTTCCAAGCTATTGCTTCGTAATTTGTCTTCAAGCAGGTCTTTATCCTTCCTGTGAATATACCCACACAACTTAGGGACTAGCTGGAACACCAGCTGGCTAGACAACACAACAGGGTACTGTGACAATATTGTTTTAGCCAACTCTGCACCTGGTTTTGCAGACAAAACAACTAACAACAACAACAAAGTGCTGTTGACTATGACTGTATTTAATACAGCTGGGGAAGGCACCTGACAGAGGTTTACATCAGCAAATGCTCTGTTACTAACTGTAAAGATCTCTGTAAAGGTCTCCCATAAAACCAAAATACTCTTGGTATATTAGATACTCTTAATTTTAGTATCCAGTATTTATCTACCTAAATATTTACCATCTTCATATCTGGTATTTCTAGATATGAAAAGCTACTTCAGAAAGCAGACTTTCTGTAGCTAGGCAGCTGCATGTTTCAAATAGAACTCCTATGTAAACAAACAAACAAAAGGTAAATTAAATTGGCTAGGTAGCTTTTTATACCAAAATGTTTAAAAGTACATGTCTGCAAAACTAAACAAGTTCATGAAATGGACACTAAAACAGAAAATAATTGAAGGAATGGAGTTGATGAGCAGTACAAGGTTACCTACATGCTAAAATGATTTTATCATAAATGATTCTAAACTTATTTGGTTTTAGTAGATGAAGACACTTTATGTAAGTGCTGATCCCTTGAGATGAAAATGTCTAAGCAGTACCAGAAGGACAGAAATCCACATCCACTGGACCCTAAGTCATCTTGTTTCTGTAGCATTTAAAAGGTGCATCCTATACTGACTCAGATAATACTTCACTTTTTGTGCTCTTTGCTAGGTGTTTTGAATGCTTTGGTGTCACCATCCATAGGTTCTCCTCTGTCTTTCCCAGGACCGTTTTCCTCTTCCCCGGTTTGCTGCAGTTCTGTCTTGTCCTTCTGCTTCCTTGTCTTCTGCAGGTCAGCCATGAATTCTATACTTTGTTTCAGGCTCTGAATTCTCTCCTAAATAACATCAAAATCCTTTTATTTGCTGCTTCAATGAATCTTTTTGTAACCTTCCCATAGAGACTTATTTTATTTCAGTTCTTTCTTTTTTACACTAGTAAATATAAACAGAGTCTAGAAGGTGAAATACTAAATGCAATTATTTCTACAATGACTGATCTGGCAGCAGTACTAAAACAATCTACTATTTATATTCCAGCATACAAGCATTTGACAAATACCAAGGTTTTAACTATTTGCAAGAGATTCCCGTAAAAGGGAATAAACAGAGATCAAAAAAAGAAGCAGTATACTTTTAAATATTTTGGTTGGTGTTTTTTGTTACCTGGCTAAGTATCTTCATCCCTGAGTGCAGCAGTTTCTTTGCAGCTTTGTAGTAAACGGTGTCCGGTTTGTTGTAAATCATTGCATTATTACACATCAGTTTGAAGTTATCCTGTTCAAACATTAATAATTTTGGAATGACAGTTAATTTTACAGTGTACTATACTGATATTCTTGCTGCAAATGCAGTGTCTTGAGCTTTAGGGAAAAAGACTTAGAAGAATACCTTTAATGAATGAATTTAGGAAATCTATTAAAAATGGAAACAGGGTTAAGTATGTAACTTTGTTTTAAGGCTTGAATCTATCAACCCAAAAAACATCCTTAAAGTATTCCAAAGTGCTCAGTATTGTTTGTAGTTTTTAAAGTTTTAAGGGAAGCCCTCTTAGCTACAACTACCCACCTCCTGGTCAATCAGCAGTAATTAAAACAAAGTGAAGCAACATAACAGAGACAATGAAAAGCTGCAGTGCAAAGGTAAATTATTACAAAGAATATCCCAAAGTTTTGGTTACAGTGAAGAAATGTATGCTTGTTTGAAATTCAAGTGAGTAGAAACTGCACTTCTATACTCACTGCAGCCTCTGCAGGTGAATGTTTTATCACGTTCTCATCTATTTACAAAGTTCAAATGAAAAACTAACCAGAAACAGCTGTTACAACAGGGAATATTCTTCTTTTGGAACTCTAAAGAAGAATGTGCAAGAAAATACAACCAATACTATTAACTAACAACTTCTTAATTGTTAATTAAACACGAATTATACCTCTAAGGTCCTCATCTAGCCCAGTAAAGAACTAGAGTATTTCTGATGAAGAAAATGAAACAAACCAGGCAGGCCCCACATCTTTTAAAAGCTTTAGGAGGCTTTCAAAACAGGCCCTTGAATCCATCAGGCACACTACAGCACCAGGACAAGCTCATGGTGCCTTCCATTGTTCCTCTCCATGACCAGACTAGCCTGGAAAAAGTAACAGACCTAAACAACAGCCTGAAACTATCTGCATCTTTTGGAGATGCACATTTCCAAAGCAGAAGTGTTTTTTCTCTTTTACTGTCAGAACTTACTTGCTCACAAAAATTCAAGAAGAAACATTTCTTGAGGCAGAAGTACTGCTTCTTCTTGGCATCTTTCTATTCCCATAAAATACCAGCCTTCAAGTCAATTAAGCATAATACATCTTTGTAGTCAAAACAAAATTCAAAGCATTACCTTTAATTCTTCTATGGACTGGTACCCATTGTTCTTGATCTTCTCTTTCATGGTACTAAAATCCATTGGGTTTTTAATGATCATGGAATAGCCAGGGGCAATAAAGTCAGTCACAGGAAATGAAAAGAAAGAACTTGGATCCTTTCTGTTAAGCAATGAAAGACAGTTTTTTATGTTTGAACTTATAACAAAGAACATACTGAGTTTGGAATTAAATAGAAAGGAAATAACTAAGCTGAAAAGAAATCAGAACTACAAAGAGAGAAATAGCTTGTGTCAGCATAATCTTTCCCTTTCAAGGCTGAAAAGATCTCATATGCAAACCCACATGGCAAAAAAGTACACAAATGTATTTCAGAAGTTATTTCTACATTTTGATAGCTACCTGTGTTCCCAAGGTGAAACAAAACCCAACTTTTTTTAAGTTTTAGATTTTAATGAAGGCATTTTATACCATATTAGAATTAATTAAAAAAATATGTATCATAAGAATATTCTTGTCATTCATCACTTACTCAGAAATTATCAGAAGGGAAAAGACGGGGTTCAAAATCAAAAGTGCTGCTTTTTGTATGCAAAGAAAGGGAGCCAAAATTAACACAGGCATTTTTTGATAGCTTAAGTTTCTTGAAACTGACACCACAACTAGGTCTTGAAAATTCACGGATAAGAGAAAACTTGCAAACAAAGTTTCAAGCTCAGTCTGGTAAGACAGCTAAAAGGAAAGCTCTTTCAACCACTCTTGCACAAGATGCAGATACTCTTAAAAGTAAAGAAAGATTATCTTCAATAAGAGACTACTTGAAACAACTGCAGACTTGATTGTTTTAACCAAAAGACTTTTGCTTAGTAAAACAATAAGAGAACATGGTTGAAGTTTTCAAGTGCATACTCCCTTTTTATAGTAAATAATGCTAAAATAGGAGAACTTAAGGTAAAAGAAACTTTGGCAAGTTAATTATAATCTCTTGTTCCTTCCTTTCAAAAGGTTCCCCTAAAGAAAGCAACACACTATCGGAAAAATTTCCTGGTTTTGAATGCTTTTTAAAGCTACTATGAACTTGAAACTGGAGGTGTTCACAAGAAGCCTAAGCTGGAGTTTTAAGAACACTTTCTGACACTAGCATGTAAATTCCTAAAATAGCCCTCTTAGCAATATATTTAGCAATAACATTTTCACTCAGCTTTGTGTGTGCCCCTTCCCTGCTGGATGTTATTTTCACCTCACAGCTCTGCAAGCCTGTAGCACAGACATTACCTCTGCAGCTGTCTCATGAGTTGATTCAGAGCTTCCTGAAGTGGTGTCTGCTCCACCTCTAGACCAAAAACAAAGTGGGGAGGAAAGGGTGTGAGGCAGAACTGACCGCACAAGGTATGAAACTTCCAAAATATTAGAAATCAACTAATCAACCTTGAGAATTCAGTATCAAGAAAAGAATATGATGGCAAACCCCACAATACCCACAGGGGATCTGCTTTCCTCATTGCCCTTACTTGACACTCTGCTCACTCTGACAGAAGTACCAGACACCACTCTGCAAAAGCAGTGTACAACAAACAACCTAATTCCAAGCTTTTGTATGAGATGGAGAAAAACACTGAGATGGCACAAAATGCCAAGTCACTTGCTACAGAAACAAAGAACAATAAAACATGAGTCAATTACAAAAAACATGAATTAGCAAAAGAAATGTCTTTTTCCCCCCTACCCTCCTGCTTTGATAAAGTGCTCGTCAGTGGTTTCTCTGGTGACAATTCCATTCTGACGGGGGTCTGACATTTCATTTCCTGTTCTCCCTCACTGTCTCCATGGTCTCGATCTCGTTTCCTTTTATCCTCCTGGAAAGATTAGTATGGAAATATAAGAGCACCTGCAAATCCTGCATTGTTACTGTACATAACACTCTCTAGATTCTTCAAAACAAATTCACAAAGTTTAAAAAGGATAGTTTGTGTTTAAAAATTCTGTATTCTTTATGTACTATCTCCATCTGCTGGACACTGAAATAATTCAACCACAATGCAATGCATCACTGAATTAGTTTCTGAGAAAATATGACAGCTATCTGGTGTGTGTCCTTTAAAAACGAGACAGGAACATCTCACACACTGAGTTTGAATGCATTCCAGTGTAAGGACACACGTTACAGTCATATCTGTTGACCTTTTGATGTGAAATCTAGAGAAAGTCAAAACAGTTTTTTTTTGCTAAAATGCAGTAGCATGAACACATACCTTAACTTTTCTCCTTCTCTTTTCCTTTTCTTCGCCAGGAACTTGTTTCTCTCCTTTCTTTCTCTTTTTCCTTTTTCTGTCCTTGTGTTTTTCATGCTCAGATTTGTCTTCGTAGAGGCTGGAATCAAGCCCTGCATTTCCAGTGGAGAGCTCAGCAACTTCATTTCCTCCAACTTTCAGCACCAGCTTCAGCGGCTTTTCTACGTATTCTTAAACCAGCAGAGAAACAAACTGCGTGAGTATCAAATAAAACCCACTCCCGTCCTCAATAACCCCGCGCGATCACTCCTCTTCTNGTCCCCGAGCCGCCGTCCCCGAGCCACCGTCCCCGAGCCGCGATCCCCGAACCGCCGTCCCCGAGCCGCCGTCCCCGAACCGCCGTCCCCGAGCCGCCCGAACCGCCGTCCCCGCGCCGCCATCCCCGAGCCACGATCCGCTCCACGCCTCTAAGAGGGGAGCTCGGGGCATTTTCTCTTGTGAGCAGCCCCCTCCGCTCCCCGGGCAGCGTCCCCTCTCCAGAATCCTCACGGCGTCCTACAGAATCGTAGAATGTTCAAGGCTGGAAGAGACCTTTAAAATCTTCCAAGTCCCGCTGTCAAGCCAGCACTGTAACCCCTAAACCGCATCACCCTGAGCCAGGTCCACGCACCTCTTAAACACCTGTAGGGATGGTGACTCCACCACCTCCCTGGACAGCCAGTTCCAGTCCCTGACCACCCGAATAGTGAATTTCTTTTTTCCAATATCTAATCGGAATCTCGCCTGTCCTGCGCCTGCCCGCCGCCTCCCGCGCCCTCTCCCCTCTGGCAGCCGCCGGCAGCTCCTGGCTGCTCCTCCGGCGGCGCCCCTCGCTCCCCGCCCGAGGCGGGCTGTGCCCCCATCCCTGCGCCTTGGAACCGGGCAGCGCGCCCTTTCCGAGGCTTGGGCAGGATTCACGGGGTCACAGAGCCACCGAGGCTGGAAAAGACCTGTGCGGCCATCGAGTCGCGGCTGTCCCCGCTCACCACCGCCGTGTCAGCCAGACCCTGGCGCTGAGCGCCGCGTCCAGTGTGGCCTTAAACAGCCCCAGGGACGGCGGCCGCACCGCCCGAGGGCTCGGCCCGAGTCCCGCTCTGTTCGCAGCACCCGGTGCCACAGGGCGTCCCCTGCCATGTCTGTGTGTGCCAGGGGCCGAAGGTGGCAGCAGGAGGGGTGCTGTGGCAGCCTGTCCTTCTGACAGCGGAGTTTATTCTGCGCCCGGCCGGCTGCCAAGGGCCCTGCGAGCTTTGCCGGCCTCTCGGCTGGGATGTGGCCACGGCCTGGCCGCTGCTGCCGGCCGGGCCCGTCACAGAGCCAGCTCCGCTCACCACAGAGCCCCAGCCCGGGACAAAGGCTCGCTGGCCTTGGGGCCTGAGCCCCTGTGCCCAGATCTGTGCCAGGGAGAGGAGCAGAGGATGTGTCCAGCCGAGGAAGGGCTGGCAGAGGTGTGTCTAGTCTGTACCCATCCAAGGGACGTCTCTCCTGTGCCCTGGCAAAGAGCAGTGATGGTGTGCCTGTCCTGCACAGGCTGGGACAGGCTCAGCCTTGCTGACTGAGTGCCTAAACCTGCTCACTAGTTTTGAAAGCAAATGCTATAATCAGGTTAAAACTCTAAGGGAAGTATCTATATTGTCCATTACAGGTCAAAAATAACTTAGAAATTCTGACCTCCTAGAAATGTTGCAAGTTGCCCATTTGCCTTTCCTGGGAGTGCTCCCAAAGCGAGCAACTGATTTTTAAAAATAAATGCAACACTGATTGTATAGTCTTTCAAAGTTAATAGTGTATTTGTTGCTATTGCTTAAGCTGCAGTCATTGCTGTTTCAACAGCACTGTGTAGGTATTGTTTTCTGCCAAGGCCTCTTCAACTGTGCATCTTGAAATTTCACTTGTCTGAAGTTTGAAGTGCAAAAATAAACTGTTTCAATTTCAAAAGAGAAGCTTGAATTTTATGCCACACAATAGTTCTGCAAGTATTCCTCAAGTTTGTTGAATCGTATGTGATGTTTTATAGCCAAAAAGTAAAAAAAAATCTTAATTAGAAATTTATGATATGTATGGCTGTACTGCAATACAAGGTTTATTTTGAGAGCTTGTGAAGATCGAGAAAATCTCTTGTCTGTTGTCCATTCAGTCGCTGGGAGTGTAATCAAACGTGACAGCTTTGTTTTGCATTTTGCTGGTTACATTACTGTCATTTGGTATCCTACTCAGAGAATTGTGTGGGTGGTGCTCTGGAATAAACCACAGCTTTCCTGCTTGATCTTACTCCAGTAGTTTGAAATTCAGTTATAATGGACACAGTTGTTTTTCTAATTCACATCTGGATCCTTTAAAACTCTTATTACATATGCAGTGAATGTTCTTAAGCATACTTTAGTGAGAGGTAGAGGGCTTTTGCTTGGGATGTGGCCACATGCAGAAAATACAAGACTAGTAAATATTTAAAGGACATGTTTTATAGAATGAAAAAAATGTTGCTATATCCTCTGTTCCCACAAGAAGATTGGCAGACTTTCTAAGGTTTTTTCTTTTAGAAGTCATATGGTAAGATCATTTGTTCAATTGTTATTCTGAAATTTCCTGACTAATCTTGTCCTGAATTTAATAAAATCTCAGAGAATAACACAAGTGAATTACGTGAGATCTGGCCAATATTGAGAGCTGCTAGGTGTGTCTTTCAATAGCATCCTCTGGGTCAGAGAAGGATACTTCTGAACACTTAGTCCTCACACACACCAGAATACACACTGCCTTTGCCATCCTCGTCTCTAGCTCTGCTTTCCTGTCAGAAGATCAGTGTTCCTTCCCCCTCCAAACCCCTCATACCCTAGCTGGGCACAGTGTCTGAAACACCATTTGTAAGCCTATGAAGGGTTATCATTGTTTGATATTAGAAAGGCAAGGTATCATTCTTGTTGGCTGAATGTTCAGAATCGATAATTTCAATTCACTGCATATTTTCTGAGGGTCATGTTCTTAATCTGTGTCAAGTTTCTAAAGCAATTAGCATTTAAGAGTGAGAGACAATAATGTGTGTTGTTATCACTGTGAGCCACTAACAGAGAAAATATTTGAAAATAGATGATTGAGTCATGAAGGGTTTGGGTTGGAAAGGACCTTAAAGACCTTAGCTGCAAACCCTCCACCATGGACATGGACATCTTCAGTAGACCAGGTTACTCAGAGCTCCATCCAGTCTAGCCTTCAACACTTCCAAGATGTCCAAGTGTTTTCACATATACCTTTTCCATCTCATAAAGAACTTTTATTGACACCCATGGAAAGCATAAGATCACATTAGTGTATATTCATTTAGCTAGGCATCAAATACTGTAATTATTTAAACTGGTATTTCTTTTCCCCCAAATGAAAAAAGAAGGGTGCAATAAGCAGGGTCATTTGTGGGTTTCAGTTTGCTCAGTGAGTATATAGCATAGGCATTATAATTTACTGTGTTGACAGAGATATAAAAAACTTAGTGAAACCTTGTTGCTTTAATCACTGCTTCAGGATGAAGATCCTGGAAACAGAGAAAGGTGCAGAGGCTGCTGCAAGGCACAGGACAAGAGTGTGCCAAAGTCTTTGGAATCAGGTTTCTGTGAATGCATAAGCATATAGAAACCTGGGATGCTAAAATCACTGGGAACTTTTTGTAAGCAGGTTTGGTCTGTAGTCTGTGACACATGGAAACATCAAAATAAAGTTTTTGTGATCGACATTCATGTTAAACCAGTATTTTGCCCCAACACACCTTTCTAAAAATACCTGAACACATATGGCTGAAGTAAAGAATGCAGTCAATATTTTATTGATTGTTGAGTTATTAATATGACTTTAAAATCAGTTACTCATTAGCTGAAAATGTGATCAATATGACCATTTTCTTGATTCTGTGAGTATTAAGGGGACATTGTCATTTTCCATGTACTGACAAAATCCACTGTGACAGATCGATTTTTTTTCCTTAATTTGAATAGACAGTCTCATCATTATGATGTATTTTCTCTTTTTTCAGTTTAGCACTGAAGTGTCTAATTCATTTACTCATGAAAATAGGCAATTATCTGTTTCTACCCCAAGGTCCTTATGTCTGTAATAAACTTTATAATAAGGTTGTAATTCAGTCATAGGGATGATTATCTTGCTGTCCATTGTGCACTCATATGGATCATGCTCTAAGANCAGAGTGAATTTCCAGATAAAACTGCACCATCTTGTAGCAGCATAAGACTGGGCATTAGAATTGAGGATGAAAAGTCTGAACTCTACGTTGATCTGATGGATTCAACCTAATAATTTTTGAGACGTTACCAAATTATATTTACTCATGGTTGCTTGTTCAGTTAAGATATTACCAGCCAGTTCTGAACTTCCTTGATTCACATACTTGGCCAGACTTCAGTTAAAGTCCTAAACATTTGGTTTCCCTGAGTATATATTTTAATTATTTTCGTTGTGTTTTGAATTAAATGAAATATCTGAAAGTGCCTGTGCTCATAGCAGGTACATCACAATGCTCCATTAGATATGTGTATTACCCAAATAATGTGGAGAGAAACCTTTTCCTAGTAAGTTTTAAGTTGCTGTAAGAGGAAAAAGATGAAATTTGTACTTGTATTAAACTTGCTCTGGTACACTATAATAGGAGAAAGTTTAANCGACATTCATGTTAAACCAGTATTTTGCCCCAACACACCTTTCTAAAAATACCTGAACACATATGGCTGAAGTAAAGAATGCAGTCAATATTTTATTGATTGTTGAGTTATTAATATGACTTTAAAATCAGTTACTCATTAGCTGAAAATGTGATCAATATGACCATTTTCTTGATTCTGTGAGTATTAAGGGGACATTGTCATTTTCCATGTACTGACAAAATCCACTGTGACAGATCGATTTTTTTTCCTTAATTTGAATAGACAGTCTCATCATTATGATGTATTTTCTCTTTTTTCAGTTTAGCACTGAAGAGCTAAACTGAAAAATTCATTTACTCATGAAAATAGGCAATTATCTGTTTCTACCCCAAGGTCCTTATGTCTGTAATAAACTTTATAATAAGGTTGTAATTCAGTCATAGGGATGATTATCTTGCTGTCCATTGTGCACTCATATGGATCATGCTCTAAGATCTGTGTGTGTGTGTGTATATTTTTGCAAGTCTGTGTTTTGTAGATACAATGACCTTGCCCAAATCCTGCTGGCGCCTCTTTTAATAACTCTCTTTTGAAGAGATTTTGTGCACCTGAAGAAACACCTTGTTGCAGACCTCTGAACTAAAATAGCAAAATTTTTGCTAGACATGGATGAAATTGCATGAAATTTAAACATTTATGACCCTGGTTCTTGGCTGCTATTGCTGCACAGGTTGAGAAATTAAACAGGATTCAGCTGGATCCTCATGAGAGGAGAGTGATGGACAAATGGGATTTATCCATCATCCGTGCTTTTCCCTAGTCAAGTGGAGGATTTGGAGCAAACGAAGGGAGAAACCTGAACAGCAAGCAAGTTGGAACTGAAGCCTGTCTTAGCAATTGCAGCAGGTAATTTCCTTGGGGAAGAAGGAGGTTACTGGCAGAGGCCNAAACAAGTGTCTAGCTGAATCTCTATACTCCAGTTAATTTTTTTTTGTTGTTATTTAGGCAGCAATTCATCTTTTTAAATTAAATTTTGTTTTGTGTAGTGGTATCTCTAGCGGAAACACATTGAACAGAAAATAAGGGCATTAGGCCACTTGGTGGGGTAATATGCAAAGGAAAAGCAACTTGTCATGTTCAAGAGAAGGAAATTTGCATAATAGACCATTTTTGTTTGCTTATTATCTGATTAAGCACAGTACAAGACATTACATGAATGGTTACTTTTTAAAGACCTTTAATTTCATGCAAGTAGTAAAGCAGATTTTGTAGGATAAATTCTGGGTTTAGCTCAGCTATTTCTGAAGGTGTTTGCATTCAAGCTATTAATGGTCTGTTACTTGGTTCAGCAATCCTGATACTTTCCTCTGTGGGAAATGTATAATTTAAAAATGGAGAGGGCCACATGGGATCTGCAGTGTCCCACCACTGTGTAACAGCTTTGGTTTTCATCTGCCGGAGCCTGGTGTCCTTCACATTCCCAGCAGGTGCAGCAGCTTCTCCCCGGAATTTGTATTTTTTACACTAACTGAGGAGCCGGGAGGAGCCGTGGCGTTGCGGGGCTCTAGGGGTGGCTTCAGCCACACAGGCTGTGACCAGAAAGCAGAGGCCACCAAGAGCCTCATGCAAACGCAGGTGAAACATATGGACACTGGTGCAGGGTGCACCGAAGGAGAGGGTGGTGTGTGCAAGGGTATGTTGGTGGGGCCTATTTCTATTTCTCCATGCAATAAGAAGAATTAAAGGTTCAGCCTTCTGTCACCTTTAGGTTAAATTTCTTTAAGGAAGGTGTTGAAGCTCAGCAGGATGCCACAGAGTCTGCAGAACAGTGTGTGCAGAGACTAAATTTCATATTGTACGCACTGGTGTTTATGTCAAGGGAGAAAAATGAAGATAAAAGAATCAGTATAATGCCGCTCCGCAAATTCCAGCAGGAGTAAACAGTTTCTGCGCTAGATGGGGTCCACTAAGGAACGTCAGTGGTAGACCAACTATTATTCTGAAGTGGTAATCAGAATTTTTTTTTCTGGGGGAGAGAAAAAACGAGGGAAAAAGGAAGACGTTTCCATTCCTGTTTGACAGAAACATCAAACTAACGGTTTTATTTTCAAATTGAGGAAGGAAAAAATAAAGATGTTTTGACTGGTATTTGGCTTAAGTTTGGTTTTACTTTTTAGTCTACAACCTAGAAAGAAATAAAAATTAAGAACAACATCACCTTGAGCTGAATAAACTGAAGATCTGATGTACCTTTCTCCTTGATGACTGTACCATATTTAGGTGCTAAAGGAAGTAGCAGTTTTCATACTAAGTAGCAGTAGTTGCTGATGTTAAGAACAAGCAACCAGCATAGTGTTCCAGTAGGTACTAGCATACCTAGGTTTTGCTACATTTCCCTGGCAATCTAGAATGGGTAGTAGAAGTGATTCTGCTTCACAAACTGGTAGAATGTGTACTCTGGTGCTTCAGAAGACAGACAACAGTGATGGTTATCTGCTGCTTATAGTGCTTGTTCTTAAGGATAATGACATCCTGGATCACATTCTCCTGCAATACCTCCTACACTCCACAAATTTTTGCATAAATTAGAGCTAGAATATTTTTAACTTTCTGACCACAAGCCAGGTGGCAGATAATTGATCTTCTTATGTTACACATACTATCTCCTGAAACTTCCCAGTGGTACTGACCCCCAAAGATGTAGTGTGGATGGGAGCTCACAATTTGTAACGTGCTCCTGTAGCTCCTGTGGGATGCTCTGCAGTTTTGTTCTCTGAGTGAAAGCTTGGAGGACAACAGCATAAAGAGAAGGTACTGCAAGGTCAATTGACCCTTTAGATTACTGATTATATGTAACCAAAATAATATTATTTCAATATCCAGATGTTAAGGACCTGGTGCAAACTATAAATCTCTTAGAAATTACTAAGAACTTTTGGTTTAAGCTTCTGCTTTGTTGTTGTTTCATTCTAAACCCACATGGTAGAATACTGTCTTAAGAAAAGATTGGCTGAGGTCAGAAAGTGACAGTTGCAGAAAAAATGAAATTAAGTGAAAACCATGAGAGATTTGTCTGGCTGGGTTGATTTACTAAAACTCTGAAGCAATATTACTTCTTTTAAAGTCTTTGCGAATAACTAGCCTGACGTGGAACAAGAGGGGAGGTGGATACAGTCTATGAGGAGGAGCATGGCTCCTCTGTTGGCTAATTATGTTTCTGTTTATTATACTGCACTTCTTTTGAGAGGGTTTGCTGAAAAAAGTGTATGAAATGACAGCTATATGATTAATTTTTTTCACCTTTAAAGAAAAAAAACCCCTCAATTACTTAAAGGAAACGGGGAAGGAGTTTAAGGGTTTAAGCATGGAACTGTTCAGATGGAGTCTGTTTGGTTAGACCAAAATTCCTTATGTCATTGCTCATTAATATTGTTGTAGCAAGTGTTTATGCATGAGTGTCCGAGAAGAACTGGGTGTGATCAATTCAAAATGGCCTTGTCAGACTGCATGAAGTATTCACTCTGAGACATATATGGAAATGCATGTTTTATAATTTATTCTGACAGGGTATTCATGTTGCTGCTTTAAGTATTTCTCCAGATCTTTTCACAGGAGATGATCAATTAGTGCTTTACTTGTTCTTTCTATTAATTTAAAACATGGATATGACAATATGGCCACTTCTTGTAGGATTTTTGTGTATCCGGTAAAATGAAATCAGTCAGGTCAGTAATCTGTCTGGTTCTGTCACCAACAGCTTCTTAGAGAGCTGCCTCTTGTTGCAGTGTCTTCCTTCTCCCCACTCTGGTAGAAGGTCAGCTGAACCACAGCCCCCTGGAGGCCCCAGGGCAAGAATCAAAATCTGATCCTGGGACTGGAACGGACTTTTTATGTAGGTTTTTGTAAACTCCTCCTTCCCTTCTGTGGTCATTGTGTCTCCAAAGGAGACTACAAATTCCAAAAATTGCTTAACATTTTATGAAAGTTTACATAGAGTTGTGTTGGACAATTTAAATGTGTGGTGGCATGGTCAGGTCTGGATGTTACATCCCAATGTTGGGCATTTATTTCTTGAAGGACTGTCTTGCGTGCTGAGGATGGAAGGATTCACTGGTGTCTAAAACTTTGAACTCATGTTTTGTTTTTCACCATATCTCACGTCCGGTGGTTCCACAGGCTGATTGGACAAGAAGGTGTTTTCACATTTACCAGTGTTTTATCCTTTCTGTCCATTTCAGTCACATTCTTGTTTTGCTATGCAGGAAAGCCTGAATTTTAGTCATTGTTACACTCATGCCAAATTTTCTTGGAAAACCAAAACTGATTTTGTTTAACCTTAGAGCAAGCTAGCCAGTGTTTTTACCCTAAACCCGATGTAATTTTAGTCATATAACTTCTTGCCTTCAATGATCTTTGTTTTTTAAAGGAGAAATTTTTCATCCTTGTTGATAGAGGCTATAAGGTGAAAGTGTGCATTCCAGAGAGTAAATTCACAGAAAATGGGAATATGCAACTTGTTTTAAGGTAATATGATTATTCTAGTGGATAAAGTCAAACTTGTTACATTTTGAATGCTTTTTATATCTATCTTTTTTTCCTCCTAAACGTAGTCTATATTGACATGTCTGAACATCAGAGGTATTTCTAAATGTGGTTTCTGATCCCAAGCTACTCCTAAATTCTGTTGTTCATAGGAAGCAGTTCAGGAGGAAGTTCTACCTATATCCTAGATGGCACTTTCACAATCCTTGCTGGATGAGTAATGTTGCTGTATTTTAGGTAATCTGTAATGGGCAAATGTTTTTCTGCTTCTTGTAGAACCTGTTTCTCATTTTGTAAGTTGATGGTAGGTAAAAAGGGCAATACAACTTCAGAAAAATAATTTAATATTTTTATTTGATTTAATTGAAGGCAGAAGTATAAGAGTCACAGTTATTCAACTGAAACCTTATATTTATTGTTACCTACCAGAATTTGTACAGAGCAACACTTCACAGTTGCTGAGTTCCCCTGGAGATGAAGTGATAATCTCTGGCTGTAAATTGTAAATTGCTTTGGGATAAAAGGTACTGCATAAATATAAATCGTTACCTTATTAAATGCAAGTGTAGCATAACATGGTTTTCAAATTACTAATGAGTATTTCTTTGCCAGTCTGATCTTTTTTTAAAGATAAAATAGCACTAGGTTTATTTAATCATCCTAAAATGTTCTTATCTAGCACATTGTAATACTTATTTTTATTGCTATAAACAAACATAATGGAGAAGAATTGCAGGATGAAATAAGATAAAGTTTACAGTGTTTTTCTTAATGTTTTGATTGCCAGTCAGATTGCTTATTTTTTGTTTAATTCAAATCAATATTTCATATAATATATACTGATTTTTTTTTTTCTTTACTGCTTGTTGCTGTTTTTAACAAAATACTGAAGTCAAAATGTCATAGAATCTATTCTGGATGTGCAAAATGATTAAATATGTTAACATCAAAAACACTCTGAACGAATGTTCAGGGATATTTAACTAAGTACTGATGAATACCATTTAAGCATATCTCTGTATAATTTGTATTACTTCATTTCCTTCCCCCATTTACACATTCAGCTTTTACTAGAGTGAAGGAAGAAAAGTTAACAAGACTATAATTTAAATGAGAGTTTTCACCAGTAGGTTGCAAGATCATTAATTTCTTATCAGTCTAATTGTAGTATTTAGAAAGAGCTAGGATCTCAGTTCTAGCTGACTCAATTTACCACTCATTTGAGCAACCATAAGAAGACAAATGCATGTTTACATAGCAATGACTGAAACTTGACAGGCAATATGCTTAAAATGACCTTGTTTCACAGGCTTACTTTATTCAGGGAGAAATGGATGAAAATAGCAAGTTTTTTAGAAAGCATTTCTTGGAAGAAGGCCCTTGCTAAGCATGTTCATGAAATAAATGGGGACAAAACTCACAGATAATTGGAAAATTTGGAGTTCTGGTGACAGTTATGAGAAAACCATTGAGAAAAGCTTGATGAGGAAGGATATGACAAAATAGAAAAAAATCCATAAGGCTTAAACTATGATGCAAGAGGTGTTCCCACAACAGGTAAAAGCTAATTTTTGTTGGACACTGAACTTGTAGCAGGTTGGTTTCATTTTTTCTGAACTACATTTTGTTCACAATATGTACTTATGTATTTTTAAGAACACGGGATGATGTATGTAAAAGACGAGAGTTTTATGCATGTGCATTTTAGCAAGTCTAATTTCACTCTCAGAGCATGTTCACATCAGGTAAACACTGTCATTCTGTGTTTTGATTTGATTCATTATTATTCTGACATAATTTGTGATGTAGAACATGGGAAGGGAATAGTGCTGGTGCAGCAGCAGGTAGTATGTTGAAAACTAGAACATCTTCCAGAGGTGTATTGCTAAGCCAGCCTCATGGCCTAGAAGGAACCAAAATCAGGAGCTTTGTGCTTGATGTGAGTGCACATAGGTGAGACAAGGTGGAGGGTATTAAGTATCTATGAAGATCTGTACCAAAGTTGTGTTTTGGTCCTCTATTGGCAGCAATGGAGGCAGAAATGATGTGGGCACTATTAACCCACAGTCTCTGCAGAACTTTTTCTTGGTCTGTGTTGCAGTCACATTTTTGGTTTGCTCTATTGCCACAGCAGCAGCAGGAGCCACTCTACCTAAGATTTACAAAAGCTTCTGTTTTAACAGCTTTCTGCCTTGTTCCCTGGTGGTCGACTGCAAACTGCCATGGTGCCTTGGGGATAAACAGTGAAGAAGTACAAACAAAAGTAATAACAGTTAATTTAGAAACTCTACTCCCAGCTCAAGATAGCAGTTAAGCCTGACTTTAAGAGTCAGGGTTCAGAATTCAAATGCAGAATTTTATATGCAATGTTGGCTGTGATATTTGCTCTTACTTTGCTGGAGTACCAAGAGAAAGGAGTATGTGCAATTTTGTTGTGCAATTTTTGAGATTTCATGCAAGAAATTCTTAATGGTTTTAATATACTAGAATATTCAATGGTGTTTCCTACATATGATTTAGCTATTTAATTTTGTATTTTTATATGTTATGCAATAAAGATGTAGCTAATGTATGCAGTAGTCCATTAAGTCCATTAAGATGCTCCGTATTTAATCAGCTTTACCAAGAGGTGGTGGAATGAGGAGTTAATGTCAGAGCTAAGGCACAGAGGCTCACTATGGACAGGGAGCCAGGGTACGGTAGAAGATCTCCCATTACACAGGTGCCTTAAGCACACATTGTACGCTGGGGCTACAGGTCTGTTGAGAAAAAACTATCAAAGGAGAGGTAGAGTCCGACCCCAAATCTCACCTAAACCTTTAGTTACACTGATTTTTTTCCTCCCTCTGATCTCACAAACTCTTTATTTTATAACAAGCATTACACTGTGTTGCCTCTTCATTATTTTTGTTTTCTTTCATCTCTTGCTGAGTGTCTTAATTTATTTTAGATTGTTGCTCAGTACATGATCTTGAAAGATGTATAACACTAAATATAAACAAAAAGTAACAGCCTGTTCTGTGAAATGATAATATCTGCTATAAACTGAGGGATGTGAAGTAGAACAGCATTATTCTGCTTGATTTGAAATTATTTTCTTCTACAACAGTTTCCCATGTAGGCAAATACAGAAATAACACAGAAAAAAATGGGAGGTAGATAAATCACCATTTCTTGGTTTATCCTGTTCTTTGGATATATAAAGATTATGTAAGGCTCCGGTCTTCAAAACTAACATGCAGATGTTCTATAGCTGCTTGTTGATGCCTGACTCAACAATGCCTGAACACCTTTTTACCTGCCTGGAGGTGTCATGGTGTATTTCACTGAGGTGATTAAAATAATCCTTATTTTGTGAAAAAACTGTAATTCATAAAGTGAATCTAAGCATTTATTAAGAATGAAGATTCCATTAAGTAAACAGCTTTCTCAAAAGGGAGACAATATTTATTTACCGTAGGCTCTCTTGGTCCTGTCAATATCACTGAATTAAAGCATTTCACAAAAGTACAGCACTTCTTAGCACAATGAATCGAATCGTCTCCCCAGGCTATTGTAGACTGTCAGAACTTTATCATTCTATCAAGGATGCTTATTTATACACCTCACAAACTGATTTAATAAAGCAGAGTAGTTGTTTTTCTAGAGTAAATTTGGAATCAAAATACAGATGACAGTCCTGGTATTTTACCTGGTTTACAGAGGTGAATAATTGCCTTGAATATGCTTCAAGTACATTTCATTTTTTAGGAAAGAAGTTGTATGGGCTGTTCTTAAATATTGACAACATTTATTTCTTAAATTCTTTGGCAGCTATTCACTGACAGAGTTCTGCCTGTCTTGCTGTAAAAGCCACTAGATACCCACTGTTTTTAAAATTACAACCAAAGAAAAAACACCTGGCTTAATTTGCCTAAATTAGGGAGCAAAGGTGTAAATATGATCGCCTCTTTTAGCCAGCAGATAGCTGATTAAACCTGTTCAGTAAGAGTCAAAAAGACTCTGCTAATAGATTACAAACCTCTTTGTTTTATGAACACCATTGACCATAGGCTTTCTGTTATTTTCCTTATACCAATTAAGTTCATTCTGTGAGTATGAGATTCCGGGCGCTTTGCAGCCAGGATGAGCTTCTGTCTTTGTTACTCCATCTTGGCTGCCATGTAAGAGAACTGAGATCAGGTTTTACAAAGGGTAAAAATACTTGCATCCTTGTCAGGCTCGGTGGTGGGGATTTCCCAGCCCACACCAACATGTTCTAGAGATCACAAGTTGATAGAAATACTTGCTGATCAGTGAGAAGAGCAAAACAGGATAGATTGTTTCTCCGCAGGAATGCAATAGTTCATAAACAGTTAAGTGCTTCCTCCTTGAAAGAGTATAGCTTAGCCCACAAGGGGAAAAAGACTGTTTCACTCTTTAACAGTTAATCTTTAACACAATTCCTGGAGTATTTTATACAAAATTCAATCAAAACTCAGTTTTGTTCTAGAAATCAAGTTACTTTAGGATTACTTCAGTGCAAACAACAGAAAAATCTGAGTTCTCTGTTGGCTTTCATTATAAATAATTCTGAGTTCTGTGCTGTAGCCTTCATTTGCCACTGATACAGAGCTTCGGAAAATTCACAAGAAATAAGATGAAGATGTATTTTGCATCAGCTGTGAGAATATGCTGTTAGAGTGGCACCTGTGCAATCAGGAAGTTAACAGTAGAATCGAGTTTATTGTTTATGTCCCAAGGAAGGCCAAACCTGAGGCACTGCAGCCACACCTCTGAATGATTTGTGCTGTTCACTTCCAAATCCATCTGCATAAATATGCTCCCTTGCAGAATTTAGATGAATAGAAATGCCTCTTCTTTGGCTTTATTAATGTCATTTATTTTTAATAGAGGGGAAAATCGAAATAAGTTCTTTATGTGAAGTCTGTTGAGAAAAGGAATCTGGGGAAAAAACTTAAAAGTTAATTTTTTTTAATCTTGAAATCTTGTGCTTAGTAAGTGTTTAAAAATTTCTGGCAGTCCTGTTAGTAAAAATAATTATTCACAGCCTTCTGGGTGTTGTGGATCTTTTCATTTTATATGTTCAAAAGAAAGGGGGATTCTTCCAAATCCTCAAATGTACAAAAGTACATTAATTTCATTTTCATCACATTTCTTCATTGCATTAGATTTGCATGGATTTTTAACCCAGAGATTTAGCAGTAGTGTGGGAAGACAAGTTCCTCCCCCCACCTTTTTTTTTTCTTCTTCTTTTTTTTTTTCTTTTTTTCCAGGAGGGCATTTTGGGTCATTTTAGATGAAAGAAACTTCAGTTCATGCTATTATGTTGGTTTCCTGGTTCAGTTTTGGGTCATTCTCTAGAGGACACACAAAAGAGAAAAATGTTGGAAACTATATTGGACTTCTGGGTTGTGTTCCTTTTCATTTTAGCACAGATTCTAGTTAATACTTTAGAATATCATCAGCTTTCCTTCTCAGGTTAGTCCTACTGATAATTCTTTTGAGTGGGAGAATATTTATTATTGGGGACTGGTTATGTAGAACTCTGTTGGTCAGTGTAACTGGAAGTGATGGATCTTGTTTGTTTGACTAGGGGAAAGTGATTCCCTAAGAATACAAAAGACTCACACAATTTATCTACATGCAAGATAACACTGCAGTTTAGAAGAACAGTTCCAGGTGCTCCAAATGTTTAATGATGCAGAGGCTATAGGGATGTCCACCAAACAAGGAATTTTTGTCATGAGGCTCTTGCTTTAGAGCTCAAATGTGAAGGCACAGGAGGGGAGATTGGGCAGTGTTTGGAGAAAAGGGAAATTCTGGTAAATTCCACGGCTAGTGAGTAGCACCTAAAATATCTGACTTATTAGAATGAAGGATTTATATCTTTTGGATAAAAGAGTTTTCCTGAAGGAAAATGTTAAAATGACCTCTCAGTGTGAATTCCGTGTCACATCTACTGCAGGTGCTATGGCAAATCACATTACTCTTTTAAAATAAATTATCTAAATGTATTAGAAGATGTAGATGTTATTGGCAATTTAAATGGCTACTTAGGAAGAACATGTTCTAAACCAGAGATGCAGAAATTTCTTGTGTCCATAATGCATTTGGTCATATTCCTTCTTCCCTATTTATTTTTAGCCAAATATAGATTTATGTTTCACTGTCCTTTACTATTCACACAACCACTTGCTGGATATTTAACGATGGGTCTGTGACTCTGGGAGTGACTGGCACACTGAGTATTCTTGATGACAACTGGTACTTCATAAATGTAGGCTATTAATAGCCAAAGAGCTTTATTAGTTGTTCGGAGTTTACGGACTGTTTCTGCTAAGAGAAAAAATTTTCATATGGGAAGACAAATAAAAGCTGTTCTTTACTCATGGAAAATATTGATAGTACTGCTTATCTAAACATGGCTGGGATCAAACTACAGCAAATAATTTCTTGGCTTGTATTTCCTAGTCCTTTGTTTCAGAGAGTGCACTTGCTCTCCTACTTCTTCTCAGGGATGTATTACCATGCCTTTCTTCCTGTGCCCTTGACTTTCCAGCCGCCTACTTTTTTTTTTTTTTTTTCGCCTCTGGCTGCTTCAAATTTGCCTTTATATAGTTGGATGTGACTGCCAAAAATCTTCAGGCTGATTTTAGCATTGAAACGTGAAGGAAAGCCTCAGTCCACCTGGCCCAGCTCCTAGAACTTTAGGGCTGTTGGGAAGGGTAGCTGCTGCTCTTGGCTGTTGCCATAAAAAAAAGCCATTGAGCTGCATTCATAATGTCGTGTGTCTCCAGTACCTGCCAGCCTGCAGACAGTTTAGAAGACCACCACTAGGTCAGTTCCCCCTCCTAGAGAGCTGCCTGATCTTCATTAAATGTAACAACAGTTTATCCATGGGGCCATTGAAAAGCTCAAATGCCTGTTCATGCACCTAAGGATCTTGGGAGGATGACTGGGAGGCTTTTGTGTACAGGGAATGTCAGGACTGTGCTATCCCCTTTTTGACTCATTTTATTTGAGAATAATATTCAGCATTTAGGTCAGTGTTGGTTCTCCAGCAATGCTGAGATTTGGATATAAATGCGAGGATATCTGATATGATTTCAAATTTGATAATATAGGAACAACTGCTTCTTAGTGGGGCTGAAGTTCCATATTTCATTGTTGTAGTTCACAGTCAGATGCACATTTTCATAGTAGCTGGGAGAATATACTGTGTGGCTCTATATTCACACGCTATCATCTAGAACTCGCAATTTCTTATTCTTTGTGATTATCATGTCAAATTAACAGCATGTTGGGTCTCATCTTCATGTGACAACTCTCAGATATTTTTAATGGATTTTGATATCCCTAGTTCTATTGTTTTCCTTCAGTTAACATTAGAATATAACAATTAAAAGGTTGTCTGTCTGATGTATGTTCTGGTAGCTGCTTTGCCACTATATAAGTCAAGGGCTTATTGTGCTAGGTGTTATAATTGCCCACAGAAAGATGGTCCTTATCCAAAATATCCTGCCATCTAAATGCAAACCAGAGTGGAGCAACAACTTTTTATATTTGGAGTTGTTATTGCTCAGAATATTTTCCTGTACCTTTACCTAATCTTATTTTCAGCAATCCAAAATGTGATTTACATCAGCTCCCAATAGAAATCTAAAGCTTTTAACATTGAAATGTTTGTCCATAGATTTGTGCTTGTGTGATCTGTTATGTGCCTGGGTTAAAAAGAAATGACATACAGAGTAAATAGAAAGGGCTGCCCTGCATGGGGTTGCTGTTGTGTTTATGTGCAGTGAGACAGGTGCTTTCAGGGAGCACCAGTTCCCTGGGAGTGTCACTGCCCAGCAGAGCTTATATTTCTGAGGAGCAATTGATATGTTCATTTTGTGCTTATACAGATTAAAGAGTTTAGAGTGATGGGGTAGAACCCTGATGAGGTAGACTAGGACTGAGCTATAATTCTTTTCCAGCCAATGACTTGGGCTCTCCTTTCTCAGATACTTCTGGGAGAACAAAATTGTGTCAGTGTTTTATTTACATTGTTTATATTCTTTTAGAATATCATATGTCAGCCTTTATTTGGATGTGATTCCTCTGAGGTAATTTAAACCTCTATTTTAATTATTTAATTATCTCAGACTTTTTGTTGCAATTTTTTCTCTCTCCCCAGTGCTAATTATTGATGCTTTATTCCTAGCTGTTATACACTGCACAGTGAAGTAGTCATTGAAAAATTATTTCATGTAATGAAGAAAAGAATGAAGCTCTAGTGAGATATGAATATTTAATGAAGGGAGAGTGTTGCAATTCAGATAAACATAATGGGTGATTTAACGTGCATGAGAAGTGAATATGGTCTCATTTATATATTTGCTGTCATATAAGCCAGTAAAAAAGAATAGTTTTTAAAAGAGTGGGTAATTTTAAACTAAATAAGTGGAAAGTATGTGCATAGTCAGTAATTGCTATTCTCATCATAGCAGCAAAGTTAAAATATGTAGCATTACTTTGGGGATGCTGTTTTGGATGAAAGAATGCTGTGTTTCAAGGCTAGCGGAAAGTATGATTAATGCTGTAGAAATGAAGTATTTTGATGTTTTTATGTGTGGAGTAACTGCCATACCACTATAAAGACTTAGTCCTAGGTTGTAAATGAGCTTGAGCTCTACAGTTCCTTGTATGAAATCCTTAAAGGTCATGTCCCTTTTAGAAGTTTTATTTCTAAAAGTAATGAAGCAGAAATAGCTTCCTATTTCAAATCTTTCTAGCAGAGGCAAATGCTGGATGCAGATGCAGCTGGGTTCCATGGCAGTTCTGTTTTTACTGACACAGTTTGCTCTGGGGTACTTGCCTGTTCTCTTCCTGATTCCTGCCCTGGTTTTATGAAGTTATCTGCTGGTTTCTGGGTTTCTTCCCTTTGGGAAGAATGATGTAATCGTTGAAGATTGACCTGCTATCCAAAAGGAAGGGTCTCACTTTGTGCTAGTTTGTACTGGAAGGCTTTTAGTGCAGCAAAGTTCTGATGATGTCAGAATGAGGTGGTGCAGAGATAAAAGATTTGCAATCCAAAAGCACAAGATAGAAAACAAAAGATAATGACACGGTCATTATCAGAGATGAAATGAAAGAAGCTAAATTGAAGGGTTTTATGAGAGAACAGGAATGAAGTTAGGAATAGAAGACCAGTGGAGCATGACTTCGGACTGGAAGCAAGACCAGGCTTAAGTACCTGAGATGAGGTGGTACAGAAAATTCACTTGATTATTCCTTGTTCTTAGTGATTTTTATTTTCTCTGAGAAGCTGTTGTAAATGCGTTTGTCAATTACAGAATTTGTTTGGAGAGATTACAGTGATATTTCATAGTGATAGCTCCCCATTTTTATCAGACTTCTGAAAAATGACATTTAATGCTGAAAATGAAGCAAGTAGCAATTGAAAAGAATATTTCTTGAAAGATACAAGACATTCAGGACACCAGATGAGAACAGTGGTGTGCAGCCATCTTTCTTTTTTCCTGTGAAAGATGCTGGAAATCTTCACCACAGTGGGGTAGTTCAAAGTGCCAGTTTATAAAGCTATTGTTTGCAATGCAAATGTGGAAACCAACCTTGTCAGTTNGCATATATGTGCAAGCCTCTTTGACTAATAACTTCTCCCCACCTTATCTCTCTTTGCCCTGTGTAGTGTTAGTCTAAAATGCTGGTTAAGGTCAAAACAAGTTTATGCCAGTTAAAAACAGCCATATGGAAAGTTCCAGCACTGAGCTCCATCAGCTATGAGGGAGGAATTTATGGCCTCGCAATGCTCCCAGTGCTTCTCTTTAATTAACTACTCTAAGCATCCTAAAATTCTCAACAGCAATCTGCCTGACAACAGGGAGCCCTCTAGGTCTGTATATAGTAGTAATCACTCTGCCCAACAGTATCCTATATAGATGAGTGTATCAGGTGTTCTGTGACCTCCGGCAAACTGTCACACTTCTTTGTTCTGCACTGAAGATGTGGAAAATAAGTTGGTTCAATTGTTTTGCTGTTATTTCAGGAAAGCATATCCCACATTCTACTTTACTAATTTTACTTGTAGAGGCATGTTTGTTTCTCTGTTTTTAAGAAACTGTCAAAAAGACAGAATTCCACAATCCTTTTGGGAGTGTAAACACATGTATTTCTCTTTTATGAAGTGTTTTTCTTTTCTATTGAGTTTCCATTTTTTTGCTTCAAAAGAAGGACACTCAGATATCCTCTGGAGGAAGAGAGACAAGTGTGACACAAGACAGTATTTAATCCTGTCAAAAAGGAAGTGCTCAAGATCTGAGATTTGGCTCTCTTTATATCTGTTCTTTTATTATAAATGACTGGTTCTTGCTATGATTCAGTTCTCCATGTATTGCTACCTGCAAACTTTATCCGTATTTATGTATTTTCTTCTCTGTCAGTGTTGAAAACATGAAAAACCACTGACCGAAAATTCATCTCATCTTAATAATGACTCCATTTTTAATTCACTTATGTTTGCCTGTTTAGTTCTAATTATTAATTGGAATTAAGGACAGTTATTCATCAAAAATCTTACAGCAACTGAAGTGCTTTATGTCTGTGCCTCCCACCTTCATTAAAAAAGTTCTCATTAAAAAAGAGACTAAGTAAATCTCAGATAACCTTTATGATTTCTTCCAAGCTACCTTTGATTAGGAGATATTTATGCCCTGTAAACTTCTAAAAATTTTCTTCATTCAGATTTTTAAAATTCTTATAAAAGCTCTTTTGTAATAAAGACAAAAGTATTATTAGGCATGAGGCAGTGTTATACAGTTGTCATTTATTTTTATAATGGTTTATATGCAGGGACTTTAGTGTATTGTGGGCATGTCCAAATTGACTGCCCTGGGACACTAATTCCCTCACAGAACTCAGGGGAAGCTGTAGCACTTGCTGAGGTTTTAGGTAAATATTTTCAGGATTAACTTGTACTGTGCTTTGTGCTAGTAGATGATCTGCTTCCAAACGAACCAATTTAGAGCAATGTTGGGCATGATTGCAGAGGTCCTATTAGGAATGTGTCTAAAGGGTGTAAGGTTTTGGGGACGGTTACAAAAAGATACAAAAAACTTAAAGTACCTTGATAATTGAAATCTTAATGTGTGGTTGCTACAGTGGTATTAAAAATAATGACATTTACTTCTATGAAACAATGTTATTGTCTTTGGTTCCAAGTTTCAGTTTTTTCACTGTCAGAGGTAAGTACTGATCAATTCGTTATTGTGGAAAAATGCCTGGAAATAATATGGCCTTTGGAAGATTTAGGTATATTGTTTTTCATCTTATTGGGTAAGACAATGTTTTTTGTTTAAAGAAACAGGTAAAAAACAGTGTCTGAGTTACAATTCATATTACTTTAAAATCTTTGTCTTGTTTGTATTTCTTTCCTTTTGAAGATAAATCCCAAGTCATCCGCTTATGTCTTCTTTTACCTCTGTGCTGACCCTGTCACTATACTGATGAACTGACCCCCTGACGTATCTGTTACCTTTTTTTGATACTGGTCAGAATGGGTCAGGGTCTCAGGTGAGGATGGAATCACAGAATCATAAACCATCTCGACTTGAAGTGACCCCAAAGTATCCTCAAGTTTAGCTCCCTGCTCCTCACAGGACTACCTAAATATGTATGAGAGAATTTCTGAAGCTACAAAGGCAGTTAGACATCTGACTGAAAATCAGTATTAACTGAATACTTCACTCCCTTTCTACCTTTGAAAATCTCACTGTATAATAATATTTCCCTCTGGAGCTGTCTGAATAAGAAAGATAACAGATGTCTATGTATTGTGATTGCTTACCCAAGACATTGCTGTGTAAATCTCGTAAGTGGGGATCAAGATACTTTGTGATATGCTGTACCATGTCAAAACAGTGGCTAAATCTTTTCACTGAAGTGGTGATTAAGAAATTTATATTTAATCCAAATAGTCCCCAAGTGCCACTACAAAGAAGTAAGACTTAATTGCATTATTGTTTGTGACATATATTGTNCAGGAGAGCTTTGGAAACCCACAGCTAACATTGTAATGGTGTATGGCTTTACCACAGTGTGAATTCCTTTTAATGTCAGTTTCTCTATGGGGGATTAGCCACCACAGATGTCACAGATCCTGGGAATATCTTCCATGATGAAAAAAGGAAAGCTGGCATCTCAACTGTCATTTAATAATCTACAGACTCGTTAATTTATGTTTTATGATATTTGATACCTACAGATACAACAAACCTGTTCTTCAAGTGCTTGCTGATTTGATTGCAAAATGTGTGTTAATTTATGTTCTTGTAGAACAGTTAGATTATAAAATGTCGTGTTGTCTTTGCGTTGAATTTTTTAACATACCAGTGGATAAATCTGGAATGCTGATATATATATATATATATNTTTTGCTTCAAAAGAAGGACACTCAGATATCCTCTGGAGGAAGAGAGACAAGTGTGACACAAGACAGTATTTAATCCTGTCAAAAAGGAAGTGCTCAAGATCTGAGATTTGGCTCTCTTTATATCTGTTCTTTTATTATAAATGACTGGTTCTTGCTATGATTCAGTTCTCCATGTATTGCTACCTGCAAACTTTATCCGTATTTATGTATTTTCTTCTCTGTCAGTGTTGAAAACATGAAAAACCACTGACCGAAAATTCATCTCATCTTAATAATGACTCCATTTTTAATTCACTTATGTTTGCCTGTTTAGTTCTAATTATTAATTGGAATTAAGGACAGTTATTCATCAAAAATCTTACAGCAACTGAAGTGCTTTATGTCTGTGCCTCCCACCTTCATTAAAAAAGTTCTCATTAAAAAAGAGACTAAGTAAATCTCAGATAACCTTTATGATTTCTTCCAAGCTACCTTTGATTAGGAGATATTTATGCCCTGTAAACTTCTAAAAATTTTCTTCATTCAGATTTTTAAAATTCTTATAAAAGCTCTTTTGTAATAAAGACAAAAGTATTATTAGGCATGAGGCAGTGTTATACAGTTGTCATTTATTTTTATAATGGTTTATATGCAGGGACTTTAGTGTATTGTGGGCATGTCCAAATTGACTGCCCTGGGACACTAATTCCCTCACAGAACTCAGGGGAAGCTGTAGCACTTGCTGAGGTTTTAGGTAAATATTTTCAGGATTAACTTGTACTGTGCTTTGTGCTAGTAGATGATCTGCTTCCAAACGAACCAATTTAGAGCAATGTTGGGCATGATTGCAGAGGTCCTATTAGGAATGTGTCTAAAGGGTGTAAGGTTTTGGGGACGGTTACAAAAAGATACAAAAAACTTAAAGTACCTTGATAATTGAAATCTTAATGTGTGGTTGCTACAGTGGTATTAAAAATAATGACATTTACTTCTATGAAACAATGTTATTGTCTTTGGTTCCAAGTTTCAGTTTTTTCACTGTCAGAGGTAAGTACTGATCAATTCGTTATTGTGGAAAAATGCCTGGAAATAATATGGCCTTTGGAAGATTTAGGTATATTGTTTTTCATCTTATTGGGTAAGACAATGTTTTTTGTTTAAAGAAACAGGTAAAAAACAGTGTCTGAGTTACAATTCATATTACTTTAAAATCTTTGTCTTGTTTGTATTTCTTTCCTTTTGAAGATAAATCCCAAGTCATCCGCTTATGTCTTCTTTTACCTCTGTGCTGACCCTGTCACTATACTGATGAACTGACCCCCTGACGTATCTGTTACCTTTTTTTGATACTGGTCAGAATGGGTCAGGGTCTCAGGTGAGGATGGAATCACAGAATCATAAACCATCTCGACTTGAAGTGACCCCAAAGTATCCTCAAGTTTAGCTCCCTGCTCCTCACAGGACTACCTAAATATGTATGAGAGAATTTCTGAAGCTACAAAGGCAGTTAGACATCTGACTGAAAATCAGTATTAACTGAATACTTCACTCCCTTTCTACCTTTGAAAATCTCACTGTATAATAATATTTCCCTCTGGAGCTGTCTGAATAAGAAAGATAACAGATGTCTATGTATTGTGATTGCTTACCCAAGACATTGCTGTGTAAATCTCGTAAGTGGGGATCAAGATACTTTGTGATATGCTGTACCATGTCAAAACAGTGGCTAAATCTTTTCACTGAAGTGGTGATTAAGAAATTTATATTTAATCCAAATAGTCCCCAAGTGCCACTACAAAGAAGTAAGACTTAATTGCATTATTGTTTGTGACATATATTGTGTGCAGTACAAGTCAGAATAACATGCATTGTATAAAGATTTTCAGCATCAGCTTTATTAATTGAGAGTTGAAAAATTCTGGTGTATTAACATGCTAAATACATTTCTGCATTTTGAACTTTCATGTATTTTGACTTAACAATGACTCTAACAAGAGTGGCATTAATAGAAGGATTATTTAGCTGGTTTCCAGACTTCCAAGTATATACAACCACTGTTTCCGCTTGCTTCAACAAAGAAGTAGGACAGGTTCAGTGAAACATGGAGTGTCTAAGGAAAATGAAAAATGCAGACTGACTGTATGAACAGAAATTTGGTAAAGTGTTCACATGTCCCAGTCCCAGTGGCTTTCAATGAAACAGTTCTACCTGTGAATGCCCATATTGCCTAGGAGAGGGAGATTGAGTGATCACATCGACACTTCAAAATTTTGGTGTCTTTGTAGCCCATATATGTGTACTGGAGTTAGCTTTAATCTTCAGTAGCAAGAGGCAAAGATGTCATTTATAGGGTTCCAGCAAGGAGCAGCACCCAAAGTGTGTGTCCATTAAATGGATTATATCTCATTTTGTAGTCCTCAATGTAGTTAGTGCCAGGTGACTTCAGCAATGTTTTTAACTGGGCCCATGAGATTAGGTCTAGCAAAAGCTCATCTAATTCTGCTGTCATCTTTACTGTGCATGCCTGCCATTTGACTCAAATCAGTGCAGTTATAGTGAAAATGTTATTTCAGGCCTGTCAGATGGGAGACACATGCTCTGATGTGACCATATGATTGTGGATGGCATATTTGCGGCTCAAACCTGGTAAGAGCCAAGTTTGTGCTCACAAAATAGGTAAGAATAAACTGTATTTTAGCCATGCGAATCATGACAAAGTATCACAAATAAACAGAAGGATGTACATACCTGGTTCATAAGGTGCCTGAACTAGATTGCTGGAGGCTGGGAGTTTAGTAGCCTGAAGAATCGCTGTATGAGATTAGCTCAGTTGGTCAGAGCATGGTGCTAATAATGCCAAGGTTGTGGGTTTGATCCTGCATGGATTGTTAATTTAAGAGTTGGACTTAATGATCATTGTGGGTCCCTCCAAACTCAGACTGTTCTGTGACTACTCTGTCCTTGCCCAGACCCCTAGTCACCTGCTATTGACTGGGCCAGAGACTAGACTACATGGACTGCGGCTCAAATCATGAAACTCTTCCCTTAATGTCACACATCAGTGCTTTGCTACTGCTGCAT